>CM052541.1:1851882-1918387 GCA_028533065.1 Trachops cirrhosus | reverse complement strand
GGCACGGGACCCCTCACTCCTTGGTTCCATCTCTCAGGCTCCATAGGGACCCCTGGGCTTCAGTCTCTCCACGCTGAGTTTCGCTTTCTGGAATTTTCCACAGCTCCAGAGAGGGGTCTTGGTGGGGCACCCTCAGAAGGGTGACCCAGAGACAGAGCCAGCAGCCCTCTTTCTCTGTGAACGCACGGCGGGCGCCTGCTCTGGCCCACGGGGCCGCTCACGGGAGCAGGCTATCGTGATTAGGAAGCATCGGCATTAAATAATTTCCCTGGGCTTATTCCCTGTCACACGGGGTCCCAGCGGGCCGCCCGCCCGCCCAAGCCTTCTCGCTTAGTCTGCTGGTTTACGTCCAGTTCCAGGGTCTTACTAGACCCCGGCCCTGAGCATCCCCGCCCCCAGTGCCGGCTTTGAGTCCTGGCCATGGAGCCAAAGATGTTTTAAAATCACAGAAGCTTAGGCTGGAAAGCACTCTGACAGATCCCCCAGGCTGAAGTTAAATGCCTTTTCTCCTGTTTGGCTGAGCGGAGCCAGAAAATAGCTGAGCGCCTGGGGGCTCCCCCATAATTGCTAGCGCTGGATGCAGAGGCAGGCCGGGTCTTGCAGCCACAGCCCGAGGCTCCCAGCTGCAGGCCTCCACCTGAAGCTGGCCGGTCACTGCGTTCTCCGGGGAATGTCTACCTGGGGCTAGGCAGAGCAGGAAGGTAGATAGGACCAGGCCCCCCAAAACCGTTAGTGGAAATAACAGCGCCTTGGGCTACGCAGAATGTGAACTGCCTCAGTCGTCCAGAAGGCAGAGCTTGTACCTGGTCAGCAGCATTGCAGAGAGTGGTGGAGAGAGAGAACTCGTACCACTAGGGCATCCGGCTGTGGCCCGGCCTGGCCCGGGTGTGGGACGCCGCACTCCCAGCACTGGACGCGAGGTCCATGCGACTTCCAGCCTGCAGTTGACAAGTGGCACTGATGGCTTTCTGTGCACCTTCTTTAATTTGATGTTTGCATGGATCGTTTCATTCCTCCAATATCCATGGACAGCACCGGTTCGGTGGTGAGCAGGCAGACGGGCTCCGTGCCCACGCGGCCGTCACAGCTCAGCTGCAAGGCACACGATCCTGGCAGGCTGGCATTGGGCACCGTCGTGGGAAGTGTCTCCAGGGAAGGCAGGCAGGCAGGCAAGCTTGGAAAGTCCCGACGGGGCAGGACAGGCTTCCTGAGGAAGGGGCGTCCACATGGAGACCCCCGGGTGGCTACTGTAACCGGGAGGGAAAGGAATTCCCGGGGAAGGGAGAGCTTGGGAAAGGGCCTGAGTGCGAAGGAGGAGAAAGGAGGGATGTGGTCCGTGCAGGAGTTGGGGGCACCGGGCCAGGTAAGGACACGCCCGTTTGTCTTACAGCAACGGGAGACCTCGGACGGCCTCTAGCGCAGGTGTGGTCCAGGTCAGGTGGGCTGTTTTAGGGACACTGCGCACAGACGGGAGGGGTCCAGTTGGAAGGGAAGAGCCAGCAGGAGGCCGAAGCCCGGTCCTGGGGAGCCCAGGTGGGGGGCCAAGGTGAGGCTTCAGTGGGACCAGCGGCTGCAGAGGGGAGAGGAGTGGGCGGGGCCGGGTGGGTTGGGGGCTGAGGGAACGGGCCAGCGGATGGGTACCAGCTCCGGACGATGGCAGACCCCTGCTCTACAGGGGGCAGGGGCCGCGGGGGCGGCTGGCGTGCGGGCCCAGAGGAGACAGGAGCATGCAGGGGGCTCCGCCAGAGAAGCAGAGCTGTTCTCCACCCATCAGGAAGCCTTGGGGTGCTCACGGGCGACGCTGTCTGGGCCAGAGACACACACGTGGGGCGGGTCGGCGTGCGGACTGAGCGTCCGGAGCCCAGCTGCACAGGGAGAGAGGGAGGGCGTCCGCTCAGCCACGGGCTCACACCCTGCGGGGTGACGCTCCTGGGTCCACGTGGAACAGGGAGCCGGCGGGCCTCTGTCCCTGCCCTGTGACCGGGTGGTGATCCACAGCCGTCTCCTCGCCGAGTCGTCCATGGCCGCAGCAGGCACACAGAGACTGGCCACCCAGCTCCTGCAGTCGGAGTCCCCCCGCCCTTCCCCTGTTTAGGGAATCGGGGCAGGTGGGGGCTGGGGACTGGAAAGGCCAGGCCCCAGGGTGGCCCGTGGTCACCGCTCAGCTCAGCCCGTAGTCGCCGTGGGAAGGGTTTCTAAGAGTGTCTGGATGTTTGCGTTGTGTCTCATTGTTCAGGTGTCGCCGATCCATTCACATCTTTGGAAGCGCTGTCCAGCCAGCTTCACGCTCTGAGTCTGAGTCTCCAACTGAAAGGCTGGAGGAGGGGGAGGAGGGGCTGTCGGAGGGGATGGAGAAAGAGGGGTGGCCAGAGGGGTGGGGGACGCAGGCCCGCTGGGGCTGAAGGGAAGGGATGTTGGGTCCGCCCAGGAGACTGAGGTTTCTGGTTGATTCCGCTCCTCGCACGGGGCTCTCCCCGTTTGTGGTTAGTCGCCTGACCGTCCTTCCTGCTTCTTGAGGAAGTGCTCCCTTCCGGCAGCACCCTGAGGCCAGAGGCATGGGGGCCTGCAGAGTCTGGGTCTGGGACCGACGCCTGGGACCTGTGACCCAAGACTGAGTGTGGAGCAATAGGCGACCCCAGGGCCAGCGAGGCAGAGGCTGAGAAAGGGCCACCGCGAGCAGAACCGGACCCACAGCGAGGTTCGGTTCGGTTCGGGCTGTCCACTGGAAGGGGTTTTCAATGATACGCCTTCCCTGGACTTCGCTGCAGGTTTGAGCGAGGGGTCTTCCCTGAACGTAGAGGGAGGGGAGCGGAGTTCGCCCCCACAGCCCTGGGCAGCCCTTCCAGCCGCCCTCCCGTCCAGCTAATCGCAGCCCCTCCCTCCTGCCCTCCCCTTGGCTCACTCTGCCAATTTCCTGGCCTGCCTGCCCTTGGGGGCAGGTGAGTCTGAAACCCTTCGGGAAAATCAGCGAATCCACCCCAGATGGTCAAGCAGCCCCCCGGTCAGCCTGCCCTGCCCCGTCCCCGGAGTCACGACCCCTGTGTCAAGAGCAGCGTTGGGGCGAGAGTTCGGGCTCCTGATCCTACTCTGGGACCCCACAGAGGCCCCTGGTCTGTGCCGAGCACAGCCGGCCGAACCTTGGGGGGAGGAATTCCTGGCAGGAATGAGCCATCCCACAGCGATGGGAGTGCCCCCCACTTGTATTATGATCTGCCCCGATGGACCCCCGTCCCCAGCTCCCTGCAGCCCCAGGCCGGCCTGGGGCTGAGCTCCATCCCGAAGCGGCCCCCACTCGGGCGGAGTGGAGCGGTGCCCGCTCAGCTGGTCCTCCCTCCCCGCCATCGCCAAGCCGGGCGGCAGAGGCCGGTTTATCTGGGGCTTGATGAGTCACTCATGTGGAACGAAATCAAAAGCCCTGCTGAAGTCCCCACAGATGACATCTGTCAGGTCCCCTTAATCCATGAGGCGGAGGGGGAGGGCGCCGGATTAGGAGGCCGCAGTGACTCAGTGCCTCCTTTTCCTGCCGCACCAGCGAGGGAGAAGAACGGATTTCACCCTCATTTCCTTGGCGGAAGGGTCCGCTTTTGAGGTCACATGGGCACATGGATTGTGACCGCTAATAGTCAGCGCTCCCCGCGTCGACACGGCACGTCCCTGTTTCTTCGCGAAATGTGTCCCCCGAAACGTGTTTGGGCTCAGCTTCCTGTGACTGAAGAGGGCGGCAGCGATGTGGGGACAGGGCCTCTGGCAGGCAGGGGTTAATCTGGTTTAATTCAATGGCGCACTGCCATCCGTTTATCCGCTTGGACAGACGGAGGCCAGGCACTGGGGGGACAGCTGCATCTCCCAGCAGGGCCTCCCCCTGCCCCGGCCACTTGTCCTCGGCTGTGTGTGCGTGACGCCCAGCCGTGACCTGTCTCCCACGGCCGTGACTTTGAGAGGGACCGAGGCACAGGGCGGATCCCGCACCCGCAGGACCCCGAGAGCGAGCTCGCCCTCGCCTCCTCAGTAGTCGCATCCAGTCCCAGCCCCGCCCAGGCCCTAGGTCGGCACCGCCGGGTCACCCGTGAGATGACGTGGTACCACCGGCCAGTTGGTGCCCGTCCGCCCAGCTGACCGCCGCTGAGCTGACCGGGGACAGCACCCTCCTTGGGATGACACGCGGGGCGAGGGGTCCGGGGCTGACTCTCATTCTCTCATTTTTCTACCTATAACTAACCCCGGAAGGACGGCCCGAGGACCGAGTCTCTGCAGACATTTGTGGCCACGGCCTCGGGGTCTGTCTCTGGCCGTGACGTTTCCGAGTCCAAATGTCTGTGGATTGTCAGGTCCTGTGTACACATTGCCGTAGTTGAACCTGGACAATAATTTGAGTGCATTCTTTTATAGTTTACTTCGAAATAATTTTAGATAAAATACTTGAGCTTCTCCCGGAGCTGTCTGAGAGCGCGTCGTCGCCCAGGGTTCCATGCCCCGGGGCCCCGTCCCACGGCGCGGCCACCGAAGCCGGGTAATCGAAGCTGATGCACCGCCATGCTCGGCTTCCCAGCCTCCTTGCCAGTGCACCAGGCGTTCCCGTGACGTCCTCTGGAGCTCCACACTTCGACCAGGCCACGGACGGAATGGGCCGTCCCGTCCCTCTGGGTCTCCGTTCTGGAACAAATTCTTCCTCTCTCCTCCACTCTCGTGCCCCGCGTGCCCGTGAAGACAACCTTTGAGTTACCCTGAGACACGGCCCTCGGTTTCGGCTCCCCTGATGCTCCCCGGTGACTAGGTTCAGGTTGTTCGTGTTTGGCGAGAGCGTCCCGGACAGGAAGCTGTGTTCTCTTGGTCCCACCGGGAGCCCGGTGACCTTGCTTGGTGAAGGTGGTGTCCACCGGGGCTCTCCGCTGCGAAGCTGCTTTGCCCTCCACAGTTAGTAAGTATTCCGTGAGGGGACATGTGGATGTCCTGTTCTCTTCACACCTGCACCCACTAACTCTGGCATCGGTGTGGCACCCGGGAGTCCCCTCTCAGTCGATTCGTCCCCCGATGCGGGCCTCTGGCAGCGGCCGATCTGGCGGCTGTCCCTGCAGGTCGGCCTTTCCCAGAAACCATGTAAGCAGGATCCTGTCCTGTGTCACCTTTCAGGTCCACCTCCTTTCACTCAGGACAGCACCCCTGAGGTCCCGCTGCGGCGTCGAGCACCCCGGCTGCTCCTCCCTCCGCGCGGCCGAGCGGCACCCCGCCGTGTGGATGCACCGCGGTGGGTGCCCTGGCTGAGGGGCATTTGGGGGACTTCCGGTTTTTGACAATTAGGAATGAAGCTGTGACCAGCATTTGTACAGAGGCTTTCACGTGAGTGTGCATGTCCATTTCTCCCGGGTGGCGACGGAGCGGGGGTCCTCAGGCATGTGCTAAGTCTATGTTTAACGTCACTGGATTTTTTTATTCTTGGCTGCATCTCATCTTTCTCACTGGGATTAGATCTTCATGGGGCTTTTACTTACCCGCTCGTCCCTTCACATTGGTCTCTGGCAGTGAATAAAAATGCCTCTTTCCATAGCTCTCAACCCCGGGGGCTCACAGAATCACCTCCACGGTGGGCTTGTCATGGACACCAGGGACACCCAGTTGATCAGAGGGGACAGGGACCTTCCACCCGTATCTGAAATGTTCCCTGTGCCATGAGATTATCGGTCGAGGCTGAGAACTCCTAGCTGAGCGCATCATTAAAAACTGTAGAGGACGGATACGAAAGCCCCTGAAGGTGACAGAAGCAAGCGGAGGTTAGCGGGTGCGGAGGGCGGCGCCCATGCTGCGCCCCTCGCCTTTCGGGGAGCGGCAGTGCGGCGCCGGGGCCACGTGCTCGGAAACAGACATCTGGGTGCAGTGTCCCACGGTGTGACCACAGCCTCGGGAATAACCCAAACCGGAAACTCTCACCGGGCTGGGAGGAGGAGGGACGGAGAAAGAGGTTTCCGCTCTTCCTGTAACGTCTTTCTCTGCCGCGTAAATCATTGTTTACCGAGCTCACACTATGTTGCTTCATAATGATAATCAGTAAGATGAGTTTAATTACAGGACAGACTGTCGGGGCACCAAGCAGGGCGGGGGCGTCTGGCAGTGGGCGGGGCACTGATGTCTGCGGGGGAAAGTCCCACCGGCCGTGCTGGGCGGGGAGGGGTTCCGCCAGCCAGACAGAGAAGCGGGGTGAGAGAGGGGGGCAGCCTCCTCCCAGTGGGAGGGCGGGTGGCAGGGGAGTCCCCTCGCTTTGCTCGGGAGAGGCTCTGGGTACCCCATGGGTGCTCTTTGTCACCTGCCGAGGGGATGGGGCACAGGTTGGTGATTCAGAAGAGGCTGGTGTGGGCAGGGGTAGCTGTCGTGACAACAGGGAGTGACGGGTGACAGCCACAGTCAGGGGCACCAGTGTGGACCAGGTGGCTGAATTCCGGGGCGTCCAGGTCCCCCGTCTGCCCCTCTGTGCTGCCCAGGCAGCAACTCCTCGAGGGCCCAGAGTCCAGGGGTCAGAGCCACTATGATTTTCTTAAAATGAGGCGCCAGAGGCACGGTTGGAAAGTCAGGCCCCACGTCCCCTAAAGGTGTCCCCCACCGCACAAGCTGCAGGGAGGGACTGAAGCCCAGCGTGCTGCACTCCGATGGGGACAGAGATGGTGGCGGCGCGGGAGGGCGGTCGGCCTTGCTCAGGGCAGTGCCGCTTCCAGCCAGTGCCCCAGAGGATTCTGGACCTTGTGCGAGAGTGCTCCCCCGGTGCTCCCGGCAAGTGCCCTCCCAGCCGGCCTTTCGGCCTCTGCTTTCTTTCCCTGCTTCCCTGTCCCCTCTGTGACAAGGCTCAGAAAGCCACAGGAAAACACCTGTCCCCTCCGGGGCTGTGTTGTAAGTGCCTCTGTTCCCAGAGTCACCCCGAACCAATTCTGCTGCATGTCACCCTCTGTCACCCTCCCCACCGCACCTTTGTGCCACCCCAGCTGGGAGAGCCCCCAAGAGGGCGGGCCAACTCCTTTCCGGGTCTTCGGAGCCTCAGCGCCATCCCCTGGAACAGGCACGGGGCAAACCAACTTGCCAGTCCCTGCACCAGACGCTGGCGAAGGCGCCAGTTCTCTGGCTGGTGAGATGACAGCAAAGCTTCCGCCGTTCCCGTGTGCGCCCTTCACACCAAGCCGTGACCAACGGTGGGTTGAGTGTCCAGCTTAGAACACTGGAGGCCAAGGTGAGGGCCAAGCTGGCGCTGGCCCGGCTCCTTCCGGCCTGGGGAGCGCGCCTTGGTCGGTCCGGCCCACACTGCTCACGGTGTGAGTGCTCCCTGAGGTGCCAGCGCCCACCTCTGCTCGGCCGCTCCGCGAACTTCCCATGGAGCCTTTGTTCTCATTTGATCTCTCCCAGCTGCGGTTTTGCTCTTATTTTCTCCTGTTTATAGTGAGTTTAATCTCTGCCTTGCTCAGGGGTCAGTGGGACAGACCCCACCACCCCCACTGTGCCTCGGGCTGGCCGTGGGACCGCAGCAGCCAGACCCGGGACAGGGGCTTTAAATGTGTCTGTCTCCGGGAAGAGCAGGCAATCTTCAAAGCTTCCCGTCTGTCCCCATAAACAGCCTTTCCAGGGTGTCAGAGGCGGGGTGATGGGGGACCACCCGGGACAGGGCACTCCAGGCTTTGAAAGGGGCAGCAAGCCCATTTCTGTAGTCTGTGTGAGCCTGTGAAGAGATTCAGAGCGTTTTATACAATTTTCACACTTAAAAAAGCAAGAGAAACACGAACCACGTGGTGTGCTGGTCAGACGCAGACGCCCCGGCCCCTGCGTGCTGTGTCCTGGCCGTGAGCGTCCGGGCGGGGAGCATCCGGGGCCGTCGGAGCGGGCCGTCCACACACGCGGTCTGGGATGCCCGGGCTGGTGTGCGAGGTGGTGGCCCCGGGCACCCGACAGCCGTGTCCCCGTGGCTGATTGCCCCTTCCCCCCTGGGAACCAATGTTCCCGACCTCACCGAAGGCCACTCCAAGGAGCCAGCAGCGCAGCGCCGGGGACAGAGGAGCACAAGGGCTCCTCATGCAAGGCTGATTCAACACTGGTGCTCGATTTAAGGCAGCCCCCCAAGGCTTTAAAAAAACTGTGACAAAAGCTACAGAATGTACACTTACCATTCTAATCATTTTTCAGTGTGCGGGTCCGTGGCAGTAAGTGCTTTCACAGCGTTGTGCCGCCAGCCCCACTGTCCACCTCCAGGACTTCTCCGTCTTTCCAAACTGAAGCCCAGTCCCCAGCGAACACGAAGTCCCCGCCCCTCCCCAGCCTGTGGCCCCGCCCCCTACCTCCTGTCCCTGTGAAGGGGGCTCCTCTAGAGTCCCTGTGTCCCTGGGTTTGCCCCTTAGCGTCTGGCTGATGTCACTCGGCACAGTGTCCTCGAGGCACATCCGTGTCGTGGCCTGTGTCAGGATGTCCTTCCTTTTCCAGGCCGAGTCCTGTTCCATTGAGTGCCTGGACCGCATTTTGGTTGCCCACCCGTTCCACTGATGGGCACCGGCGTTTTTGCCTTCTGGCGCTGAGAACAGTGCCGCCCCGAGTGTGGGCGTGCGCAGACCTGTGAGTCACTCGCTTCTGCTGTGCACACCTGGAGGGGCTGCCGGACCGTGTGATGACTCCGCCCCGCAGTGCCGGAGGGGCTGCCACGCCGGCTGCCTGGTGCCACAGCCCCGTCCGCGGGGCGAGCGCCGGTGTCTGCTCGCCTCTGCCAACCCTTGCTGGTTTTGAGGGGGTTGTTGTTTGTTTTTAGAACTACACCCTAAGGGGTACGAAGTGGTCTCTCACTGTAGATTTGCTTTGCATTTCCCAATGATTAGTGATTTTGAGCATCTTTTTATGGGCTTACTGCCTGGTTATTGGTCTTTGTTTTGTTTTGGAGAAATGTCGGTCCAAGCCTTTTGCTCATTTTTGAACTGAATTGCTTCCTTGTTGATTTGGGGGAGTTCTTTGCAGAATCGGGAGACGTGCGGTTTGCAAACCTCCTCCCCCAGCCCACGGGCCGCCCTGTCATTCCATTGCAGCGCCTTGGATGACTCTCAGTCACTTCCAGTCTCCGAGGAGCGCAGACAGGCGTGGGCCATTGTGGAAGGAGAGGAGGGCCCGGATCCCAGGCCATCGTGGGCCTGAGAGGCAGAGAGATGCCAGTAAGTGCTACCGGGCCTGTCGGGGCAGCCACGCGGAGCCTGGTGGGGCAGGTCGACCCGGGACCGGTCTTCATCATCTGCCGCCCTCACTGGCTGGAGGCAGGGACTCACCCCCGGCACTGGCGCCTGTCCCAGCTCTGTCCGGCAAGTGACCCCATGGAGCGCAGTGTCACGTGACAAAGTGACCATGGCACTGGAAGTCAGCGGGCCCTGGAGGTCTGTGACCTTGTCTCTCTGCCCGCAGTAGTCATTAACCCCGGGCTCCCCGATGCCGTGCGCCCCCCGAGGCGACTTAACACTCACACAGAAATTGGAAGCCCTGTGGGTCACGGGTTACACTTGAAAGCCTGTCTCTCCGGTCGAAACCTGAGTCGTGCCATTGAGTAATGCCTTCCAGACTTCTCCGCCTTTCCCTTTGGCCCCAGTTCTTGAGGTTAACCTACCGGCTTGGCCCCGGCCCTCGGCCATCCATGGTGGCTGTTCCGAAGCTGAGCTCTGGAGTCCACTCTGCTGTCCCCGAGGGACTGACCGCCCACAGCTTGGCCCAGCTCTGAGATACGGAGCCTTCCCTCCCTCCCTCCCTCTGGCTCGCCCCCCGAGATGACGCCCGGCCCCCCCTCCTCTCCACTTTCAGGGGTGGGTCGGCTGAAAATAGGGAAATGCTTGAGCTTCCAGATTTGCCTGTGGATGCAGGAAACGGTCCCCTCAGTTCTGCCCCTCTCTCTGGCCCGCATAGGTTTTTCTCCTGTGGGGGCAGGAACCAGGCATGAGACCCAGAATGGGCAGTGGCCACAGGGTGGATGTGATGGCCGCTCCTGTGCCCCGAGTGCTCCAGGTTTACAGGTGACCCCTGCCTGCCTGCAGAGCCAGGCCCCTGACCCACAGGGAAGGCGGGGACCCCGTGCTGTCCTGGAGTGTTCCTCCCTAATGGAAGCCGATAGGGGCCCGGCTCTGCAGCCCGGGCTTCTGACCCCAGGATGGTGACGTCCTCCCTCCTGTCCCGGGATTTCCCTGCCACGCCTCGAGTCCTGATGCCACGTTCTGCAGCCATGGTTACGGTTGTGTAATTGTTTACCCCGAGGGGCAGATGCTGTCAGCGTGGTGCAGGGAAGAGGTGGGGCGGGGGAGCAGCTCCCTGGAGAGGAAGGGCCTTGAGCTGGGCTCAGAGGACACGACGGTGGGTTGGGGGGGCACCAGGCTTCAACCAGACGTGCTGAGGGACAGGAAGGCGGACAAGATGGCGGCTGGGGGTGCAGAGGCCCAGCCCGAGGGCTCAGGCCTGGGCGCGCAGGTGATAGTCCACGTCTTCATGGCTCAGAGGGGCCCCGTCTGTGGGACCGGGGTGGCACCCACCCTGGCACCCACACCAAGGGCAGTGGTGAGGCCCAGGACAGCCCCGGGTTGGGTGGGGCAACGGCAGGGGCGGGGCGTTGTGGGAGGAGAAGCCTGGACAGAGGGGAAGTTGAGGCAGTGGCAGGCAGCCTGGGGTGGGCCAGCTCTGATCCCCAGGGAGCTCAGTCCTCAGAGACATGGGCACAGACGGGGAGACCCCAGAAGCTTTAGGATGGAGCGTCCCCCAGAGGACATGTGGGGGCCAGCCACATCTGAGCCAGATTAACGATGACCTTGGGGTGTCTGCAGCGGGCTCACTGAGAGTCGTTGGGGGGCAGGTGGCACCAGCACCCTTCCTTCGGGCGGTCTCCTGCCTTGCTCTCCCAGGCCCTTAGTAGGGGTGCAGTTACAAAGTCAGAGTCACTGTCCCCACGTACTGGCTCATTTCCTGGAAACCTGGACAGGTCGAGCTGGAGGGGTGGGGCAGGAGAGACGCCCTTAGGCTGGAAGGCACACGTCCAGTGCTCCTGGGCGGTGACCCCCAGGTGTGGCCCAGGCGTGCCGAGCGGGGTGGGGCGGGACAGGCCCGGGAGCGTGAGTCCCCACGGGGCAGGCCCGTGCAGGGAGGAAGAATTCCGAAAATGTGACTGCACCTGGCTTGGGACGCGCCCCGCCCTTGTTCTAGGTGCCCCGCCCGGGCTGGGGCCCGGCAGCGCGAGTGCGTGCAAGCGTGCATGGAAGGGGCCGCTGGCCCTCTGCACCCTGTTCCTCGTCTGCTCTGACATGTGTGCTTCTAAGGACAAGTCACACGGGGCTCAGAAAGACACTGTCCTGCGAGGGAGGAGCGAGAGGCCCCTGCCCTGGTCCCTCGGCCCTGCGGTGGCCGGGGTGTTTGATCAGCCAGTGGAGCATCCTTCCCCCTAGTCCTCCGGAAGGCTCCTTCTCTCCCCGTCAGGTTCCAGACTTGTACACCTTCTCAAGTCCTTCAGCACATGCAGGACCCAGGTCTGCCTTCCAGAGAGCCCCGGGCCCACCCAAGTGGCAGGAAGCTGGCCCTGTCCCAGCCCCGGGCCACCTCTGTCCCGACTCCTGCTCTGTGGGAGCAGACACCCAGTGCGAGTCACCCGGGATCCCCCAGGACAGGCAGGACAGGTCCCAGGGAGCCCTCGGGGCGCGCTCAGGAAGGACAGGCTGGAGTTTGGCCCCGTGAATGCTCTCGCCCAGGCTGTCTGTGGATCCTTCTGAAACAAGAGCAGCAAAGTCCCTGGCAGCACCTGGATTTTTGTCGTACAAGCTTTCACCTTGGAAGAGGCGTGGGACCCCTTAGATCCAAAGGGGAAATTTCTGAGATGTTTGCTGGCTAAGCTTGGATTGCAAGCCCACCCCCCTGTGGATCAACGGCCACCCACGAAGGGGGAGGCGGGGGGAGAAGGGTGTCTGTGGAGGGAGAGATGATCTGAGCCAGTGGAGAGGGCGGTTGGGTGGAGACGGGGTGGAGTCCCTTTCCTGGGCGCAGAGCAGCGGGCTACAGTGCCACGAGAGCCTTGTGACTGAACGAGCCGTTCTGGAGAACGACTCCTCGGCGACCCCGACCAGGGCCCTCTAGAGAGCGTTTCGGAGGCCCTGGAGCCTTCGGGGGCTGCTGCGCTGACTTCCAAAGGGGGCTGCCAAGAACACACAGGGCTGAGGCAGCCCACACGGGGCCGGGTTTCCTTTCTGTCCCCCGATCTTCTTGCTCCCCGCTGTTGTCCTGCAGCAGAGGCAGCGCCGTGTCCCACTGAAGGCGGGCAGGCTCCCAGGGATGGGCTGTGGCCGCTTCTTCTCCAAAGACTCCAGCATCCTCCTCTGGGCCACCTGTCATCCATCACCTTCCTCAGACCTGCTCGTTAACCCATTCCCTGAGCAAACTTCTCCTTGTCACACCAGCCTGGGGCCACCGTGCTCCGCAGCCACCCGGGAGGGGACAGCCTGCCTGTGGGCGAGCACGCCGGACCCCTGACCGCCCTGCTCCCCTCCATCTGGCTCCACGCAGGGTCCCCGGTGGACCACTGGGCCGCCCTGGCAGAGCAGAGACCGTCTTTCTTGAAACAGCTGTGGCGATGACACTGTCCCCAATTTAGACGTGCTGGCATCAAATTCCGTGGCTGTGCTTCCTAAATCTGGAGTCTGGTGGCGACGGAGGGAAAAGAGTTGGTTCTAATTTATGTTTTTGCAATTTACGATGTTAATAGATCTGTGTTCTGTCCTAGCAACAAGTATTTTTCTTATTATAGATGCTTGTTGAAGCTGTTTGGGAAATACGGAAAAGTGTAAATAAGGAAATTAAAATCAGTAGTGAAATCACAGTTAATGACTGTTTACATTTCAATGCATTTTCTCCGCACTTTTGTTCTTCCAATAATTGTTTAGAGCAGCATTTGTAGAAGGTGAAAGGGCATAGCAATTGTCTGGAAATCTGGCAAAAATTTGGGCTCTGGTTTAGAAGGTTTGAATCCCTCGTCTGAGCTTCAAGTCATACTGACACTGCTGGTCTGGAAACCCCCCACTGAGTACGGAGGGCTAGAGCCCAGGCTGGGAGTGCAAAGGCCACTCTCGTCGTGCAGGAGTACAGGAGAGCAGACTGTGTGGCTTCTCTGTGCCTCAGTTTCCTCATCCATAAAATGGGAACAGCACCTGCTATGGAGAGATTTTGTAAGGAATAAATGAGGTAGGACTTCGGGTCAAGATGGAGGCACAGGGAAACATGCTTTGCTTCCTTACATAACTACAGCAAAAATTACAACTAGACCACAAAACAAATATCACCCAGAACTGTCAGAAAATCTAGCTGCATGGAAGTCTGACAATCAAGGATTTAAAGAAGCCACATTCATCCAGATGCATAGGAGAGGCATGCAGAAGCATGGAGAGATGCACAGACATGGAGTGGCTAGTCTCACACCCACGTGTGGTGGACAAAAATCGGGAGGGACACTCGGCAGTCTCGGGAGTGAGGGATCCCAGCCCCAGACCAGACCACCCAGCCCAGGGTTCCAGCACCAGGAAGGTAAGTCCCCATAACTTTCGGCTGTAAAAACCAACAGGGTTTGGGGCAGCAGAAGAAACCGCAGGATTCTCAGGAGACTCCTCTTAAAGGGCCCGCAAGGTCTCCGGACTCACACAGACCCACCCCCTCTGGGACTCAGCACCAGGGCAACAGCTGGAAGGGCAGCCCAGGGGCAAGTGGGGAGGAAGTGAAGGGACTGGAAACGGGGCGCGTGCTGGGAGACGGCTTCTTCCTGGGCAAACATCCAGAGGCCAGGCAGCAGCACCGTCCCCTCTCTGAGCCCTCCCCACAGGGGCCACGGAATGGTGCAGGGGGTGCCCCGCCCTCGTGATTACCTAAGGCCCCGCCCCACACAATTTACAGGAGCCTTTTCTACAACAGGTCACTCGACTAAGACAGGCAGGCAAAGCAGCTCTGCCTAATTCACAGAAACAAACACAGGGAGGCTGCCAAAGTGAGGAGACAAAGAAATGTGGCCCAAATGAAAGAATAGAACAAAATTCCAGAAAAAGAACTAAACGAAATGGAGATAAGCAATCAATAAGGTGCAGAGTTCAAACACTGGTGACTGGATGCTCCAGGCACTCACTGGGTACTGCAACAGCATAAAAAAGACCCAGGAGTAAATGAAGGTTACACTAAGTGAAATAAGGAAAAATCTACAGGGAGCCAACAGTGGAGAGGATGAAGCCAAGAATCAGATCAGTGACCTGGCACATAAGGAAGAAAAAGGCATTCAGCCTGAACAACAGGAAGAAAAAGAATTCAAAAAAACGAGGACAGACTAAGGAGCCTCTGGGACATCTCCACCAGCATCCGAATCACAGGGGTGCCAGAAGAAGAAGAAGAAGAGCAAGAAATTGAAATCTTATTTGAAAAAAGAATGAAAGAAAACTTCCCTAATTTGGTGAAGGAAATAGATGTACAAGTCCAGGAAGCACAGAGAGTCCCAAACAAGATGGACCCAAGGAGGAGCACACCAAGACATATCGTGATTAAAATGCCAAAGATTAAAGACAAAGAGAGAATCTTAAAGCAGCAAGAGAAAAGCGGAGAGTTACCTACAAAGGAGTGCCCATCAGACTGTCAGCTGAGTTCTCAAAAGAAACCTTACAGCCAAGAAGGGACTGGCAAGAAGTATTCAAAGTGATGAAAAGCAAGGACCTATAACCAAGGTGACTGTATCCAGTGAAGCTATCGTTTAGAATTGAAGGGCTGATAAAGTGCTTCCCAGACAAGGAAAAAAGCTAAAGGAGTTCATCATCACCAAGCCCTTATTCTATGAAATGTTTAAGGGACTTACCTAAGAAAAAGAAGATCAAAACCATGAACAGTAAAATGGCAACAAATGCACAACTGTCAACAACTGACTCTAAAAAGCAAACTAGGAAACAACCAGAACAGGAACAGAATCATGGGTACGGTGATCAGGGGGAGGGTTATAAATCAGAAGGGGGAGGCGGAGAAAAGGAGAAAGACACAGGGATTAAGAAGTGTAGGTACAGAATAGACAGGGGCAGGTTAAGAACAGTATAGGAAACGGAGAAGCCAAAGAACTTATATGCACGACCCATGGACACGAACTAAGGCAGGGATTGCTGGAGGGAATGGGGGTACCGGGTAGAGGGGGCAAAGGAGGAAAACTGGGATGACCATAATAGTATAATCAATAAAAATATTTTAAAACAGAATAAATGTGCCCTGGCTGGTGCAGCTCAGTGGATTGAGTGAGTGCTGGCCTGCAAACCTGAGTGTCGCTGGTTCGATTCCCCGTCAGGGCACCTGCCGGGGTTATGGGCTAGGTCCCCAGTGGGGAGTACATGAGGGGCAACCACACATTGATGTTTCTGTCCCTCTCTTTCTCCCACCTGCCCCCTCTCTCTTAAAATAGATAAATAAAATCTTATTTAAAAAAATAAATGAGATGGAGGATGCCAGCATTCATCTGCTGCCTCGTGACAGCCAGTGCTCAATACCTTGCAACTAAGTTGAAAATAAACGAATTATTTCCCAGAGCACTGTAGTGGGCATCTGCAGCTCAACACCATAGGATGAGCGTGTGTCCAACGTTAAAAATTGTCTAAAAACATACTGTTATTAGCTGGTTTTTAATGGCTGCAACTGTGTGGATGAACCATAATTCATTTGAACATTTAAGAAGTGGAAATAATTGTTTACTTGTGTGTTTCTCATAATCCAACCAAATCCTATTAACAAAGCAGCTATTTTATGCCAGAGGAGCATTCTGGGTGGGGAAAAATGCGTCGTTTTCCTCCTTTGTCCGTCAAGGGTCACTTTGCTGGAGTGGCTGGAGCAACTCACGGGCCTTCGGCGAGGACGTTTTGTTTAAGTCCTGAGAGCTCCTAGCCCCAACGGGCTGTTGATAGCAATTATAGAAATATCGTTATACAGTAAAAACAAAACAAAACATAAACTCTATAGATCTAACCACAGAGAGTGAAATTAGGGATTTTCAGACAAAGAGGGTATTTCATGCTTTTGCTCCTAGTGACAAAGAAAATAATTCTTGAGAGAGAAAACACACTGGGTGAACTTGGGAAGAATCTTGACATTTTGAGAAGGAATTTCAAACATCTTAGGGTCCTTTTATACTCGGAGATTTTTCGCCCTTGATTTCACGGCTGGTTTGCAGAGACATTTCATGAAACTTCCACTAATCACTGAGAACGACGTTTATTTGGAATCCTTGAGGGCATTTCACGAGGGTCCCTTCTTACCGAGCTCAGGGAAGCTGGCTGGGACCGTGTGGCGAGCCCCTGCCACACAGCGGGACACGAGTGGCCGCTGAGGTGAACACTGCAGACCCCCACCTAGGACGGAATCCTTCTCCTAAGGCTGGGGCTGCCTCCGTTGATGGCAGCTGTGCCTATCGCTGAGGATCAATGCTGATGATTTTGAATGTGTAACTGGGATTATGCACTTTCGTGAATTTTGTGGACAGTGTTCCGGGGGGCGGAGGGAGAGGGATGGCTTCTGTTCATTTTCACTCAGAATCGGGGACGCAGCTGCAGGGGGGGCCCTCGCAAATCTTTCTGCTGAGATTCATGCAGATGTGACTTCGTCGTCACAAAAGGGCTGATTAAGGGGTGAGCAGCTGTTCTTCCCACCAAAGCCCACTGTGCCCCCCACACACAGGTGGGCACACGCCACCGCAGCACCGCCAGCTCCTGGCCTGGCTGTGCACACTGCCTGTGTCTGTCCGTGCCCCGCCGTCCACAGGTCTGACGGGTGTTCCGGAAACACACGCCTTCCCATTAACCCTAACCCTGCCCCAGCATGGCAACCTCTGCGGGATGGGCCGGGGCCGGGGCCTGAGCCGCACCGCAGAGGGACCGGAGAGCGAGCCGAGTCTGGCCTGGTTCTGCCGACGCCAGACTCCTGCAAGGACGGGGACACTTTTGACTTCTGTCTTCCTGACCTTCCGGAGATGTTTGGGCCCATGGCTCAGGCGCACCTCGGAAGGATGCTGTTTTTCAGCCTGCTCCCTCCCGTGGACCCATTCCATCCACCCCACGCTATTCATTTTTTATCAGTGATTATGTCCATCCCGGGCAGCGCTGCCAGGACAAATATTATTTCATTGATTTTAACATCTGTTCACACGAAATATGATATTCAGACTCGCTCCGTCCTGTTCTGACGGCGAGCATGCCCTGGGGACAGTCACGCCCGCGTGTCTACCCAGCTCGAGTTATTTTCCTGCCTTTTCGGAGTGTGTGCCTTTCCCAGCTGTTCTCTGAAGCAAAGCGTGTGCACTCTAGCAGACTGTTCTGGTGACGCCCACGGGGGGTCGCAGAGGGGTGCCCCCCCACCCCACTCTCCCTTGCCACTCCTGCCCCCGAGGGTCCCACCGGGGCTGGGCATCCTGAGCATTTCTTCCCCCAGCAGTCGCCGGAAGCTTGCCAGGGTTGCAGAAATTTGATGTCCCTTCTGTCTGAGGAGCAGAGCATGTGTCTTTGGTGGAGGTGGTGACCAACAAGCCACAGTCCCTGTGAGGGGCGAGCAGGCCACCCGTCCGGGGACCCTGACTCAGACGCACGGTGGTCCTCGTGCTGCAGGGCGGGACACCAGGGCCCTTCCTGGGGAGGGACCCTTGGAGGCCGGAGAAGGGTGAGCTGCATGCCTGAGAGTGCCTCCCAACAAAAGGGCCATCTGTGGGTGACAACGGTCATTTTACATAGTCACTGTGTGTCCTGGGCAAGGAGAGTGATTTATGGGCATGTGACCCTGGCCTGTGACCTGGACGTGAACGGCCCCTTGTCCCATTGTGTTAGTGTCCCCTGGTCATCTGGTCACCCCCACCCAGCTCCGTGAGAAAGGACAGTGCCTGTCCCCACGGCAGGCTGAGGCCTCGCTGCAACACGTCCCAGGCTGGAAGGAGCCGGGTGGGCACACTCTGCTCCTGGACCTGCGGGCTGTCCCTCCATCACAGAAGGACCCGGCCTCACGCAGCCGGAGGCTGGGACGTGTTTCCTCTGTGGAGCGGTCATTCACTGGACCTCGAAGACGGGGGTTTACAAGAGGACAGATGTGCCGAGGTTTGGATGGAGGACGTCTTTAAGAATGATGAATGGGGCACAGGTCATGCCTGACAACACTGTCGATCTTTACTCCCCTCCACGGAAGACACCGGTCTGTGTCCCAAGCTGCGGTCCCCTAAGACGCCCTTTCGGTGTCTACGCCGAGGTCTGTGTACCGAGGGGCCCCAGGGTGAAGGGAGAGCTGGGAACACCGCACACACTTTTACAGTTGGGATTCGAAAATGTCTTTTCATCGTGCTAACACACACATAACATAACGTTTGCCGTCCTCATCGTTCTTAAGTGTGCAGCTCAGTCGTGTTAAGTACACTCACACTGATGTGCAAACACCGTCACCATCCCTCACGGAACCTCTGTCCCCGTGAAACACTAGCTCCCCCTCCCACCCCCCGGCCCTGGGACCTCTCTGTCCGGGGTCTGCCTCCTCTCGGGGCCTCGCGTAGGCGGATGCATAAACTTCCGTCTTCCTGAGCCGGCTGATCTCCTGGGGAACAGCGTCCTCGAGGCCGGCCCACGAGGAGTTGAGTGTCTCAGAGCCTCCTTCCTCTGCAAGCTGAGCGACGCTCCCGCGGGGATGGGCCCCGTTTGCTCACCCAGGACTCTGTCCCTGGACATTGAGGTGGCTTCACGGTGACCTCTCCGAGACCCGGCTTTCCACTCCATGGGGCGCACACCCAGAAATGATGTTGCTGGGTCCCATGATCCCACCAGTTACTGTTTTTGCTTTTGTGTTTTGAAGAATTTCCCGAGGGCTGTCCGCAGAGGCCGCGCCGGTTCGTGAGCCGGCCAGCGGTCCGCAGGGCCCCGGTCTCTCCACATCCCCGCCAGCGCCTGTCGCTCTCCAGTTTTGAGAGCAGCGTCTCCCTGGCGGCTTCTGACACGGAGCGTCTGTTCACGGGCGGATTGGACACGTACGATCTTCTCCGGGGCAGAGGGGGGGCGTCTACCAGCGCCTCGCCGTGCACGGTCGGTCGGGGTGCTGGCCGGTTGCAGCTGAGGTGGAGGAGCTCTGGGACGTGGCGGGCGGCGCCCCCACCCGATACACACCTCGCAGGGGTTTCTCCCGTTCCGCCAGCTGCCTTTCTCGTCATTGATGCAGCTGCAAAGGTCACGATCGATCAAGTGAAAAGGCAACAAAATTCAAAACGACATCAGAGGTTTTTAATTCCGATGTGGTCCAGTTTATCTCTCTTTTCTTTTGTTGCCTACCGTTCATTTTTAGGAGGAAAACCTTCCTTGGTTACTATAGGCGAGGGCCAGCCAGAGACGAGAAAGCACCTCGTGGTGGCGGATCACCTGTGACCTCCAGAGGTTGCCGCGGTAACTGAGAAATTGCTCTGGGGGGTGTGTGGGGGGGCGGCCTCCAGCTAGCATTCCCGTCACACCGCACATTCCACAGGGCTCAGTCACCGCAGAGCCCCGAGCTCAGCTGAGGAAACTTCAAGGAGCGAATGCCCCCCGGTCCCCAAGCCGCACACACGCGGCCCCCCGGGGGGCCCGGCCGTGCTGAGTGCCCTTTCCATCTGCGCGAGCACACACAGTCAGAGGCGGATTACCCTGTAATCTCCTCTTTTGATGTGAACAGGGCCAGATATTCCTGTCCTTTATTAGCGGTGCATTTTTGAAAGTTTATGTCTTACACGGCATATGTTAGGTTTCTATCAAAACAGAAATTCTACCCAAGCTGGGGCTCTAGTTCCAAGACCCGTCTTAGTTGGCGTCCCAGACGGAGCTGCTTCTCTGTTCCCACTGCGGGGAAGGTTCTCACGGGAGCACCGAAATCTCCTGCCTCTCTCCGAGGTGTCCTTTCTCGGTCCCCACACCTGGCCCCCACCAGCACGCTTTCTCCCCCTGCCGGCTCATCCTCGTGGGTCAGTGCTCAAATTCGAGTCTCCGTTTTGGGCACCTCTGAAGCGGCACCCGGAATTGGAGGTGGCTTCAGAGCCACAGACCCCTCAGCTTGGCAGCCTGCCTGCAATCCCCGGTCCCTCCCTCCCCCCGATTCTTGTCTGTGGAGGTGACACCACCCGTCTCTGGGGGCTTCACCCATGTTTGTTCATCAGAGCCTAAAAGCTGCCACTTTCTAGAAAGTCAATGCTCCTTCTAGAAAATTCCTTGCTTCCGGTCCCCCTTTTGTCACCATTCCCATTGCTGAACCCTATCGGTGACAGATGGCCTCTTTCCCAGGGATGGCCTGCTTGCCTCTGCAGGGTCACCACCACGAGCTGACGGTCCCAGACCAGCTCTGCTTTGCTCTCCAGGTTGACCACCATGTCCAGGTCTTGGTTTTTAATCACTCCTGAGAAAGGCCCCAGCCTCCGCCTGCCGTCTGTGCCTCCTCCCCTGAACGGTGAAGGCGGGCACCTCCTCCCCGCACAGGGCTGGTATGAGAGCATGGGGAGGTGTCGTGAAATGAGTAAAGAGTCTGGGCCAAAACGGGAAAGCCTGCGGGCCTCCACGTCACCCCCCTCCCCCCCGTCCTGGCTAGCTCTCCTCGGCTTGCTTCCCCCTGTAGGACACAACGTGCTTCTCAGCCAATGCTGCAACTTGAACCCAAAACGCCAGGCTCGTGGGCAAGCAGGCGGCAGGGCCCCAGCTGGGTCTCCGTCAGCTCCTGGCCGAGGACTATGTGGCGGGAGCTTGAAGGGCAGGTTCTCAAATTAACCAGCAAATTCAGTTTAGCCCGGACCACGTGGGCCAGCCACCCGGTCAAGGTTTTGCTCCAGCGTCCTCCTTCGAAACAGCGCTGTTCAACGGCACGCTGCTGAGCGGTCAGTCCCTGCGGGCGGACCCGCGGGTTTGCCCATTTTGCAGAACAGGACGCGGCGTGGGGCGCTGCTGGGCTGCCGGCTCTGGGAGGAAGACACGAGGCCACGTAGGAGTTCCACCCGATTTCCTCCTCTGCCCTCTCTGTTTGGTCCGTTGGCCTCAGTACTCGGGGAACCGGAGCCCAGAGGAGGCCGAGCCGCGCTGGTGTGCAGCAGAAGCGCAGCCTCGGCGGTTCTCGTGCTGAAACGCGTGGCGTGTACCGGCTGCTCGGAAACACCCGGCAGAAGGAACGGTCCTGGGGCGGCGACGCCGCTCTCGGTTCCCACGGCCCCTGCCCTCTGCGCTTCACTGCTCCCCGGCCGCTCGGAGGCGGTCGGTGCCTGGGACCCCTGCAGCCAGGGATTCTGGGTGCTGGTCTGCTCTGCCTCCCGTGCGCTGGGTTCGCGCGGCCCTCCGAGGCCCGGGTCGGGAGCCGAAATCGCTGGCAGCAAGGGGACTCCCCGAAGGAGCAGGAACGCTACGCACGTGCCCTGTGAAGCTGGCGTCGTGCACTTTAAACTGATGTAACGTAAAAACACTGGGAAGTTTGCAGCAATCCATGCAACCTGCCACAGAGTGGACGTCTCCGAGGGTTTGGCCTCGGGCGCTGGTGACAGACAGTTGGACCCTGTGATCCTGAGCCCCACGCTGTGGGAGCCACAGTTTCCACCGAGAAGCCTGGCCGGTGGGACCCAGGTTTCCTCGATGACGTCGCTTCGCCCATCCATCCATCCACACGTGCACTCGACCCCATGTTCTGAACTCTGTTACCCCGGGCAAAGCACCAGCACACTGTGGCTTTTCCAGAAAAAACGTGGTAATGAAGTCCAATGTCAAAACAAACGCAATTGCCTGGCCAAAGTCATTGGCACGCCTTGCTCTGCAGTGATAGATCATGTGTGTGGGAGTCTCCGAGAGCTGGGGCAAAACGCCCTGTGCAGGGGGTGCAGTCTTGGGGGGGCAGGAGCACCCCAGTGCTCACCCTGGGGACTGACGAGACGAGGCGACAGGTGTGAAGGGGGTGCCCTGAGTCGGCGGCACTTGGTCGGTCTCTGCAGTGAGGAAGGAGCGGGAGAACAGGACGCGGGGGTGACGTTTTCATCCAGCAATGTCTGTGTGCTTGTCAAGAGTTGGACTGACGAGACTCACAGGTCCCGGGTGAATGTAAAGGAGGGAGGAGCCAGGACCCCCCTCTGAGGACACGGAGCGTCCAAGGGGACAAATGTGAGCCCTGGGTGACATGCCCCCTGCAGCTCCTGCCTTGGGCAATTTGGAAACCAGCTTAGGCAGGTTGCCAACCTCGTCCCCACTGCCCTGGCTGTGGCCTCCCCCCAAGGTACTGCCTGGACCGTCTGTCTCGAGCCTTCGTGGACAAGGAGGCCTCGAGTGTCAGCACGTCGGGGTGTGGCCGCGCCTTCGGCCTCCGCCAAAGGCATGTGCAGTGCAGGCGGCTCGAGGTCCGAGAGCCCTCCCATAAAGCCAGTCACTCACCCGAGGTCCTTACCTTAGCCACACCTGCAAAGTCCCTTTTGCCACCTAAGGTTGCACATTCTTAGTTTGCAGGCATCCAGTGGCGGACGTGCCTGAGACCATTGCTCTGTCCACTACATGAGAAGAAGAGCAAAGCTGGGGGCAGCGGGTCCCCCGCAAACCGCCACTCTGCGCTCTGAGAGATGGGGGGCCGCCCTCTCCCTCTGCTTGTGGGCCGGTCTGGGCCACTCTCTCCCGACAGGCAGAAGGTGGCGGACGCAATGGCTTGTGTCTCCTTGGAGGCCAGGTCTAAGCTTTGAGTCGAGGTCATCCCGGGCACTGCGGCCCCGTCTTCGCCATCTCTGTCTTCGGTCGCTGGCTCTGGGGGAAGCCACCGCCACGTTGTAAGGTCGCTCGAGCAGCGCTGTGGCGAGGCCCATCTTTAAACTGCTCCTCAGCCCCCACCCGGCCCCCGGGGACTGTGGGCCCCGCCACCACCTGGGCTGTAACCTCGGGAGAGACTCGCAGCCAGGAGCACCCAGCTGGTCCACTTCCAAATTCCTGGCCCACAGACATGCAAACACAATGAACGTGTTTACTGTTTTAGGCCACACAGTTTCAGGGTAATTTGCTGAATAGCCATCGATAACTAAGACAATGAGCTATTTTAGAATCCTCCAAGCAAAAGAAAGCACATATTTTCTGCCTGCCTCGTCTTTGAAACTCTCTTATCTAACCAGAACCCTAACCAGCACCCTGAGAAGCAATAGGAGGAGAGTCTGATCCCAGGGACCCCACCCCTGGGATTACGTTTGGACCTTCTCCTGTCGCCGTGGAGACCAGCACAACAGCTATAAGTCAGGGTCCCGAGACTCTGACTCAGAACCCTCTAGGCTGTGGAGTTAACATATAAGGTCGTTGGCCAATTCACTGCTGTCTTCTGGGTGAGTCACTTCCTCGCTTCTTAAATCCCATTTCTCTTATCTCCTTTGGCTGCCGTTACTCCCAAGTATTGTCGGCTGTTCCTGGCTACCAACCAGTCCAAGTCCTCCCTCTCAGTGCTTCATGTACCCTTTTATTTAAACAACGTTCACAACTGTCTCATGGCCCTGTGGATTCTGCCAGTCTTCAAGACCTCCTGCCCAAATCCCCTCGCATGCAGGACCTAGACCGCAGAGCTGGCCCACCCGCTGAGCAGGTCACCTGGACTGAGCTCGCGCTGGCGCTCCCATAGGCCGGATCCCGTGTCCGTCAGGGCCAGATAAGCTGTGCTGCAGTAACCAGCACGCCCAAGTATCAGTGGATTAAACATCTGTGTTGCCACTTGTTTATTTTCCCCCTCCTGCTTTGGCGCTGTCACTGTGTGACTGGGGACCTGGGCCCACCTTGATGGCCGGGGAGGGTGCGGGCTTCCTGGCTCAGCACTCAACGTTGGAGTCCTCTCTAAGCATGAGAAAACACAGCTGCAAACGCTGACACAGACAAAGTGAACATTCGCTTGTGCCTGAAATCAAGACAAAGCGCAGACTTGGGAAGACGGCACGGCGACCCAAAGCCCAGAAAAGCAGCGCCGTGGCACTGGCACCTGCCAGCCTGGCCGCTAAGCCTCCCCCATCGGTGCCCGTGTTGACCGTGTGTGCGTTCAACAACGATTCCGGGGCTTCGCTTTCTCCGGAGAGACTGGACCGTCCGTCCGGGCCTTCCGTCGGCAGGGCTGGCCGAAGTTGGTTTTGCATGTTTGATGGTCTAGAAACATTTCTTTCAGCCTCTCGGCCCCTTATCAGTAATTCGGCCCTGGAGATGCAAATCCTGGAGCCCCGGGGGACCGTTCAGGATTGTTGTCAGATTCGGAGAAGCGGCTGTCTCATCCTTTCCTGTGTCTCCTCAGGCCTCTCTCTGTTTGGTGACTCGGGAAACCAGCGGGTCGGAGTCCGGGGTGAGCACGCTGGCGGGGCAGCGAGAGGCTGCCGTGTTCCCGGAGACGACTCCTGAACCAGGATGGCGGCCAATGGCGTCGCTGCGCACAGGAGAGGACCCAACCGCAGAAGGACAGCCCCAGAACCCCAAACTAGTCATTTCCCGACTCAGCTTCGCCTTAAATGGACCCCCAGGTGCCAGTCCCTCCACCACGAGCAGCCGAGCGGTGCGGAGGAAGAGGAAGGAGACGGCGGGGTTGGCCAGCAGCGGGCAAGCCCTTTCCTCTGCTCGTCGGCGGCACCAACGCCCGTGCGAGCCCCGGGCTGAGCCCCCGGGGCCCTGAACCAGAAGCTCTGTCGTCCTTACTGTCTCTCCTTCCTGCGGATGGGCCTGCAAGAGCTGACAGCACGGCACCCGGGCAGGGGTGGGGGTGGAGTGCAGTGTGCAGGAAGGCGCCCAGCCCCGGGGGGCCGGGGACAGGGCTGGCAGGTGTGTGGCAGCAGGGAGGAGCCTGAGCTTGCAGGGTTGGCTTCAGTCAAGGCTCAGACTTCTGGTGTGTGGGGGTCATGTGAGATTCCTCTGCTCGCCTCTGAGCGTCACCTACACGAAGACGCTGGTCCTGGACTGGTTCAGATTTTCGGGCATTTAAAGTCTCTGTTCATGGTGTAACCACCTGCGCGTCAGCCAGGCGGGGTCGAACGAGATTTGGACACTTTTCTTCCTGTAGGGCCTGCTCGGTCCACTCCGAGTGACCCTGGACGTCCTGGATCCCCATTCACGGAACACTGACCACCCTCCAGGGAGGTTCAGCAGGAGGAAAGGGAGGGGAGTGAAGGGTAGAAGGACCTTCTTATCTTTATCTTTTTAATCTGCCACCGTCGGGCGAGTTTACAGGCTGTGAGTGAAGAGGCTGCAGAGGGAGGGAGGTCGGAGTGCGGGCGGCGGGGGGCAGAGGGGGCAGAGGGGGCGGAGCCGAGTGCAGGGCTTCCTCATCCCGTTCCGACCTTGAACGAGACCTACCCTCCCACCAATGCCCTATTTCCAGACTGATGCGTGGGAAAGTGTATGTTTTACCTGTGTAGCCGCCACTCAGGTTCAAGATATTTTAATTCTATGAACCCATCATTCATCCCTTTGATCGATTGATTTATATATATCTATGTCTTTCCACAAATGATTTCAGGTGGTTTTCACAAAATGAATACATGAATCAGGAAGAAAAAGAATAACAGACAGTACACTAGGACCGGGGCACCCCAGCTGGAGAGGAGTTTGAGATGGCAGAGTTGGGGGGATCTGGGGGCCGGACGGGCGTCAGGGACACATTACCAACCAGGGGAGGAATCCGAAGTTCTCCATGGAGACCATTGGAGACACTATTTTAGCTGGAATTTTTTGTGGTAAAAATATAATCATGGCCAAAGGGGGAGAAAAGTCTCGGTAACATTCCCAGGGAACCTCAGTTTTGACTGCATGCGATTTCCCAGTAAAAGCAGCAAGAGGGAATGGTTTCAGAATGCCCCCCAAAGTGCGCGCTGTCCCAGCCTCTCTGGGACAGCGTCTGCAGGAATGAGGACCGTGGCTGGAGACTAGGCGACATCACAACGTAGTCATCTCTGGCAACAATCAACCCACAGGACCGGTTTCGGCAGGGAGACCACTCCCAGGTCCTGCCGAGAAACCACAGGGAAGAGGAGCTTGTCCCCAGTTCTCCCGGGCGGGAGGGCGGGCAGCCAGCTGGAGGGGCGCACGCGAGTCCGGCTGCATGCCATTTGGCACTTCAGGCTGAGCTGCCCAGGGCCCGGATCACTCCGAGGCGTTTCAGTGCCAACCTGAGGACGCACGGGCCCGGAACCTGTTGGCAGGGAACGCACGCTGCTTCCTCAGCAGCTGGACGGGCCCCCGTCAGAGGCTGGGGCCGGCTGCGGGGCGCGCTCGGCTTGGGTGAGCTTGTCACGGAGTCCTTGCAAGGGGCGAAAGAGCGCGGCCAGGCTGTGTGTGACCGCCGCGGCCTCGCCCCCAACCTCGCAGCCTGGGCCTTCCGTCTGGATGACAGTTTCATCCAGTCTTTGCTCAGAGCGCCAACTACCTCGTAGGACACTCCTCCCGGCAGCAGCCCTTCACGCCCGATTTATCCATTCTTCTCCAGGTCACGTTCCCTCGAGAAACAATGCACAATCTCGATCTTTTCATGCACAATAATGGCCCGTGATTTTGGAAGAAAGCAGGGTTTGTGCCTCAGTTAGAAGCTCACTGGCTCTTACCCCGCCCCAGGAGCAGCTGCTGGGCTCCCGGCGTTATCTGGGGGCTGAATGTGCAGATCCGGCTGAGGGGCCCCCGAGGGGCCTGGGGCTGGTTTGAAGAGCACCCCTATTTCCTGCAGCGTGAGTCCTGACCCCGCCCCCTGGGCTCCCGCAGGTGGGACCTTGGCAAAGAAGACCCGGTGTGGCACGCCCAGCCTCCTGTCCAGGGGACCTGGGAGGAGGTGGGAGGGGCGGTGCTGGGTCACTGATGTGAGCACCGTCTCTGGTTCCCACAACGACCCCACAACCTGGTGAGAAGCTGAATGGTGACCCCTTAGAAGGACATTTTTGGGGTCCCAACCCCCAGAACCTCAGAATGTGACCTAATTTGGAAATAAGGTCTTCACAGGGATAGCCAGGTTCAAATGAGGTCCTAGGGTAAGCCCTAATCCAGTGTGACACGGACAGACTCACACAGAGGGAGGATCCTGTGAACAGCCACTGGGAAATGCCAGGTCCAGGTAGGGGTGAGAGTGATGCGGCCACACGAGCCAGGGGTGCCCGGAGCTCCCAGCAGCCAGGAGAGGCCAGGACCCTCCCCCAGACGGAGCCAGGAGGCCCTGTCCGTGCCCTGAGTGTGGTCTGCAGCCTCCGGAACTGTGAGACGGTCATTTCTGTTCTTCTCAGTCACCCAGGCTACGGTCCTTTGTCACAGCAACCTCAGAACGCAAACGCACGGAGAGATATTCCTGTTTCCGTTTTAGAGTCGAGGGAACGTAGCAGAAGCCGTCTCTCCAAGCTCCTGTCGCTGGTGCGATGGAGTAAGTCCAAGTATGACGTCATCTGTAGAGTCTCTGTGTGCCTGAGGTCCTGGGGACAGGGATGCTGCCTGCTGAGGACACTGCTCCGGGAGGGCGGCGGGGATGAAGGTGACATTGCGACACCCCATGCTGCTGCACGCAAACCACGCACCTCCCACTTCACTGCCCATTTCGTGTGCACGCTCGGGTGCTGTGGACCCGCAGACCGGGCGTGCCTGTAAGTGATGGAAGCCCTTCCCGGAGATTTTGGCCCCTGGCGTCAACCAACATCCAAGGGATGGATGCACTTGACATCCACCTTGGAGGACCTGGCAAGAGCTGGCCAGTGTGTCACTTAGAGGCGGGTGGAGGAGGAGCATCTCGCACAGCAGAGGGACAATTCAGGCTGACAGGCTTTGGGAGTCGGGAGGTGACCTCTCAACTGTCGGCGCTGAGTCAGGGCGGTGGCCTCACTCCTGCCCCGGGCCCGGAAGATTCTGGGTTCAGGTGCTGGCGGAGGTCTGACCCAGGCGGCAGCAGGGCGCAGTGGAGGCCGGGGCATGGCGCTGAGTGGCACCATCTGTGTTCCGGGCGGTCTCTTCACCGTGGCTCCATCTTCGGGACTCGGGCCGGTCCATCCACATCGTAGTGATTGTCACCGTAGACCACAGACACCTGCTCGCAGGGCACACGGGACGAGAGACGAAGAAAGCGGTCTCAGCATGCAAATCAGAAGGGCTTGTGGCCCTGAATAGGATGAGGGGGGAGATGTGAGTTTCCAGATGTGCTTGAGAGAGATTTTCAAGACGCACACTCACTGCGAAATGCATTCTGATGAGTTTTTCAGAGATGAAATATGCCTTTGATTAAGGAAGTGTTTTTTTCCTCCCTTTTTGATTAAGACCCGTGTGCATGGGGGTCCTCATTTAGCCGTGATGCCGTGTGCAGAGCGAAAGGGTAAAAACTTCACTGTGATTCATGACCCTGGTTATTAATTTCTGATGCAGCTTTTTGGTCGGGATTATTTGGGGGTGGAGGGACTCGGCAACGTCTGTGAGAAGCCTGAGAGATTTACGGGCGTAAACATCACAGCCGAGGCCTGGCCATAAATAACAAAACTTCTAGAAGAAGTTCTAGTAGTAGGCATGGGCAGAAACTTAAAAATGTGAACAGGAAGTTGGCCCAGACTCGGGTCTCTGCCCAGGTAACTTCCCGCACAGGGCTGCATGAGTGTCTTCCTGTTTCCTGTGAGACTCACCGTTCCCAGCCGGCTTCACGAGGACGGACACCGGGTCCTGGCGCAGCGAGCAAGCGAAGGCCGTGCCTGTGGGTGGCTTTGCTAATGAGCGGGGTTCATGGGCTGTGACTCTGGTGGGTTACCCTCTATTCCCTTATGTAAAAACGCACAGTCATGGGCCGTTTGTAGCAAAATTCCAACTCTGAGTGCGTGCCGAATCCCTCACATCCTGGTCCAGATGTATCCGCTGACGCCCCTTTTGTGGCTGCTTGGGAAGCAGCCTGAACACGGGATGAGCGTGTCAGGCTGGCCCGGCCAGCTGTCCACTCATAGAGCCCACTCTTTTCGGGATGGTTCCAGCTGATGTCCACGGTCACGGATGTACCTGACCTGGGGGTGGAATCGCAACTCCAAAGAGATTCAACTGGAGCCCCCAGCACCCCGAGAGCAGGTCCGGTCTCCAGGGGCGGGTTTGGCAGGCCGCCCGTGGGGATGTGCTTGCTGGACAGGATCTGGAGCCCCGACAGACCCGAGGCACTGGAGGTGGGAGCCGAGAAGAAAGACGCTGAGCGGAGGGTCCTGAACAGCCCGTCAGGTGTGGGAGTGTGTGGGGCGGGGCTGGGGGAGCCGGGGCAAAGGAGGCTCAGCTCCGGGTGCTCTGCCCACGTCACGAGGGACAAGGGATTTCCCCGAACACTTGGAGAGCGTGAGGAGGGACCCGGGTCTAGAGGCCTCGTGCCCTCTCCCACGAGGGGTTGTAGAGATGCCAGCAGCGTGTGATGGGACCAGTGACAGGAGCCGGGCTGAGCAAGTCTCAGCTGCCACGTGAGCTGACGTCCCCACACCGTGCACCCCGGCGGGCCTCTGTCGGTGTCCCCTCCTCTCCCGAGACGGCTCACCTGGGGCCGAGCAGGGCCTGTCTCCCAGGGCCCTTCTCGCGGTCGCAGAGGGGCCCGGTGCTGGGCAAGGGCGGCTGGAGAATTCTGCTGCCCCCTCTGTCTGGGCTTGTTGATCAGAGATCTCCAGAAGACCAGAGCATGGGGTTGCCTTTCAGCGTGCATGAGCCAGAGCGAGGCTGGGGTGGGGGTGGGGGTGGGCATGAGGCCGTGTAAGCAGGAGGAGCCCCCACACGACACCTACCCAGCATGCACCTCAGGCGCTCCGACTACCTGAGAACATCCCAGGAGGACATCCAGGAGGAAGAGGCAGAGGCAGCAAACGGGGATCCTCACCCCTACCTGCCGGGTCTCAGCAGTAAGGACAGAGCCCTCCCTGGTTTCTCTCTGCCTGGTTTTTGGTGCCTGCTGACTAACCCCACACTTGGCCGACCCCCCTAAGGGGGCATGTTCAGGGCTGGGGGTCCCCCTGCCGAGCCGGCCAGCGCAGGCCCCGTGAAAGTGTCTCTGTCAAGCTGAGGAATCTGTCTCTCTTCTCTGAAATGTCCACAGGAACTTGGTTTTCATGTGAGAAAGAAAAATTCAGGAGCAAGCAAATAAACTTTTAATCGTTTCAAGCAATGAATCATACCATTACAGTCCACCCCCCCACCTGTCAGCTAAATAAATGAGGCTTAATGAAACAACAGTCACAACGGAAATTGAGGCAAACCGCATCTCTAACGCACTTCCCAGTGCGCAGGTGCGTCACCGCCACCGTGACTCCCTGAGGGTCGTCGGACCAGAGCGCGTGGCCGAGAGCGAGAGTTGTGGCCGTCCCCCCACATCCCCTCCACACCGTGTTAAACTAAGACACGTGTATCTAGAGATTGTTCGGTTTCGTTCTGAGTCTGAGACGTATCTGGGTGGAATTCCTTGTGGTAAGCAAGACTGGTGGAAAGAGGGACGTGAGAAATGTGAATCCTCCAGAATGTTCTACTGGGAACATGGGGCAAGGAGTCGTTGTCAGCAGGGGTGAGGGAACCAATCAGCGCGTTCCTCGGATGACAACGCTCGGTCCGAAGCATCGGGTGCACTGCAAAGCCTTGCAGTAGCTTCTAGATCATTCCACAGCCGCAGGCCCCCTCAGGGCCGGCCGCAGGGCAGAGGAAGTGTCAGGGGAGAGCCTGGCAGTGCCAGGCACCGGCTCCAGGACGCGAAGCTCTGGGCGGCCGGCCCGGCTCTGGCCCCTGTCCTCCTTGGCTCAGGCTTCCGGGCGCCCCTTCCCGGCCCCGAGCGCAGGGCCACAGGCGGACTCCCAAACCAAATCCGTTCTCTCTATTCCAGCACCTCCACCTGCCCCCTGGGCCCCATCTCCGAGTGTGTGACAGCCAAGCAGAGACCAGGGGACGAAGAGCGGCTTCCCTTCCCTTGGGCTCCATCCTGCCGGGTCACGAGGTCCCCCAGCCCCCCAGCATCACGAGGGGCCGCCACCCATCTGCTCTCAGACAAGCCGCCGCCCTCTCTCTCGAGCCCACAAGGCTTCACTCTCCGTTGGCACGCAGAAGAACTGCTCCCCCCTGGCTGGGGTCCCCAGGCAGCACCCCCCACGGCCCCCCGGTCCCAGGACTTCAGATCCTGTCGCAGATCACAGGCTGGTCTTGTTGGCGCCCACAGGAGACGTGTGTGGGAGCACCCCCCGAAGCCGGTCCGACCTGGCACGCAGGTGCCTTGTTCGTGAGGACGGTTTAAATACGCGGAGTGTGGGAAATGGTGCCAAAACCACAGAATGAATCAGCCCTTTCTGATGAAAGCGTCTGACTTGCCTTCTCGGGAACTCACGCGCAGGTGACAGACACATGTGATGAAATTGGTGGCTTTGCCACAGCTGATTCGACAACCGGGCTGTGCCGAGCAGCTTGTCCGGGACGTTGGGGCCGACCTCCCTCGAGGACAGGTGCCTCTGTCTTCTTCCTCACGACATGAATAAGTGACAACAGACCGTGCTGCGTGTCTGGAACTAATGGACTGTAATTAGAAGGAGCTGTCTGTGTGGAGACGGGCACAGAGGAGGTGAGCCAGAGCGAGCCGGGGTGCAGGGGTGCTCGGGCGGGACTCGGCAGGGCTGGGCCCGTGCACGGAGCGCCAGGACAAAGGCCCCGCCCCGCAAGGCTGAGTAGGCGTAGGCTTGGCTGTTCCACATTACCCACACCTGTCGTCTGGGCTGGGACAGGTCCTGGGGCCAGAGGTGGACACAGCCGGGGGGTGAGCAGACAGCTGCGGGCAGGAAGCGGGGCCCAGCGTCCGCCAGGACCACAGCCAGTCTCCTGGCCCAAACCCACTCCCGTCTGTGTTTTTATAGAAAAGGACCCGCTGAGAGATTGTCACATGCCTTGGCACAAACAGAGGACTCTGTCCCATCCCTGTTTGCTGTCGGAAGAGGTTATCACATCAGAACTATTCTTCCCTGGCCCACGTAGGGCTGGGGCGGCCTTCATGCCCCTCCACCCACCCGGACACCCGCTCTGTCATCTGTTCTGAACACGCGTGTGCTCACGTGTGTGGGCACGTGAAACCGGACTGTCGAATCGCACAGGCTGCAATGACAATGGCCTCCGTGAAATCTTGCATCTGACACCGGCTGGCAGGACGGAGCTAAGAAGGCCAACAGGTGGCACTCGGCGGGTGTCAGTCCTTCCAGGAAAGTTCTCTCCTTTCCTTTCTTTCTTCCTTGTTTCCCCTGTGTATTGAAAATTTTCACCAATGACCTCACTCTGCTTCTTTAACAAAAAATTAGAGAATGTTCAAAGGAAACAGTGGGTCACGAACCACCCTCAGAGGTGGGACCTTGGCCCTCCCCAAGCAGATGCGTAGCTTTAAAAGAATTTCAGCCTGTGGGGGCTGGGGGACCTCGAGTCACCGGTGTCCCTGGAGCGAGCCCAACTCTGACCCCACAAGGGCGTGCCCGTGTTTTCAAGGCCTTGCCCTCCTAGCCTTCCCCCTGACGCTTTCCCTGGGACGCCGATGCCAGGAAAAGTGTCGAACCGAGCGAACCTCCCTTCTGCAAGGAGCGGTCCTGTTCATTCCTGCCTTATAAAGTCACCAGAGCTCGTGAGGTCATGGAGGGTCAGACCATGGACCGCAACTACCCCGAGCTGCCAGTGAGACTCCGCCGAAGGGTTGGGCTTCACAGGAGGGAGCGTCCGGCCTGGGGAGCAGCAGCTACTCTGGCTGCGGGGTGCTTCTCCGCACCCATCACACTGTTCTCGTTCATTCTCCCCTTTGGGCGAGCGAGACAGACTGATGTTTCATGGGAAAATAGCACGTTTCCACTCATGCACGGTCATTAGGATTGACCGCAAATGCCATTCCCCAGATTAATCTGATTTAGGCCAAAATACAGCAAATGTCTGTCTGGTGCCTCGTTTTTCACTGTGGAAGGTCCCGCTCCTTCTCTCTGCCCCCTGGGAGGCCCGGAGGGGGCCCCTGGGGGTCGGGGCACTGGAGCAGGATCTGGGGGAGGAAACGGGACAAACGCTGCTCGTTGGGGTGAGGACCCAGTGTTGACACAGAGGACGCAGAGCACCGGGCAGGGGTGCACGGGGTCAAGGCTGAAGGGTCAGCAGAGCCTGGGACGCAGGCGACCGTGGTCAGAGACCACCTCCTCTGAGCTGTGACGGAACCCTGCACCCCCTGGTTGGCGGAATGGGGTTTGCAGACGGGGGATCACATCCTAGGAAGTTCAGCTGCTCACGTCTGGAACCGGACCCCGGCCGGGCCTCACGACCCAACCCACCACCTCCACCCCGGCAGGAAAGCACCAGTCGTGGCTGCCCAGGAGTGCGCTGGCGGCCGAGCACGCCCCCCAGGGCAGCGCCGCGCCGCACTGGGCTGGCTGCGCGCTTTCCGGCCGTCGCCGTCCTGGTCCAAACGGGCTCGGTAACTAACACGTTGGATGCATCTTTAACCGTGTTCTTTCCAAAGAATGCCAAGCAGCCAACATCTAGGGCCCAAAGTCACGCGTGTTTAAAGCTTTCCGCACGCGTTGCAACATGACTGCCTGAAAAGTCTCCCCAGTACACATTTCCATCCAGTGTTGGACGGGGGGTGGGGGGGTAGGGGGGAGCATCTTCCCATTATGTAAACTTGAAGCTTCTTGCTTACCAGTAAGTTTACATTTATTCATATAATTATTATCCATTTTTACTTGCTTTATATGAATTTCCTACTCAAGGTGTTTTTAAATTTTTCAGTTAGTGTGTTTATAGTTCCTGTTTAAACTTTTCTTACTCTGCCCGTGGAAACTGGAGGTCAAGGACCAGCTGGAAATCAGGCAGCTCGGCGGACCCTGAAGGACTGTGGCTTGGCCGAGACCGAAGCATGGGCTCCCCTCCCCTCCCCCGCGGTGCCTGAGTCTCCAGGTCATAGTGAGTGTGGCCCTCAGCACTATCCTGGTCGCTGTTCCTCGGGAGTCCTAGAGAGACACCCTGTGGTCTCCCACCGCTGCTGTGTTTCAGGGTGCCAAGTGCCACGCCCCTCGGTCTCCAGGCCCCACGGTGACCCGTGTGCTGTCCCCAGCGAGGGCCTGCCGACCCTGGGGCCCTGGCTTCAAGGGGGTTTGGAGGCACAGGCTCCTTTGACTTGGCCGTGGAGGGTCCAAGAAGCCCGAGTCCCGGGAGACAGGGCAGCCGTGACCTACTTCAGGAAGGGAAGGTGCTGCCCACCCTTCTTCCACGGACCCAAGGTCCTGCGTCCCCCGGGAGTGAAGTTGTCTTCTGAGACTGTCATTCGCCTAGCTGTGTCCATGGGGCGCAGGGAGGGGAGGGGAGGCGTAGCGGCGGCATCACCAGTGGGGTCGCGTTTCGGCACGTGCTGCAGGTGGGCTGGCCTTGCTGGCGTGGAGACACCTGCTCCCCGTGGGGAGCCAGCCGTGGAGGGTGGGGTGGGTGCCAGAGGAAGGTGCTGGCAGGAAACACAACTCCTGCCTGATCGGATAAACAGAGAACACATACTTCACTTAGTTAGAGAGAAAATATTTTTAAAAACTAAATAACGCATTTTTAGTATTTCCCCATGTGTTTGTGGCTTAATTCCTCAAATGGGAAGCAGATGCACAGCGGGGCGACCGAGGCCGCAGGCCGGGGTCTCTCCGGCCCGGGGCGGGGGGGGGCTCTGCAGATGAAACTCCAGCAACAGCCCTCGGTGGCGGTTCGTTAGGGCCGAGAGCCACGGGTCTGGGGAGGACGGTGCTCGCATGCTAATAAGGGCACGCTCCTACTTGCGTGCCGACACTGAAAACACCCCGACAAAAGGCCACGTCCGGCACACACAATGTAGGGTTATCTCCCTGCAGCCGAGGGGCCTTGGAGGCTGGCTGAGGGCATCATCTGATTTTCCAGAAGACGCTGCGGTGCGGGGCAGTGTCCTGAAGGAATGCGGGCGAGGGCGGACTTCCTGGCAGGAGAGAGCGCTGAACCGATGCCAGCCTCCCTTCCCTTGTGTAAAATCCCATTCTCGTCCGGGTTGAGGAGGAGGGCCCGGCCCTTCTCAGCACTCACCGACCACTGAGAAGGACTCCCGGTGAGCTGAGTGGCACACGAGCGCCACTGGCTTGGCCGGCGGGCCCGACTTACCGAGAAGGCTCGTCCTGTGCAGAGCCTCCGCGGCTTCCCAATCAAAATTTTGATCTTCGCAATTTAATTGGTAAGAACTTGTCCTGAAACCAGAGTTCTCGTTGGCCTGCACTCATCTGGCTATTCTGCCTCCTGAAATGGGCACTTCTAGATGAGCCAGGTTTTACTTTAACCCGGGTACCCCACTTCTCGGAATGGATCTGCAGCTAACAATGGTGATCAGAGCCCGGCAGAGTTTTGAGGGACGCAGCTCATGGCCCCTCACCCCGTTTTCACGAGCCACAACCTGAAGGTCCAACTGGGGCCCCCCTGGCCTGTGTGAGGCCTTCTGGGGACCCAGGTGTCAGGCTCACAAAGCTGACAAGCATCCCTTCCTGCCCGGAGTCACGTGATCGGGGTCCCTCCCCCACGTGCCCCCTGCTGGACGCTGGATGCTGCCGTGCAGAGGGCACCACCGCAGATCCGGCCCAAGGGGAGGGACCAGACATGAGGACCAGGGCCGTCCTAGGACGGAATAGCAGACGGCTGGGGAGAATGGGGCTGTGGGCGGTGCTCATCGAAGGAGGCGGAGCTTTCACGCTGACGTCACAGAAAAAGCGGCGGAGTCCGCGCTGGCACAGGGAGCGCTCCAAAGCCACTGCCCCGAGGAAGGGCGGAGAGGGCGCGCAGCAGAATGCTGACCCTCCTCCGCCTGGCCGGGCGGCTCGGCCATCGTACCAAACACAGAAATGTCGCAGGTTCGATTCCTGGTCAGGGCGTGTACGGGAGGCAACCAATTGATGTTTCTCTCTCTCTAAAATCAATAAACTTATCCTCAGGGGAGGATAGACATTTTTTTTAACTCCTCTTCTCTAGGAGATGACATGGCAGGTGAAGTCCCTTAGTGATTTCACATTTAAGTTCCTTCCCGTGCACCTCGGTAATTAAAACAGGTCGAAGCCCCTTCCTCTCCTTTAAGCAGCTGCTTCTCCTCGAGCAGCACAGACACCGAACCACGGAACTCGGGGCCCCTGGGCCCACGGAGACACGGGCTGAGTGTCCCGCCCCCTGCGGCCACTGCCCTCTCGGCAGCGATCGGCACATAACCCTGTCTTCCAGGGTTTTTGTTCAGAGGCGCCCATTTAATACGAACGTCTCATAAAGAACTAATTACATGCAGTGTTTCTTCACGATGAAGCCCCAGCTGCAAAGATCTGACACGCCCATGACCCTGGGCGGTGGGGCCAGACAAATCCGTGGCGTTCGGCCTCACCACAGTGCCGTTGCCGCTGCGTTTTTAAAACTCAGCCATGACCTCACGAACCTGAAAACGTCGCCGAGTTTCTGTTCTGCACAGCTCCTCGAGCACTCGAGGTGAGCCTCTGCCCTTCCCGGGGCGGCCTCGAGGGCAGGCGGGGATTCCTCCTCGGCCCGCCCAGTGCTGGGCACCGCTCGCTCACCGACGCCGAGTCACGGCCGACAGCGCCGGCCCGCAGGCCGGAGCACAGTTCACTGCAGCCGTGCTTGTGCCAATGCTCGGCGCCACCTTCTCGGGCTCAGCAACGCCTGCCCACAGCAGCACGGCGCCCTGCGTGGGGCCACTTTCAACAGTGAGTTCACCATCAAAAGGCACAAAAATGCGGAAAGAAAAACCCGAAACACACAAAATGTAGCAGCACACGAACCCCCAAAGGCCGCTTGGTCGTGGTGTGGGCTGAAACGCCACCTTGCCCCACCTCACCTGGGAGGGGAGTGCCTTGGGCGACGGTTTTTGGCTCTGCACCGTGCACACCTGGCCGCCAAAGGGTGTGAGGGGCGGCTGTTGCCACATCCCAGATGCATTTTTAGCGAGAAGGTGACCTTGGGAACACCGAGTCTGCGAAGGGAAGGGGCCGACGGTCTCGAGGACGAGCAGACCCGGTTCCCGTCCGACCTGCCGTCTGCGCGAGGGAAGCGGCCCGGTGACGTTTCTCAGCGCCTCGATAAATCACGCGGGCTCGGATTCACCGTGTGGCCGCTTTCCGAACGCAGAGCCGGTGTGCTGTCCACTAGGGAATCGTAACCCATAAAATTTAATGACGTCTAATGTGGTTTATGTTAGAGAGCTGTAATTTTCAATCATAATCGTACCGTCTGGGTTTTATTTTTCCGAGTAGAATTTTGTGCATCCAGCGCGCAATTGAAGCAAGATGGGCTGAAACCCGAGCGTGGCCCTGGTGACAGAGGAGCCTCTGGGGGGCATCTCACACGTGGGGGGATCGGGTTTCACTTCCCTTGGCTGCCACCCCACCCAGCACCTGGGAAAACAGACCCCCTCCGCCCACCAGGCGGCCCTGCCTGCCAGCACGGCTGCAGAGAGAGCTCTAATTTAATTAACAGAAAACAGCATCAATAAACATTAGCTCAGTGCGGTTGTCACGGTGACGCCAGGGCCACAGGCAGCAACTGTCGGGGAGGCACCCGCAGGTCCTGGCCGAGCTGCCTGACTCGGTGCCTCTCTCCTGGGGCTCCCTGAGACCTCCACCGACCCTAGGAAACAGGGGCTGTCCCCCATCTGTCATGGTCCCAGCCACCTCCTCGTTGCAGGGAGAATCCCTGTCCCCAGAACAGGAGGTATCCCTGAAGTTCTGCCTCATCCAGGACCTGCAGACGGAATGAGGCGCCTTCAGCAAGCACCATAAATACAAGAAGGAAGGTAACGCTTTTGTCCACAGAAGGGTCCTTGCAGGTGCCGCCTTCATGGTGACAAGGTTCGTGGTGCCCGTCACTGGTGGGGCTTGGTGGTGACAGGAAGGAGAGGACTCACCGGGTCACCTGCTGCAGCGTGGACTGGCCTTGACCGTGGGTCTGCCTCCCAGCAGCCGAGGCAAAGGCCGAGAAGCAAACACCACTCCTCACAGAAAGTCCAGTCAGAGCCCAGGCCGCCCTGCCGCCCAGGCGCTGGCACGCAACTGGCACCCGTCGGAGGAGGAGCTGTGGGCGCCGCGAGGTGTCACTTTCCCGGGACGGCGTGTCATCATCACACAGAATTCTCTGTGGGGCCTGGAAGCGAGTCTCCCAGGCTCACTGTGGCTTTTTCTCGGCAGCTCTGGCGCCTTTTCCTTCAGCGGCTGACGCTGGCTCGCGCGCAGGGCTGTAGCTCGTAAGGAGGAAACACGCACCGAAAGCCACAGGGAGACTCAGCGCCGCAGTTCTGAGTCTGCGCGAACAGCGGTCGTGTGGGGTTCCGGCGGGCACGCTCAGGGTGCCGGCACGAGGCTGTGTCCCGGGAGTGACAGCCAGCCCGAGGCGCCCCACGGGGACGGGTGGGAGCGGGACTCCTGTGTGGGGTGGCCGGCCAGGTGACCGATCACCCGTCGCTGCCCCAGGGACAGGGAAGGACGAAGTCTCCCTCAGCCACGCTGAGCAGGGCCCGGAGGGCCAGTGCCCCAGGGCAGCGGCAGGCGAAGTGGCTGTGAGCCACTCCAGCGGGTGCTGGAAGGACGGGCGGCCCGCCGGAGCGCTCGGCTCCTACGCCCACCTGCCCGGCCCTCTCCTGCCTCCAAACTCCAGGAAGACACCAGAACAACTTCCCGGCGCCGAGTTCACTAGGAGATGAACTAAAAAGGCACAGCACGCAATATGCAAGGCACCTACCTCCTGCCTGTGCAGGGCCCGCACCCTCTCCTCCCTCTGAGACAGGGCTCTGTACCCGCCCCGTCTGACCCCTGCGGGGTGGGATTGCTGCGGCCCAGGGGACCTCCCTGCTGCGTCCACTCGGGAAGCCCCAGGGCGGACGCTGCACACCGAGATGAGACTCTGTGCCCCTCCAGACTCTCGTGCTGAAACCCCGCCCCCGTGCGACGGTGTTGGGAGCTGGTCCTGTGGGAGGGGCCAGACCCTGAGGGTAGGGTCCAGAGGAGGGCGTAGTGTCCTTATACATCCAGGAGACCCCAGACAGCTCCCTGTCCCTTCAGCCTGTGAGGTCACAGGGAGGGGCGGCCTTCTGGGGACCAGGAGGCGGGTGTTCCCCAGACACGGAATCTGCGGGTGCCTCGCTGCTGACTTCCAGCCCCCGAGGCGGGGGAAGTGAGCGTCTGCCATCTCTGAGGCGCTGGGCTGTGGTGTGACTGTCACAGCCTGGCACACTGGTGGCCCACACCCCCTTGTGGAAGGAATGAACGAAAAAAGGAAGGACAACGCTGGCGTGGATGTGGGTCTCACCAAAGCAGTGGGACAAATGGGGCCCCTTCTGGAACCATCCCTCCCCTTCCCTGCTCGGTGGCCCAGCCAGGGCAGGGAGAGTCCCTGTCACTGGGACGTTTGGGAACTTTCCCAGGATGGCTCTCAGGGCTCTGGGGTGTCTGGCTGGCCTTCTCACCACATCAGCCTTCCTGGTGATGCTGCTGTCCCCTGGGGCGTGGGCGTGTCTGGCCCACTCGCTCCTCCTGGTGGTTTCTACGGTGGCACCTAATCACGCAGGAAGACTGGCACCGAAGCAACCCAGATGGGGCACAGGACTGAAGAACTCTTCTTCTCTGGTCCTTCCGTCTCCCCTTCCTTCCTCCCTTCCTTCTCCCCTTCCTTCCTTCCTTCCTCCCTTCCTTCCTTCCTGTCTTCCTTCTCTCTTTCCTTCCTTCCTTCCTTCCTTCCTTCTCTCCTTCCTCCCTCCCTTCCTCCCTCCCTTCCTTCCTTCCTTCCTTCTCTCCTTCTCTGCTTCCTTCCTTCCTGCCTTCTTCCTTTCTTCCTTCTCTCCTTCCTTCCTTCCTTCCTTCCTTCCTTCCTTCCTTCCTTCCTTCCTTCCTTCCTTCTCTCTTTCCTTGTTTTCTCTTCATGAGAGGAGATACCTAAATGCATTTATTAGTTTAGGGAAAGAAACCCATATAGCAGTATATTAAGGAAGAGACTTAAGAGAAAAAAAGAGTGTGCACTTGGGAACAAAGGGTAGACATCATCAAAGTCCCTTATCGTCAACACAGAGGCACTGATTCCCTGTTACTGAGTGTCCCCCCCAGGTGTTACCCGGGGCAGGGGCTGGGCATTCAGAAGTGAAACCCGCCGAGTCTCTGCCCAGACCCCGAGTTTTGTGGGGGGTGATGCACAGATGTCTACACAAACGTCTCCCCGCAAAGCGGGGCGTGCCCCAGAGGAAGCGAGCTGAGTGCAGAGTGGGGGAGCAGGGGAGGTCGGCCAGGACGGAATGGAGCAGGAGCCTGGATGGAGCGGGGCCGCAGGCCTGGAGGGCAGGGCGGCCCAAGTCCCTCCTTCTCCCGGGGGCTCACGGGCTCACTGGTCCGTAACCACAGACTCTCGCTGCCTCCGGTGCATCCTGGGCTGTCTCCACGTCGCTCCTCCTGCAGAGGAGGAGAAGCCCTTTTTGTTGAGCGTCCACAGAACACAAAGGCCCTGGAATCCTCGTGTGCTGTGAGCCGCCGTGGGCTCCTCTCCAATGCTGATGGGCTCTCTGCTCTGAACAGGCGTCTGCGTCCCCCGGGGCCTTGTCTGCCTACGGACGGTCCCTCTCACCCAACTCTCGCTCTCAGGGACCCTGTCCCGCCCAACAACAGGTGGGCCGGGAAGGAGCCCCTTTAATCATCTCTGTCAACAGAGCCCGTCCTGCCTTTGAGGGCAGAAAGCGGCTTCGGGGAGGTGAGAGACTCTCAGTGACACTCTGCCCACTCGGGCCCAGGCCTCTGATCTCTCTGGTGAGGCCCCAGGACGGCAGATTCCCAGGCACCCCGCCTCCGGAATCCAGCGGGAGGTCCGCAGACGCAGGGCGGCGATGGGTGCGCCGAACGGCTGAATTTCAAAGTCGACGGACGCGGAGGGTAGAAGGGTATCCATCTAAATCTGGGGTTTGCCACCAAGAAAAACTGTTTTTGAATCCTGATGAGGGGCCCGTTTGAGCCCGTCTGCACTGAGGAAGAACTCCACCCCCCACACACACACTCTGCCGGTCTCCTGTGTGCGTCTTGGCCAAGTCACAAGAAATAAACAGAATTGCAATTCCTAGAAGGATATTTTTTCCTGACTTTTTTTTTGGAATAAGTGTCTAGTTTCTTTCTTGAATATCAGGAAATAAATGTCACTGTAAAATGGGGACGCAGCGTGCACTCTATAAATTAGGCTCTTTGTTCCGGTTGCCAGACATTTCAAAAGTATTTGTTTCCTGAGAAAATATATGAAGATGAAACAAAACCGCTTGTATTTAAGGACAGATTGAATAGTTTCTTTGAAATGCCATCTGGGGAGGGTGGCCGCAGCGAGTCCGCTGTCACGCCGCTGCTGCTGCCTTTATCCCTAACTATTTTCTCCCCCGACGGGAGGGATCTGCCTTTGAAGCTGCCCAGTCTCTCCTGGCTACTCTGCAAAAAGCTGCTCTTTGCTGGGCTGGACGAACGGGAAAGTAATCAGACAACCAGTTCCGCCCACGTGCAATTCACCATGTCTGAGCTCCCTTTCCCGAGGCGGCCCAGGCGCTGTCCCGGGTTGGGCACTTGCAATGGGCCCCTTTGCCTGCAGAGAGGCTGGTATTTGCTGGACTAATTAAGTTTGTTTCCAAGGAATCTCCAAACATCAATGTTGACAGTCACCGAGAATGAAGTCAGGCAGGTGGCGTCCCCCGTCCAGGTGGCCTTTGTTTATGCAGCACTTTGGTGACCTGGTGATGAAACCAGCCCAAGGGAAGGCCTGGCTGTCCCCTGGCCCGGCCCCATGCTGTCCTGTCCCCTGGCCCTTCCTTCCCGGCGTGCACCTGTCTGAATCTCGCCGTTCTTCAGTCTTGCTGGTGACGAGATTGGCCGCCCCTTTCCGAAACGCCTCGGTTCAGTTTCTGGAATTCACTCGTTTGGTTTTGCGTCCCCTTTGTGGAGATGTAAAATAGTTCCTGGGAGTGATTTATGTATTCAGAAGGCCCTCCTTCAGACAGAGACTGTATCGATATTCATACAGCTTTGTTTTGTTTACTAACTAGTGGGCCTACATTTTACTGGGGTGCGGGCCCAGGCGACCGTCCACCTTTGTTTCACTTGTTAACCGAGGAACCAGATCTCCTGGTGCATTTTGGTCTCCGACTTGCCCGGCTTCCGTGGGGCGGGCGCATTTCTCAGCCAAGGCCAAGGTGTCGTCGTTCCCACCGAAGTCTGCCCTGACCCTCTCCCGTGCTGTGCTCAGTCTGTCTACTTGAATCAGTTCTACGGGCTTGTGACCACGTTGGCTCCTGCTAGCTTTGTCCACGTAGTGTTGACGGGAACTTCTCTCCAGAGTTTGGAAAATTACCGATGTACGTCCTCCAGGCCCTCAGCTGAGCTGATTTTGCAGCTTAGTCAGTGAGTCCCGTGTGCGTTCCCGTGGGCGGCTCTTAGGTCCGCCCAGAAACCTCCCTTCCGGGGTCTCGGCTTCTCCTTCCTGTCTCCTTGGTGGCTTCCTCTCCGTCCGTGACACCCTGGGGGCCGCGCTGTGCTGCCCTCCCGTGTCCCCTCTCTCGGTGTGGTGTTACCCTGCCCCACAGGCAGCAGCACCTGTGCCTGCACTTGGGGCTCAGTCCTGCAGGTCCTTTAAGTCAACGTGTCCCTCACGACGCGTCCGTCCGTCCTGGTATTTCCTCCACGGACACTCGACCCATATCCAGCCTCCCATCGGGCCGGCGCCCGACTCTGCCAGTGCGATTCCCGACGGTGTCTCCACTCTGGCCTTTTCTGTGGGGTCCCTGCCAGCGCCCCCTCTCCCTTCCATGGCTGCCCTTGTTTCTTGGATGGTCCCCGTCATTTCTCACTTCATCGTCCCATTTTGCATTCGCCGACAGGCACCCGTCCGCAGCCCCCAACCCGCCCTTGCGTGGAAGGCACAGCGTTACAAGTGGGCACTTGAGACCCCAACGGGCTTGTGCAGCCCAGCTGTTGTTCAGACAGGCACAGGCGCACACGGACACACACGGCGCGCACACGTGCAAAACCGAAACAAGCCTCACGACACGGCAGCCCTCCTTCACGGGGCAGGGCCCCTGCTCTTCCACTCTCTCAGTCAGCCATGCCACACTTCCCTAACGGGCAGGTGAGGCAGACCCCGCGTATGGAGAAGGTGGCTCGTCACAACCGGCCCTCAGTCATCTCTCCCGCCCACAGACATGAACTCCGACTGCCATGGGACACGGCACTCCTTCCAGAAATGTGTTGTGTGGGTACACAGTCACATACTCCCCCTCAGCCTGTGCCTGCCCTCGCACCCACCCTCCCCTGGGCACCCCTATGATCGCCGGGGACCCCGTGGGAACTCTTCCCTGCTGCCCTGTGCTCCAGTGTCCCCAGTCACCCCCTTCACAGACAACCTAAAATCTATTTCTTCAAGTTAAAATTATGCGGATTCTAGCATTTTTCAAAGTCTAATTCTCACATGTGAGTCCCTGTGACATAATAAAGAACACATCTGGTCCTCGCCCCCGTTCCGTGCCACACACGCCCTCGTGATTTCCTGTGCGATGCTAGTGTCTTCGCTGTTCCCAGGGAACACCTTCAGGCCAGCCCTGAGTGTATGCCGATGAGGTGGGACTTGGACCCCTGGCAGGGAGGAGGGGTCCACGCCAGAAAGACCAGGCGTGTGACTGGAGGACTGGGAAGGGGAGGGGGCTGGAGATGGTGTTCAGTCACGCAGCCAATGACGTGATCAGCCGTTTGCAGGTAATGAAGGTCCCCAGTGAAGGCTCTGAGCTCCGGGTGTGAGGGAGCCCCTGGCTGGGGAACCGTGGCTGTGCTGGGGAGGCCTCAGGCCCGGGTTCTGGGAGTACTGGGCGCCCCCTCCCCACCCCCGGCCCTAGGCACCTTTTGTTCTGGCTCTGATTTTTGTTCTTTAAAATAGAACTGTAACTAGAAGCACAATGGGCCCTTGAACCCCGCAGGGGTTGGGGTGCCAACCCACCACGCCGTTGAAAATCCACCTGCCACTTCGACTCCACCCACAACTTAACTACTCACTCCCTACCGTTGACCAGACGCCGCAGCGCTGACACAGCTCACGCAGCTTGCGTGTTCCATGCGTTACGTACTGCGTTCTCACGACAGTGACGTGAGCTGGCGGGAAAGAAATGGGACTGAGAAAACCATGGGGAAGAGAAAACCCATCTGCAGGCCTGGGCCACGTTCATTCACTGGTTCTGCAGGTTCGCATCGTCTGGGTTCCAGTTTCTTCAGACTGTGGACGGAAAAAATCTGGGTGAGCGGAGCCAGGCGGTCCAAACCCTCGAGCTTCGAGGGCCCGCCGTGTGGCGCTTCCCTGAGCAGGGGGATCGTTCCAGCAAGTTCTCAAACACGAGGTAGGCATCATGGGAACCCCGACACTCACAGCTAGGCGGGACGGAAGGTGGGGTGTCCTCAGGCTCTGATGTGCAGCTGGCGTCTGAAATGAGGCCAGTCTTGTGGGGAACTTGACCTTTCACTTGCGGGATCTGATGCCAGCCCTGCGTGGTTGGCGCCAGAATCGAAGGGCTCTGTCCTTAGCTTGGGGCCTGAGCTGTCCCTGCACCGGGGGTCACCCCGCTGGCGCCCGAGAGCGGCTGAAGAACGGCAGGCGCTGTAGCGCCCTGGGGTGCCTGCCGATGGAGAGCTGCTCCCCGATCTGCCAGATCAGACCACCCGGGCCCAGGAGCCCCCGTTTCTAAGGAGCATCCTGGCAACACTTCTGCGTGCGGGAATCTGAGAGCCCCTGGCCGGCCGCTGAAGGAGATGGGCACGACGTCGTGAGAAGGCAGAAGGAGGCGCGCCTCCCCCCCCTTTCCACGACACCTCCCTGCTGTGCGGGCGACCCACGGTGGGCGGCGTTGGGCGGGGGCTCTGCTTCCCCACCCGGCATTGGCTCACGTCAGACACACTTTCCTGGTTGTGATCCGCTCTCCCAAAGTGCCGCTCAATCACTTCTGCAAAACAGGGTGTTTCCGTGTCTCTTTGCGGGCGGGGGAGGCGTTTAGAATGCCGCCCGCCTCTCCCGGTTACGAACTGCAGTGTGCTGAAAACCGTGCTCTCCGAAGCCTTTCTGGGGTTCGCTTCCGTTGCCCTGGGAGTCCCAGAGGCTGGAACACTCGGCCTGTCACCGCAGACGGTCTCTAGCTCTGGGTCAGCATCGTCCGCCGGTCACTGAAGGGACCCGTTTCCTTACCTTCTCTGGCCGGGACGTTTATTTTTACAAGCTTTGTTAACTCGATAGGTCAAATGGTATGTAATTATTTTAATTGTGTTCATGCCCTCCCCAGTGCGGTGAGGAATGTTCCCAAGTGTCTGTTTACTAATTGCGTTTCCTCTTGCGAATTCTGGTTCTCGACCCCCACCCCTTCCTCTCCCGAGGGGCCTTCCGCGGGGCTATCAGCCCTCTGTCTGCACACTGACTACAATCAGCTATTCTTCACCTCTTCGCTCTGAAAACCTGGTTGCATTTTCAGTGTCTCGGCATTTAAAAATGTCTCCAGTCAGAATCTGACAACGTGCCCTGTGCAATTTCTTCGGTTGCTTCCGAGTAGAAAAGTCCGTTCTTCTCAAAGACATTTGCTGACCGACGTTTGTTTTCTCGAAGTTCTGCTGCTTTTTTAAAAAAGCGGATGGTTAAACACATCCTTCTCGAATCCAGCTAGGGCGCATTTTGGCATAGGACAAGAAGTAATCTAATGAATTGCTTTGTTAAGTGTTACTCTTGCAAAAGCATTGCTGTTTCTCTGATGTTCTGGGAAATCTCCTTCCGTGGGCCCGGCCACCGTGCGGGCCGCCCGTCTGCTTGCGGCGGGACCGTTGTCAGCGTCGTGAGTCCGGAGCCAGGCCGGGCACGCAGGCCTTCGGGGGCTGGAAGGAGGATTTAGAAGTACGTTGGTGAGAGGAGGTGAGCCCGTGAGGCGGGTCCCGCAAAGGGCCGTGATTCCTGGATCATGGAGAACCATCCTGACCTTAGAACTTCACGCCTTCGTGGAATTAATCATATTTTTCACATGTATGTGTTTTCGTTTCAGTCCTCACCCCAAATCATGCTTATTGAGTTTAGAGTGAGAGGCAGGGCAGGGAGGGAACCGTCGATGTGAGAGAGAAAGATTGATCGCTTGCCTCTTGCACACGCCCCAACTGGGAACCGAATCAGCAACCCAGGCACATGGTCTGACCGGGACTCGAACCTGCAACCTTTCAGTTCATGCGATGATGCTCCAACCCACTGTGCCACACCGGCCAGGGCCACTTATTTGCATTTTTGCCATGAGATATCTTTCCCAATACCATCTCATTCCACTCCTACGACTTGTTTTTAAGCCGTTACTTCTACATTGCTTATGTGAAATGGCAATGTTTTCAGAAGTCCTCTTTTGCCACACACGGAAGAAAGTGGTGAGGTCTGGAGGTTCCTTGTGATTCCATCTGCTTGCACTCTGCCTGGCGGGGAGAAGACGCACTGTCCAAAGCGCCGAGGCCCCAAACTGAACGTGCGGTCTCCCCTCGGACTTGCCCTTTGGCTCGAGACCGTCCTAAGCCATCACGGGCAAGGTAGGGTTTTCCTCATCTCTTCTCTTCCAAGCCGAGACTCACACGGAGACGCCTGCCTCCGTCCCCAAGCCTGGCTAGCTGTTTTGTGGGGGACCTCTAACGGGGGGTGTCCCCAGAAGACGGCAGGGTTTGGCCCTTCTCTGCCACCACCCTGGCAGCCGGCAGGCCTGGCCCTCACTCCGGGGCCTGCCCAGGGCACAGCCAGAGGTAAACATGCCCAGGGAACCTCGCTCTCCCTCCGACGCACCCTCTTCTCCGTCGGTGTGGCCAGCGGCTCCAGCCGAGCCTCTGCCACCTGTTGGGCACCCTGACTCCCTCACAGGTGAGTCTTCCGAGTACTGAGAACCGGCCCCTACCCCCAGGGCGCTGAGTCAGCCTGAAGGTGTGGAGCGAGGATATTTGGAAAAAACGTGTCCCCTGTTCGATGTTGGGGATCATGAAACAAACCGCAGAGTGTTCTGGTGACAGGGATTAGAGGAGCCAGGACTGGGAGCAGCGCCATGGCTGATGGAGGCGGTGGGCGCTGGGCACAGGCGCGGGGAGAGCTGTGGGCGGCGGGGGTGTGAGGGCGGAGACCTGGGGCAGCGCTGGGTCCCGATGTTCACCGGGAGGGCGGAGAGGCATCACGCACGCCGACCCCGCCGTCCTCGTTTGCCGCTCGAGTGTTCCCCGGCTCAGCAAATGCAGTGAGGGCCTGTGCGATTCCGGAAGCTGCTGGAATTAGGAACACGGAGACTGGTGAGTCCCGGCCTGTGCCCCGGAGGGCCCCAGCCGCCCCCGTGACCCTGGGATCTGTTGCAGACGCACTAGGACGTGATGCGGTGTGGGAGGGGTCTGCAGGGAGGGGGCGTGGCATTAACCCCGGGTGGGCGGGGCCCCGAGCCAGGGACTGGGCTTTCTCCGGGAGTTCTGAAGACCCCCAGGAAGGGAGAGCCAGGCCGGGACAGGGAAGGGACCTGGGCGCTTCCTCAGGGAGGAGGCGGCCAGGAGAGGCCAGCTCCCGGGGCTCTGCCTAGGTGCCTTGAGTCCAAAGTCTGGTGACAGGGGCTGTCATTGGCATTGTTTCCACTTTTGGTTTTGTCATTTCTGCCAATGGCTGGGTTCTGGAGGTGGGAAGGCTGGGCCCCAGGGAAGAGGGGACCCCAGGGCAGAGGGGCCCTCGGGCGGAAGCCCAGAGCCACCTCTAGCCTTTTGACTGTGGACTTGAACTTCCTCTCTTCTGTCGGGAAGGCAACGAGGTCAGAAGACCAGGGAGATTCAGTCTGAGCAGAACGTCGTGGAATTTCAGCGTTGAAGGTGGCTGCGTCCCCAGGGGACAGAGGCCACCGACGGACGCGGGCAGGCCTTCTTACCCCGAGTGTGAGCTGCGGCTCCGCTCAGGTTTCCACTTCCAATTTCACTGCCGGGGCACTTCACTCGCTGCCCTGGGCGCCATCCCTTTGGCCTGTAAAACGGAAGTTCACGACCCCATGGCGCACGTGGGCCCTCCGACCTCCCTCCGACCTCCCTCCGTCACCCCACACGCAGCAGGAATGCCCCTGGGAGGAGTCCGCCCTATTCCTTGTCCTGACTCGCCAGCACCCTGGCTCCACGAGTCACTGGGCTTGGCAAACGCCCCCTTCCTCCCCAGAGAGCCCCAAACCCACGGGCTCCGGGCCTCGGAGAGGAGCCCCATCGCCCCTCCCCGGCCAGCACTCCAAACAAGTGCAGGCACTTCCCCGCTGAGGTCAAAGCCGTGGTCAGGGCCAGCCTCACTGCCCCGTTCTCATCCGAAAGGAATCCGACCAAGGACAGTCGAAGTGTGAATTAGCCTCCCCGAGCGGTCCGAGAGGTAAAAAGTTCATGACTCAGCTGCACCGAGGGGTGTCACCGGACTCGGGAGCAGGCTCCCAGCCCTGACCCTGCGCCAGGAGCTCGGGTCTCCCTCTGGGAGGCCGCGGCTCCGACGCCACGGCACCCACCGCGCAGACAGGCTTCCGGCTGCCTCCCCGCAGTGCCCCCTGGCAGGCAGAACGCCGAGGGAATCTGACTCGGAAACACACGTCGCTCCACAGAAGGCCCTGGAAACGGTAAAGAGGGTTCAGAACTCAGTGGAGTTCAAACTCTTAGGGGGGCCAGCACCGGGCAGTCACTTCATGCCACCCTATCGCCTCCGGGGATGCAGGGAGCCGGCTCAGACGGTCCTTTTCAGAGTGGACGCGGGCGGCGGCCGCTCTACTGTTCCTGCAGCAGGCACCCCCGGCCCCTCTGGGAGCCCAGAGGAAGCACTTCTGCCAGACACCTGCCTCCCTCTCGGGGCTCCCGGAGGCTGACCTGGTCCACCGTGGGGAGCTCCGCCTCGCCCCCGCTGTGGCGAGTGGCCTTGACCTGGTCCCTCCTGCACCGGCACGGGCCCTTGGACCGGGCAGGCTCAGGACACGCTTGCTGCTCTGACCGTTGACAGGAACTAGCTGCCCGGTCAGTGTGAACACACTCAGGGCAGAGAGGGCACTGTAGACAATAGGATTCCAGTTACCCAGACTTCTGACTCATTTCTTAGGCAGCTCGATGGGGTGTGGTCAACACACGGCAAACCACAGGTATTGGCACTGTGCGTTTGATGGCCACTGACATTTTTATGCGCCTGCGAAACCGTGACCCCAGGAAAATGGATCCACCACCTGTGGAGGCAGCCTCCCCGTCCTGCCCCGTCCCTCCCTGGCTCCTGGGCCTGCCCCCATCTGTCCCCAGGCAGCTCCCAACTTGTGTCTGTCACTGCGGATTTCTTGGCACGTTCTAGAACTGGAGGTGAATGCGGTCCCGTGGTACGTGCTGGTTTTCCTGGCACTGCTCCCCCAGGGCCGTCACGCTGAGGTCCGTCCACACTGCCCTGTGTTTATCGGTGGCTCTTTCCCTGTGGTTGCCGAGGGCTGCCCTGCCGCGTGGTCGAGCCAGTTGTCCGTCCACCTGTCGATGGCATCGGGCTGTTTCTCTCTGTCACAAAGGACACTGTCGCTATTTGTATGGGTAGGACCTTTCTTCTCTCTCGGGTAAGTAAATACCCAGGTGCGAGATGCCTGAGTCACAGTGGGTGCGTGCGACTCTGAAGGAAACGGTCAGGCTGGCCCCAAAGCGGCGAGGTGGGCACACCCCCACCAGCGCGTCTCGATGTTCTTGCCACTGCCCCCCCGCAGGTTGCCCTGGCTGAGCCCGCCTGCCTGGCGTTTCACACGGCGGATGCCGAAGGAATTCCAGGGGGCCCAGGACCTCCCTGGGCCACAGGGGAGTCTGGGGGTCAAGTGCGTGTAAGTGCCAGCGATTACTCACGAGTGTGCACTGCCACTGTCCCTCTGGGAGGACCGCACCCTGCCTCACGGCTCCCACACCCCGACCCGCAGCAAGACGAGGTGCCCATCGCCTTTCAGCGTTCCAGCCTGACAGGTGAAGAGCACACCTGTGATTAAGTTTGGATCGATTTGTTTATCGGCAAAACTAAGTACTTCCGATGCTTACTGGTCATGTGACTTTACTGTTCTATGAATAACACGCTCTCACGTTCTCAGTCGTTCTGAGCGGGTTCCCATCATCTCCGGGGTGCCCGTCATTTGCCGTGCCTGCCACGAGTGTTCCTGATGCCACGTACCTGCCATGCGTGTTCCCGATGCGTTGTTTCACTTTTAACGATGTTTACGGGTTATTTTAACACCCACAGGGTCTGGCAGAGGCAGCGCCTGCATGAGTGTGGCTGGTGGGGGAGTAACACGGTGTGATAATGCACAGTTTCAACTTGAACACGTCACCTAAAGTGTCATACCGCGTGATGCTGTCATGTGACAGAATTACGTGCTCGTGACTTTGTAACTAAAACGGGGCGTCCCTCGTGCCGTAGCGGTTTGTCGCCCCAGGTTTGGAAAGGGCCGGTGGACGGCCCTTGTGCGTGACGGCCCTCCGGGCATCCTGCTTCGGGAGGCCAAGCCAGCCCTGCATTTTTTTCCACTTACATTTTCTTGTAGCTATTTGAAAAAATGTTTTCATTATTTTATTATTTCATTTTAAAAGAATCCTCCCATCTTTAACCCAGCTGGAACACATCTGGCCCATCCTCCGTGATAAGGAGCTAAACTAAATGGTCAAGCGGTTACGTCATCGCCGTAGGAACCAATCGATCCTTTCAGCGAGCGTTTGACACGCCGCGCAGGTAAGAGGGGAGACAGGCACCCTCTCACCTGGGGGACCAGACAGCTGTCTTCAAACTCATTGCTGTGGCTGATGCGGAAGGAGGATCAGACAGGCTCCGTGTGGCCCGCCCGCCTGGGAGCACAGTTTGGGGTGATGGGAGGAAGCAGGGGGCAGAGGTGACAATAGGGGGTGGAGAGGGGTGCACACAGGAGCCCATGCGTTCACCAGGAAGCACCAAGATGATCGCCTGGAATCGAAACAGCCACCTTGGCCAGGGTCCCCTCTGTCCCAGCACTGACCGGAGGGACGTCCCCTGGCCATCTGAGGGCGATGGCTGTATCCAAGTCCCTGGCCAGCCCTGAGAGTCCCTGATCCCATCAGTCTGGGGGCAAACCCGGACTCAGAAAATCCCCTTTCTGTGACTTGGGCATAGGCATGCAGAAACCCTGGCTGGCGAGCTTGCAGCAAGTGGAACGAGCAGACCTCTCCGACGCGGTCACACGGAAGCAGCGACCTAGTGACCCCGGGTCTCCGGGCCGTGGTTCCCAGCGGGCACCCTGGCCAGCCCAGCCCCGCATGAGAACCAAGTGGAGGGGACCGAGGCCGGGCGCACCCTTCCGTGGTATCTGGGAAACTATTTGCTCTGTTTACTTTGGGCTAAAACCACCGCATCTTATTTGTGCCTAGCTGTTTCGGGACGGAGAAAAACGAGGAAGTCGAAACTAAACAAATGCTAAATATATCATTGTTCCACGAAAAGGCGGCATTTATTTTCCCACCTGGTAGAAGAGCACAAGTAAGAACGTCCCCAGTGTCCCACAGGCCGGGAGACGGCAGCGTCTTTTCTCATTGGGGTTATTTATGGGACAGAGCCTGGCACTCGCCGGGCTTGTCCGGTCTGGCCTGTTATCCCATCTGTGCGAAGGCCGTGACCCTGGCTCCCTAAAACATCAAAGGACGAGGCAGCTGGCGCTCGGTGAGTGTTCTCAGCGGAGACCAGTGGGCCGGCGGAGGCCGGGTTTCTCTGAGAGGCAGCAGCAGCCCCGGGCCGGCCGCCCCTGCCCCCGGGAAGGACACTTACTGCTCATGGGCCTGGCTGAGGGGAGGGTCGCTTAGAGCCCCCAGCTCGGCCCGCGTGCCCGTGGAGACGTCTGCGTGGGGGACGGAGAATAAGGGTGGAAGGAAGGGCCTGAAACGGGTGAAGGACAGCCCCCCGCTCAGCCCGGTGACCCGCCATGTCTGCACTGGGGACGAGTCTGTGGGGGCAGGGGCAGGAGCCGGGCCCCTGCTGCCTGAACTTGGAGTGGGCTGTTTCATCTTCACCGGTCCTCACGAATGGTGTCCTCGCCGTCCCTGGGGGCGGGCGGGAACCGTGGTGGCCAGGAACCGTGGTGGCCAGGAACACGGACCCGGGGCTGTGCCTCGTCCCACTCCACTGTGAGCGCGCCAGGTGGGCCTGGGGCAGGCCATGGGCCTCTCTGGGCCCACGATTCCAATCTCCAATCACAGGTGATGATAGCAGCTCTGTCACAGGCCTGGCGCGACAATGAAATGGCACCTCGCGGGCCACACTCCCGTGCACACGTGTGCATCTGCGTGTTCTGGGGTGCTATTCATTCCAAGCATTCCCCAGGTGCCAGCAGGACACCGGGCCCTGCCCTTGCTCTTCGGAGCCTCCCACCATCTTCGGGGCGGAGTGGGGGGGCTCCTGCGCTTGGACCCGTCCCGAGGGGCGGGGACGTCAGAGTCCAGCCAGTCGCTGTCCCTGCTTCAGGGCCCAGGGAACAGCAGCGGTTCCACTTCCCTGAAGTGCTGGGGGAACTAGGTCTCCGGGTCAGACCATCAAGGACACGGGGCAAGAGCGTGCATTTTGCTTCTGAGACAAAGAGAAACGGGGAGGGAGTGGGCCCTGGGCAGACATCACGGTGATGCTGTTGTGAGTGTGAGTGAACAGCGTTCAGTGAACAGGCAGGAGCTGCGAGAATCCACAGAGACAGAGGCCACTCACTGTGGACTGGCGAGGTGAGCAGGGGGACTGGGGACTCCACCGGCTGGACAAGAGAAGCTCAGAGAGTAGGTGACACTGGGGACAGGCAGTGACAAGGCCCCGTGGGGGGCTCATCAGGGGACAGAGAGGGAGCGGCACGGGACACCGCCTGGCCACAGCACCCACGCCCCTGCGGGCCAGTCTCCTCCCAGAGCCTGGGGACGGTCTCTGCAGGGCCAGTCCCCACACCTGACACGCGCTGCCCCAGGTGTCTGCGAGGGTGGCCACCTCGGTGTCTCAGGGAGCAGCCTGGAAGTCACCTGTGCTGGGGCTGTACGGGCACCTTCCTTCACTCACCGCCTGCCCCCCAGCCCTCGCCCTCTGCTGCCCGGGAGGCTGGCCACGCAGGCTGGGGCGAGCATGGTATCCGGGGTTTTCTGTATGAGGTCCGGCAAGATGACAGCCACGGAGACAGCTGCCTGGAGAGAAGAGGATGGGGCGCGCCACACGGAGGGGGCACCCCAGGCCACACAGGGCCACACGGGAAAGCACAGGGTCTCAAACAGCTACACTCCCCGCACAGACCACCAGAGGCCATGGCCCGCTGTCTAAGCGTCCCTGAGAGGGGCAGCACTGAGAGGAGGGACTACAGTGGCAGGCGCGGCGGTCCAGCGCGCCAGGGGACTCTGAGCTGAAGCAGAGGGGTGGAGCGGAGGATCCAGCTTTGGCAGCGAACGTGAGAAAGGGGATTCGTTGGAGAGAACATACAAGAGAGAATTCAAAGAAGGGGGCTTAATTGGAGACAGACAGAGATACCGAGAGAGAAGCAACCGAGAGCCACAGGCAGCCGAGTGGGCCAGCCTGGCTGCCGAAGGGGACGCCCCCTGTGGGTGGACACGGGGCGCCCGGGGGGCTCCGCACGGCCAGCGTTGCCGCCCTGCCCGCCCTGCTTCGGCCTGGCCCCCGAGTCCGCCGCGGCCGCCGCGGAGACCTGAATGCGGACTCTGACCGGCACCGTGCCGGTGGCAGCTGGCCTCCGGAGCCTGCCCCTGGTCTCCGGCTTCTCCGCCGAGGCCGAGGAGCCCGGCGGACACTCGTGCCGGGCACCCCTGAAGCTTCGAAGGGCTTTTCCCTCAGGCCGATCCTCGGTCACGGGGAGGCGAGTGGGTGGGGGCCTGCTTCTCCCTGGTGTTCCTTTGTGGGGGGGCATTCCAGGATTTTTAAAACTCTCTCGTTATGCCCGGTTGGCGCAGGGGTCCCCACCGCCCTCCTCCCGGTCCGTGGCCGCTGACGTTACTGCCTGAGCTCCGCCTCCCGACTCCCCACCGCAACCCCAGTCTGTGGGAAACTGTCTCCTGCGAAACAGGTCCCTGGTGCCCATCAGTTTGGGGACCGCTGCTTGAGAGGCACCAGGCTGGCGGCAGCGACTCTCCCTCCTTCCCCGCCGAGTGCCCAGCCCCCTGCTCCTGCGCCTGGCCGACTCCCCAGCATAAGCCCACAGCCCTTCGCCGAGACCGTCTGTTCCTCGGAGGGTGACGTGCAGAGGCTGCTGCCAGCCCTCGCTCACGCTGTCGCTGGTGCCCCGTGAGCCCTCGCCCATCCCGACTGACTGCCATAGCTGCTATTCCAGCTGATTACAGAGACTCCGACCCCACCCCAGCGCAGAGAGAGCGGCCCCGAGGCCTCCACGTTCACGGGCCAGCACCTGGCCGACAAATTCCGTCCAACTTGGTACTTCTCTCCGGTGGGGGGTGCGGGCCTCCCCGTCACCGAGGAGCGGATCGCCCCAGCTCAGCCGTGCCTCAGCCAGTGAAGACAGACGTGGGAACGTCCCTGGACCCCTCAGAAGAAGGTTCTCCGCCCAGACCATCCCTTGGCTTTCTGATTGCCCGGGGCAGTCGCTCTGACCCCTGGTGACCATCACCTAACCCCCTCATGTGGGCATGTCACTCTGCATTCGCTCGTGTCTGACCATCCCCTCGTGACCACGTGCTCACCAAGGGCAGGGCCCTGCCCACCCACCGAGGGTGATGGAATCCCGGAACTCCAACCGGCGTCCTGCGAGCGAGCATTCTGGAGAGGGGCTGCAGTGATACAGGGGTCCCGCTTTAAGAACGGCAGACGGGCAGATGCCAACGCAACGGGCCTGCTGTCCCTTCGCTCTGAGTCCTTTGTCATTAGCCTCAACTGCGTCAGACTCAAAGTAAAAGTCGGGTCTGTCTGACACCAAGAAACTAGTTAGACTGTCATTGTTGTCGTTTAAGCTTTGTGAAGACAGCCTCACTCAAAAATATTCACCCATGAAATGAGACGTATCTGCTGAGTGCTTCCCATAAGTCCTGAAGGGGGGTGCTGGGGGTGCAGGCTCATGGCCTGGAAATGCTCTCGGAGAAGGTCAGCTCAGGGGAGGTCTGGCCGTCTCCATGGAGACATGTCAAATAACCCTGGTCTCCGGGAAGATTCCACTGAAGCCCAGCAAGGCAGGCCTGCCAAGGTCTCTGGGAAGAGGTCAGCAGCAGCCAAGTGCACAGGAAGACCAGCCGGGCGGGGCGCGGCCCGGGAGGGAGCGGCTGCCAACAGGCACAGATTCCGGGAGTCTTTTCCCTGGGAGTCTGGGCTCGTTCGGGAACCGCTTCCTCCCCACGTCTGAGCTCGGCCTGCCTGCCGAACAGAGCGGGGCGCACGCAGCCATGCGGACGGGGCCCGCGGGTGCAGTGGGGCAGCAGTGCTGTGGGTGGGTGGCTCTGGGGGACAGTGGGGTGTTGTTTGCAGGACAGTGACACCTCCGGGGATAGAGAAGTGAACCTTTCTGCCGTGGGAGGCACGTTCACTTACCTTTGTATTTTATTTACTGTTCTCGAGGCAGCGACCTTGCTGTTGTCATCCCCAAGCTCACAAGTGGGGTCCCGGAGGCTCAGCGACTTGCCCGGCGTCATCCGGGCGGAACGCCGCAGAGCCGGGGTCAAGCTCCGGGGCGTCCCCGTCCGCAGCCCGCTCTGCATCTGAGACGGGGCAGCGGTTCCCGGGAGCAGATCCTCGGATGTGATCGCTCTGCGAGAGTGCCTCAGGGAACTCAGGCACCTGTGTCCTACATCACTGGGTCATTCTGAAAGGACGCCATTCAGGAGCGGCCGGATGGGAGAGGCGGCGGGCAAGGCGTGGGGACGGGCTGCAGTGCGCCCACACCCACTCTGGCCCCCCCCCGAGCACGCCCTGCCGGTGTTCCAGGCTGTTTGTAGGGGCCTCAGGCTGATTGAATCAGGCACTCTGGTGGCCGAACTCTCTCTCTAGTCCCTTTCCCTTCCCAGGAGGTGTGTCCGGGGTTGGCATTGTCAGCCCTACCCTCTGATCACAAGGTTGGGACCCTGGCAGCCAGCCCCCATCCTTAGGTGACTCAGGGGCTCTCCAAAAGTCACCTCGTTAACACACCGAAAGCCAGTTTACTCATTCTTCACACTGAGGACGCTCTGAGGGCTGCACCAGCCCGGTGCCCAGATCACGGCCAAGACCAAATACACACTTCTCACTGTAGGGGCTTCTCCTTAAAGTGCCCCAGAGCACACAAACGGGGGTCCCGGCCCGAGCTCACCCCCATCAGGGCCTTGTCGTGTCCACGGTAGGTGGAGGTCTCCAGCCCACCCTTCCTGTGCAGACTGAGTCCAGGGGGCCGGCAGCAGGGACCCCTTTGTCGGGACGGCTCCCCTTACTTGGCTAGAACCCGTGATTTCTCTTACAGTTTCATACCACGTTTCGTTTGAAGGAATACACGTTTTTGTCTAAAGGTCCATTTTCCGCATGTGTATTTGGGCGGCGTTTTCTTGTTTGTTCTTGCCGAGTCCCCGCTCATGGTCTCTAGTGCTGAATCTCATCTACCAATAACCGCGCCCTAGAGCGGCGGTCCTTCCGAAGCGTTTCCTGCAGGTCTCTCGGTCCCGGCAGAACTCCCCCCAGCCCCCAACTCACTGTTCGTACAACCAACCGAGCAAGAGCTCCAGGGACACGGGCACAGCTGGCTTCCGTCTCCGGAGGCTGCTTCCCGCTCCGCTGGGAAGAGGGCAAGGGCCATCTGACCACCAGTGACCCCTTCATCACCACGGGTGCCGTGCCCTTGACCGTGAACATGGGCCTGCCAACCACAGGACTCCCCACAGCTCTGCGTGGAACCTCAGTCGTGCTTTTGCCCTAATATGTTCTTACTTCTCGGGGGCTGGGCAAGGTCGAGGGAAACCAATGACCACAGTGCCTCACAGCCCTGGTCCCACAGGCGAACCCGCCCAGGCCCAGGTCCAGGCAAGGGGCCCTTGGAGGCATCCGGGGCCCCTTCGCTGGGAGCTGAGCTTGAAGAGGGGAGGAGGCTGGTACGGGAGTCCGAGGACAGGGGTTCTACCAGCTACCAGAATGTCAGAACTTCTCTCCTTTTGCCTTAAAGTGTGGACCCTCAAGCATGTCACCCCCTTCCGCCAAATCAGGACCCTAACCAGGCCACAGGTCCCTCCGGAGACCTGAGCTGGAGGTGCAGACTCAGGCACAGCCAGGGCTGAGAGGAGCGAGGCCTGAGGGTTCCTTCCTCTCTGTCCTCAGTCACCCAGGACGGTCTGCTAGGAACATTCTGGAATCTGGCAAGGAGGCGCACCTGGAGCGGTGTTCCCTATTTCAGACCCAAGGACACTTCTCGCCCAGCGGCAGCGGGACCGTCCCATGGGCGGAACATTCCCTGTCCCTGCCGGATGTGGCTGCACGCTCCACAAAAGCCTGCCGCCCCTCACTCTGCATCACCCTCCTGTTCTGATGAAGACTCGTTGTCACGACTGGCTGGGCAAAGCCAGGACCCCAGAAGGTTCGACTGAGCTGTCAGCTCCAGTCTTGTGGGGACGTGAGCCCACATTTCTGCTCCGTGAGAAAGAGTTGGGGTCGACTGGAAACGCCTTCCAAGAACCAAGGAGGCCGGTATGTATCCCATAGTGATGAGTTAGAGTGCCCCCCCCACCCCCGACCACGTAGGGTAATAATAGAGGCTAAACGTTACCCTGGAGTGTCCAGGACGTGTTGGATGCTCTGCAGAGCGGCCCTGAGGAAACCCTTGGGCGGTGGCCCCGGGCGTTGACCCCGAGGAACGGTCAGCCTGGTGTGCACAGGTGGGTGGGTACGTCGGGCACGGACAAGCACAGCAGTTACACGTTCGAACTGAGAGGCAGGTCCGTATAGAAGAGGGATAGTCTGGCTAGGGGCCTTGAGCAAAAGGCCACGGTTCCAAAGCAGAGAGTAGAAATGGAAGCAGGATGGGTCCTGATGCAGAAGACAGACAGGGAACACGAGCAAGGTCACGGCCAAAGTGTTTCCTCCAGGGGTCTCCAAAGAGGGGAGTCCCAGGGGCTACGCTCGGAGGAAAAGAACATTCGTGTGCTCTGGGGACTCCGCCGCTGACAGGCCGCCCATTCTCAGAGTCCGAAGGAGCCTTCCAGGTGACCGAGTTTCCTCACGGTCCCGCAACCCCTCCCTCACCCCCAACCTCGGGAGCTAGGACAGACGGACGTGCCGGCACCCGGCGGTGCCTGTGGGTGCCTGGGGAGGGCGTCCTGCCTTCGCTGTGGTTCCACTCTGCCCCTCGGACACAGCCACGTCAGTCTCCACTCGGTCTTCGTCCGCCCGCTCAGTCATTTGGGGGTCGGTAGGACTTTCCACAGGCCGATGCCAAGAGGGGCCTGGAGCCCCTCTCCGGGGGGTCTCCCAGCTCTGAAACTCCGCCCATTTTTCCGTTGGATTCACTCAAGCCCAAGGCCATGAAGAATAGTCCAAGGGGCATTGTGGGTTGGCAGGGCCTGCACCCAAATATTCAGAACCTCAAGTTTCAAATCCACAAAGTTTCCTGTAGTCGTGCCTTCTTTGGACCATTATTAAAACCAGCAAGCTGTTTCCATACTTGTCAAACTCTTGCCGAATCCAATCACCGTCTGACTCGCAATGATGGAGCCGCTGTGGGGGGTGGGGAGGGCCAAGAAGAGCTCGGGGGTCCAAGTGCGTTGTGTGGCCGTGGACTTCAGCGTGCGTGGGAACGACCACGGTTCTCCTTCCCAGCAGAAGGCAGCTCTTTGTCAGATCCGTCTCTCAGTGTCTGCTTCCCTGGGTCCCTTCCCTACTTCCTGGGCTCCGGATGCTCTGTCTGGTCTGATGACCGACTCTCCATGCCCGTGAAGCTGATGGCCGACCTTTGCCAGGTGGAGAAGGCCAGGACCACTGCATAGCCCTGAACTGCAGGTCCTCTGCTCCTCCTGGTACCGGGTCCCGGAACCGCCCGGGGTCTCAGGTGTGCGCACCAGGCTGTGACCCAATCCACGACCGCTTCCTCCTGAATGCTCTCCTTGTGCAGAGGAGACTCTGCATCTGCCTGCACCTGAGCAGCCCCTCCCTCCAAGGGCGGCTGGGACCCCCCACCGTGAAGATGACACGGTGAGGGTCATGCTGAGTGTCACTTTCAGGGTTAGGTGCGGAGATGTGCCATTTCCAGGTGCACCGCCAGTGACAACTTGCTACTGGCCCAAGGGTCCCGGTTCCACCCAAACCTTAACTCCCAGCGTGGACCGCAGGCCCTTCCTGTGGCCAGTCGGGCAGTGCGGCCGGTGGGAGCGGACAGTTTCCTAGGCAAGTCTGGGGCAGCGTCCGCTGTGGTCTTCAAGACAAGTGGGGCCGCAGGCCTGGTCCCTCCGTGGCGGGCAGGAATGGACAGAGTCCCCGTCACAGACAGGGTGCTCCGCGGTGCCCCGTGTCCCTGAGCTTCCCACCCCCTCTGACCTCTCCTTGGACTAGAACTCACAGAGGCCACGGCCTTGGTCAAACCAGGCTCCAGATGGGGCCTGAGCCCTGCGTCGGGCCCAGCCCCCTGCCCACAGCGGGAGGCGATGCACGGGCAACGGGTGCCACTGTCTTCCCCCATCACTGCTGCCCGTCCACCTCCCCCCCAGCGCCCCCTCTCACTCGCCCCATCTGACCAGACCCCGACGGAGAGCTGGGGAGAATTGAGGAGGATGTCTCATTTCTCCAACTAGTCAGGAAGCCACCTGCCGCAGCCCAGGACAAGCGGGCACACCTTGCTGACTTCCCGTGGCCCACGGGCGGTTGCCATGGCCACCTGGTCCTGTGTACTGAGTCTCTGCCGTGGGACCGGAACCAGGGCGTGACGTCTCTCCTGAGGCTCTGTGTACACCTGAAGGTGGAGACGCCCGCCATCACCCCCTGGGCACCCAGGGGATCATGCCTCGGATCTTCCATGAGACAAGGTTCCCGGCCAGCGAGGGTCCAGGCCCCTCTGTCTGTAATGCAGGCCCTGGCCCTTGTTAGCATGCGTGCTGTGCCGTCCCCCCCCAGGCCGGGCCACGGCCATACACGCCTGGACTCCTTCCAACCGAACGACAGCCCTTCAGGCGAGCGTCAGGTTTGTTTCCACCGACAGGCGAGAAGTGGTGAGAGCCAGCGTCTGCGCCTCCCCTCTCCCCACGGCTCTGGGTCGAGTGCCTTGCACAGACTGTCTCCCTGGACCCCCGCACAGGCTCCGTGAGGTGGTGGCTTCTGTCACAGATGCGCCCACTGGAAGCTTGGGACAGGGTGAGGGACTTGCTGGGGGCCACAGAGCTTATGAGCATCAGAGGCAGAGGACTATGCCTGTGGCCACCCAGGACCCGGGGCGGGGGCACATTCTGCTGAGTGTGCCCGGCTCCCCAAGCCTGCTTGGCGGTTCTGCCCGCTGAGCTCCTGAGTAGCAGCTCCATCTCCCCATGGCAGCGCCTTAGTGGGCGAGGGTGGGCGAGGTTGGGGTGTGGAGCCCAGGGATGGATGGGTTCCCTGCATTTGGGGGGGCACTTGGCTGACACTCGCCCCAGAAAGCCTTGGGAGTGAATGCATTGGAATCACGGTGGTTGAGGCGCATCCACAGAAGTGGGGGTGTTGGGGGGGGCAGAATGGCACAGGGGAACTTCTGCATCACAGCAACCACATGTCCTAATGAGTGGGAACGCTCTTCTGTGTTTGCGCAGCGACCCCGGGAACTGCTTCAAGAAATGAGCCTCAGCCCCCGTGACGTCCAGCTGAACGTGTCGGAGGCTGATGGGGTGAATGAGGTGGGCCTTCCCGCGGCCCAGGCATCAGGTGCCCCCGACCACTCGCCTGTTACATGGACGGAGATGCTCTGTGCAGACACGGAAGAAATGCGTCAGTGTCTGGGGTGAAATCGGTTCTTCAGGGACCCGCCTGCTCGTCTCTCGGTAGCTGGGCGTTCGCTCCCACACCGACTGAAGGCTTAGGAAGGGAAATCTCGTAGAGAAGACTGTGCGTTGTCTGCTGGCATTTGGTCAGAATTTTAAAGACTGTGGCAAGCGGGGTTGAAGCGCTGACCTGCCCACCGAAGGGAAGTGTCGTCACACCGAGACTGGCGCCCCATCCGCCACACTCAGGAGTAAGAGCTGTGATTCGTGCCTTTAAGCCCCCTCCTCCGCCAGCCTTGGCCAGGAATGAACTACCGCGACAGCATGGACTCCAGCCCCCGTCACGCGGCCGCTACGCACACTTCCAACTGCCCAAGCCTCTCTTCATCCGTAGGCATCCACTCATGGGCGCTTAAAGTAGAGCCACTTCCTCTTCGTTGTCTCGCCTCATTATTCCGATGAGCACGGAACGACACCACTTGAACTTGAGTTATGATCGGTGGCAACAGAAAGTTGGCCAGCTCTTGTGCCTTCGCTTCCCTCTCCTCTCCTCCTTCCGAACCGTAGACTCCAGGTCGAGCCATTCGTAAGGACCGGAAACAGGACAGGAAAGGGGGGTGTTAGTGAAGGAGACCAAAGCAATTCTGGAGCGTCTCAGAGCCTCGACGCAGAGCTCACTATCCATGCTGAGTCAGAGGTGTGTGCTCTGGGGCAACCGGGAATGGTGACCCCAAGTTGCAAGAAGACAGCTTTGAACTCAGGGCTGAAAATGGAGTGATTCTTGTCTCTCAAAGACCCTGAGGCCATCTGAGCGGGCGTCTCAGCGTGTGCACACCACGTGTCATGGACTTCACTGGGGGCAAATTTGGCTTTGAAGAGAGCCCTCGCTTCCCGTGGGCTCTGCATTTTCCCTCATCGTGGAGGTGAGCGATGTTCGCAGGGTCCTACGAATCTGCCCCCACCAGCAGCTGTGGGGAGTGCACTCCCGAGACCCCAGAGTTGTCCGAGTTTCCTCGTCTGCTCACTCTCCCCTGGGGGTCGAGGGGTGGGCTTCAGCAAAGCAGAACCCGCTCTCTCCTCCAGAAATCCGGGGAGGTCACATCTCTGCCTTTTCCACCTTCTCTGTTTCTGAGTTGTTCTGAGGCACGCTCCCTCTTTCGTGACACTAACTTCATTTTGCTTCTTGGACTTTCCTGCTATCTCCTTGGGATAAAGACTGAGTTCTTACGCACGAGCCCGGCGTAGATTTATGCACGAGAGCTGAGCTATCAAAACAGCCACAGCAAACGGAAGCGAGACTCCCGTCCTCTCCAGGAGACATGATGGAGAATGCTCGCTGGCGAATGAAAACATGCAGCTTTCCGGCACATTCCAAGCTCGTTGAATTTCCACGTAATGACAGTTTTGTGAAAGCAATGTAGACAGATCATTATTTTCCCCAGAAGTGACTTAACACTTGAAGGTAGGTGACATGTTCTGTTTTGGCAATAATCAGCATTTTGACTGATGTTTTAAGCAAAAAATGTCACATTTCTTAAACCCCCCCTTACTATCCATGCCATTCCCGATTACAGTATTTAGGACAGCCCACAGTTTTCTCCCCTCCACTCCCTGTGTCATTTCTGATGCTGCATGTGAGACTCAAACAGTCAAGTCTAAACTGCCATTAATTTTAAAGAGTCTGGACATTCTTGCTTACTGTCCCTGCAAGGAAACTGAGGCCCGAGGACAGGGGCCCTGAACATGGCCTTAGGCAGCCTTCAGGTGCGGGGGTGTCCCTCGAGTCTCCATGCCACTGCGAAGCCTTTGCCAAGGTCACCTCCCATGGTCACTCCTCTCACCGCTGACTCCTCACCTGGGCCTTGTGGGCCCCTCCGGCTGCACTGTGACTTAGGGATCGGGGGCAGGCATGTGGCCCACGTTTTGTCTTTATTTCCGAGTGGACTGGCCCAGTTTTGCACAGGAAGCAACCGAAGCTCTGGGAAGCGGCATCTCACCCAAACCCACACCACTAAGACGGGACAGGACTAGCACCCACACCCACGCGTCAGGCCGGCCCCACAGGGACGCAGCCTGTTTCGAGGGCGTTTATGGAGGAACTACATTTCACAGCTTTGAAGCCCAGAGCCCGGCGAGCTGTGCTTGCTTAGGGACTGGACTGTCACCGGGTGACTGGGAGGCACTGCGAAGCGAAGACCGCGGTGTCCACGTGACTGTGTCGCAGCCCTGCTCCGCAGGATGGAAGCCCAGGGGCCCGACGCGGCAAGGCCAACAGAGACGTGCGCAGCCCCCAGAACTGCCCTGCTTTCGCCGCGAGAGAGGGGGGCCAGAAAGATGCCCGCAGACGCTCGAACCAATGCGGGTTAAGGGGTGAGCAGGAGCAGGTTCACAGCGACTGGTGTGGAAATCAGTACAACCGTCAACACACAGGCACCCAGGAATAAAGTCTGCGTTCCGTGCCCGCGCGCCTGTGAGCCCGCCTCTGCCCCATCTCGCACGCTCTGCCCCGCTCTGCGCCCGGACTCTTCACAGCGAAGGTCTGCAGTGTGCCCCGAGGGCCCGGAGTCCGAGTACGTCCTTCAGTCCTGTTCCCTAAAGAGTGAAGGGACGATGATGTATGGTTGTCCGACAACATTCTCTTCCCCAAACTGAAAAGCTCTCCCCGCACCCGTGTTCACTTACGAAATGAGGACAGACAAGGGACCCTGCACACTCACTGCACGACTGTGCCCTTCAGGTTTGGAGACTAGATCTGGACGTGGTGTTACGACAATGGCTCCGCACGAGCCCCGTGTCATTTACAATCGTCTCCGTGTCAACGTGTGACCGTGCGTTCCTCCCTCTTCCCATAGCACCGTTTCGTCACTGACTCAGACGCTGCTACCGGCCAGGAACACACTCTAGATCTTTCTCAGGGAGGATGTACGGGATGCGTCTGCCTCTTGACCCTCGATTGCCACCCTCGCGGTCCTTCGACGCCCACGCCCGCGTTGCATGGTTTTCTGTTTACCGTGGACGACCCCCGAGCAGCCTGGTGCAAGCCGTCTCCTTTCCCTTTTGGAATTCACTCTGGTGCGGGGAGCCTGGTGTCGGCAGGGCACTGAGAGCGCCGTTGGGACGCGGCCTGGTGTCCCCTCCGCAGCCGAGGGGCGTGAGGGCGTGCGGCAGGGCTGACCGGCTCACTGACTCGCCCCGGCTCCCCGCTTCTCCCCACCCCAGGCCGCTTCCTGTCAGAGCAGAAACTCCCGGGTGGTTCTGCGTCCGCGGGGCTTCCCTGGACGCGGCCAGGGTGCCGTCAGCAAGTCCTTTCCTCTAGCCGCTTTCCGTTCCCTGTCACGGGGAGTTGGCAGGTTCGGAGCTGTGTCTCTGGGACCGTGGGAACAAGGCGCTCGTCTGGCCCGAGCACAGCCTGCACGTGTCCATGGTGCACTTGGCCGTGTTTTTCGTTCATTCATTCTTCCATTCACTCGTTCATTCATTCATCCATCCGGTCCTCCGACCCACTTTGGGAACTCCGGCTGTGTGTAGAGTGTTGTGCTAGGTTCTGCGCATGCAGAGTCCGGCCCTGAGGAGTTCAAGGTCAGTGGGCTCCCCGTCTTTGCAGGCCCTTCCCCGCAGCCCGGCAGAGGAAGCAGACGCATCTGGACCGGGTCTCCCAGGGGCTCCGGTGTCCGATCCGCGCTGCCTGGACTGGAACGTGAGCGGCACGGACCGGATGCGGCGGACGGAGCGTGAACATGGGAGCCGCCGGGCCTAACCACGTCCCTCGCTGCTGAAGCTTCTGAACTGCCACGTGGAGCTGAATCTAGAACCCTCCCCTAGGGTCGCCGGGACTGGAAGTCAGGGTTTTTTAGGGAGAGGTCGGTACTGCCACCACATGCAGGAAGAAGTGCCGAGGTGTTGTAGCCCTTCCGTCCCCCACCCACTGATCTCCATCTTTTATTATTGGAAAGAAAACAAAAATGAACCCTCGCTTATCTAATCGGGATTTAATACTCTGTGCAGAGGGACACCTTGCAGTCACTCGCTGTGATCCTTGGAGGGAACTCCGAGCGGGGACAGGGGGCAAACACGCCGGCTGTGTTGGGTGGGCGGGTGCTAGCACGGCCTGGTGGGCTCCGGGGGGCCTGTCCCGGAGAGTGCAAGGACCCCGTAATGCTTCCGGAGCATGAAACCAGGTTAATCAGGCGGAGGCGTGGTGGTGGTGTCGTTGCTGGTGTCTTTGGCCTCGGAGACTGTCCTTGCCCCCCCAGAGTCCAGGCGCACGCGCCTTTTAAGGGGTCGAACAGGTGGGATGGGCCCTCCCCCCTCTGCTCTCTCCTCTGCTCGCTCTGCTGGCGGGAGACACTTTTTGGCAAACCCGTGCTAACCAACACGAGACTTCATTAGAACAGTGACAGACGATTTGGTGAAGCTCTGAAGAGTGATCAACGCAGGAGGTGGTTTCGTTTATCTCAGAGCTGCTGCACAGTGAAAAAGTAGGAGGAGCTAAAGCCACAAGGACACGTGGGCCTCTCTCCTGCCCGGGAGCGTCCCCCACAGCGTCTCAGGCTCCAGGCCCAGCTCCGGGCACGAGACGCGTCTTCCTACGCTTGCGGTTCAGGGACTGTTTTGAGAAAAGCTTATCGCAGGATCTGTAAAAAGCACCACATTCCTGATTGTCCCGAAAGCTGGAAGGTTCGAGTTCGGGAGTGTCCGGGCACCGTGTTGCCCCCCCCCTGCTGTCCCCACCCTGCTGCCACCGCCCAGACCCTGAGCAAGGGAGGGCCGCCTGCGGCAATGCCTCGGCCCGCAGCCCGCCGGGCAACCCCGTCTCTTCTTGTCGTCCAGTCACCTGGGGTCACCAGGCCCGTGATGGGAACAGTAATGATGTGTCTTCAGTGGGGCTTCAACCTGCCGTCCAGACGGGTCGCAGTCTCCAGCTGGAAGGACGTGGCTGTCTGTCCGGCTCCTCGATGTGTCTGTCGTCTGGGAGGAGCGGGCCCTCTCCAGCCGCTGCCGAGTTGCCCGAGCTGACCGTGGCCGCCGTGCACAGAGCCCGCAGCGTGCTCTTGCCTCCTCTCGGGAACCCCTAGCCAGCGTGCAGCCCAGGCGGCTCTCAGGGGGTCATCGAGGACCACGCAGGCCCCCAGAGGGACCCCCCTTTGCAGTCCCCAGCTTCTCACGGTGACAGCGTGCAGAGCTCGGGGGGCGGACCCAGGTGCTCAGCGGGCTCAGTGCAGACGGCACCGCTGGACCGGCCTCGTCTCGCGCAGACCCAGCCTGCAAACCACCGACCCACCCGTGTCTGAGCGACGCGCCCTGCCTGAGGACAGAGACGGTGGGTTTTGCGGGCAGAGTCCCTCCGCTCTCGCAGGGGCTGGGGCTCCTCGGGAGGGTGTTCGCGGAGCCTGACCAAGTGACAAATTTCGCTTATTCTAATCCTTTCCTTTTTCCCAGCAGAGGTTAACTGTTTGGTATTCTTTGTTAAACGAACACTTTTGATGGGGTAAGAACCACTAAGGCCACTTAAACAAACACACTGTTCAGGTAGGAACAGAAAAGCTAGTGCAGAAAGAGGCTTTGAACTTGAGGCACTGGGGCCGGCGTGCTGGGCGACTGACGTTGAAAATGAGG
>CM052541.1:1792692-1851782 GCA_028533065.1 Trachops cirrhosus | reverse complement strand
GATGTCAGTGACCAGAGGGGAGAGGGGAGGGAATTTCAGGGGAGAAGGGAAGGGTTTACAGGAACAAATATAGAGGACACATGGACAAAACTACGGGGCTTGGAAATGGAAGGGAGGTTGGGAGGGATGGGTGAGTGGGCTGGAATGGGAGTAAAAGATTGAAACTGTACTGAATAATCTAAAATAAAAAAAAATAAAATAAAATAAAAAAAATAAAAATAAATAAATAAAATCTTTAAAAATAAGTTAAAAAATAAAAAAAAAAAGAAAATGAGGTGCGGATGCTCCCCGAGAACTAACCAATACCCACTCAGAGCTCACGAGAGTCGCCGTCCTTTCTCAGGGGCGGGAAGTAGATTCCTTGATACTCGGCCTTCCTGGATTATTGAAACAAGTCCCCGAGGGATCGCCCGCCATCCTGCAAAGGCCCTGCTCACCTCCTGATGCTATTTTCATCTTAATGTTTCACTTAAGTAAACTCGGTCTGCCTGCGTGCAGGGCTGGGCGAGGGAGGCTTGCCATTGTTTGCATGGAAAATAGCACAGTAGTGACAGATAACACACACGAATAAACTCTGAGTTCACTGTTCGCCCGCCTTTATCTCGTTGCGTGGTCGCCCTTACATTTCTTCCCTTCCCTTTCTTCAGGTTTCGATGGTTCTTCTTTTAGCTTCTCACAGCGGAAGATCAGGTCATTGATTTTAATCCTTTTTTTTTCCTCTTACCAAAATGTTTTTTTAAATTTTATTTTAGATTATTCAGTACAGTTTCTATCCTTTATTCTGATTCCAGCCCACCCACCCATCCTTCCCATTTCCAACCCCCCTCGTTTTGTCCATGTGTCCTCTATATTTGTTCCTGTAAACCCTTCCCTTCTCCCCTGAAATTCCCTCCCCTGTGATCAGAGAAATGATAAAAACTTTTTAGTGTAGTTTTTGAAGGCCATTGGCTCTGTTCTTTGCGGTCATTGAGTTCCTTGTGAATCAGTCTGTTATTTTGGAGGTGTCCTTTCCACCTTTTTTGGGGAGTTTTCTTCTAGAGCCAGTGCAGTCCACGACCACGCCCCCACTGCAGTCTCTGGTGAAGGCCCCGCCCTGGGGGCTGGTGGCGGGCCCAGAGCTCCCTGGCCCTGCCCGGGCGATCCTGGGGACCCTTTGGCCGGTGGCTTCCTGGTGCCTTTTCTGCACCTGGAAGTTCCTTCTTCAGCGGCCGCGCAGAGCCCCCCGCGCACGTGCAGAGGGGAACTCGTGCAGAGACGGGGGCCCCCCGAGGGCCTCTGCGGCCCTGTGCTGTCCCGTCTCCTCCTCCCTGGCGGCCTGCCTGGCACTGTCCTCAGCTTCCTCCAGCTCTGACTTCTGTCCCCGCCTTGCGGCCATATGGCCTCGCTCTTTGGGACTCTCCTCCCCGCACCGCAGCCTGGAACCGGCCTCCGGACGGGAGTGGAGCCATCTGTGCCCACCTTGCTGTTTCCCCCCCCTCCCAGGCCCTAGCCGGGCACTTCCTGTCTGCCGTGGGCGCCTCGTGCAGCCTTGGAGGGTTTGTTTCCCGTAGGAGAGCGAGTCCCAGCTTTTTCTCTCCCTCTTACCGAGGAGCTGTATTTGACTTTTCGTATGTAATTACAATCATCAGTCACGTACTTCTGGGCCTTGTTTTTAAAATTTACCTAACTTATTATATTGTTTATACAAGAGCTGCTGACTCCGGTCGCTGAGGCCCCTCGGTGGGGGTCCTGGCATCCCGGACCCTCTGTGTCCCGCTCGGAGGGGCAGGCGGGCTGATGGGCGGGGTGGTGAAGGGCAGGCCAGATGCTGGCAGAGACTTGGGGTGCCTCACCCTCGGGTGGGGGCCCTGCGGGAGCAGCAGCACCCAGGCCCACCCAGCGAGGCTGCTGGCCTGGAGCCAGGCAGCGTGTCCAGGCCTCCGCTGCTCGGAGCCACCTGCTAGTAGGGGGCCTGGAGAGGATGGCCGTGGGAAGGCCTGCTCGTTCCGATGCTTAAAGGAGGAGGCATCTGTCCCTCACTACCTGCTTGGCCCCTGTCACCTGGCTAGGTGGCGAGCATGAAGACAGACTATCTTTCCCCAGGCAGGGCTGCCTCGTGGAGTTCCGTATCTGCCAAAGTGAACACAGGGGTCTCGTGAGTAGGGATCATAGCTGCCACCACCACATACGGGGCCTGCTTGTCCTCGCTTGCTGAGACAGCCGCTGTGACGGTCCCGTGTCGGTCGGAACCTAGGGTCACCCTCCAGACTAGGACCAGGGAATGTGCTCCTCTCCCCTGTGGAGGCGTTTGGAGACAGAGCTGAGGGCAGGCAGGGGAGCTGGGCAGTTACAAGTGTCCCGAAGACGTGTGGTGAGGCCGGTGCAGGGGGACGAAGGCAAGCGTTCTGAGTCTTCGATAGAAGGGACTCAGCACCGTGCCCAGCCGTCTCGCTGTCCCTCCCACTCCGCGTGCCCTGCGCAGGGCCTGCAGGTCATCCGGAGCCCTGGGCCCTCCTGCCCTCCTGCCTGGCTAGTGCCCCATGTCAACCTGGAACGCCTCCCACGCTCAACCGTAAGTGAACAGCACCAAATGGGTGACTAGGCATACCTGGTGACGGACCACTCCTTCTCTGCAGTGGCCCGGACGTGGTGGCCCGGTGACCCCCCGACGACGAGTGACCGCGCCATGCTCTCCCCCGCACGACCCCACTTCCGTCCCCCCTCCCTCCCTCCCTGCCCAGCACGTTCTGTCTACAGCCACGCGTGTCCCCGATCCCTGCACGGAAGGCACGCGCCACATGTTCGTTTGGTGGCTGCAACGGTAACCAAGCAAGTCCACGGCCAGCCGGCGGGTCAGAAATCAGCCGATGACCACGTTTCCTAACTGGAGGGGACCGCCCAGGAACAGGGTCTCCCGGCAGCACGCGGAGGGCTAGCTCTGCGATGAGGAGCCCCTTGCCCACCAACCCCGACCCCAGGCCAGGGTGTCGGAGGAGTCCCGGAGGAGAGTCTGGCTCGCTGGGGAGGGGTCACAGTGCCGAGGAGGTGGGCGCTGGCCGCCAGGTGGGCTGTCCACACACGGCAGGTGCCCAGGGTCCCCTCGTCACTCTAACGAGCTGTAATGAGTGCCTTAGACCCTAGGTTGCAGTGCACGCTTCGGGGCTGAAGCTTCTTGTTGGGCACGCCCTTTCTGACGGCCAGTAAACATTTTCCTAAGCAACGAATAAAGCCCAGTGAGGAAACGCACCCTGTACCTAGTGGGACGGACAGCCCCTCGCTGGCAGCGGCCGTGCCCGGAGGTGGCCAGATGCTGGGAGGCGCGCGCCAGCAGCGGTGACGCAGCCGGCCGCCCGGACGCACGCGGCTTCGGCCCCTGGAATCCGACAGGCGTTTTTACTGGCTTTTCTCTTCTCCGTGGAATTCCGAAATTGTTTTCCAGAACTGGCTGCATTAATCAAGCAGTCGTTTCTCCGAGACAGCGTTTATGTTTGCTGGAGCCAGAAAGGCAACTGTAGGCATTATTTTTACTTCTGGAAAGTAAACTCTGAGCCAGAGGGTGAAATGCTGCCGGTTCCATTGCATCGCAGAGCCCCGAGGACGGACTCTGGCCCCTGCTGGATTTATATTTGGTCTCGTGACAAAGCGGGAGGAGAGCAACTGGAGGGGACGTCAGGACAAGAGAAGGAAGAGAGGAGAAATTTCTGGGTCTCTGAGGCGTCGGGACCACCGGTCCCCATCCCTCCGCAGGGACCAGGGCGCCCCCTTCTCTGACGGGAAGGTGTGTCATTTCGTGGCTCATGGCCCCACAGAAGTCCAAGGCATTTTTGTTTGGCCAAAGGGCGCGAGGCCACCGAGTCTGGGGACTGGACACTTTCCAGTGGTTATTCGCTTGCCTTGTTCCCAAAAACCAAACTTAGGAAATCGGGCGGCTAATCCATCACAACCTGATACTCGAGGCTCTGTCTATTTTATTCCAAGATGGCATTCATTATTTCTCCAGAGAATAGAAGCAATATAGAAACCCTGTTTTTGAAAAAGGGGAAATTGAAGAAGTATTAAAAAAAGAAATAAAGTCATCTGCATGCAGGCAGCTCAGACATAACTTCCGTCCACATTTTGGTAGTTTTTCTTCTCTTTAGGCGTTTCCCATGACCTTCAATGTTCTGTGAGACTATAATTTGTATGGATTTGTAATATTTTGTATTACGCTCGTGCCTTAAAGCAGTTGGCCATCCCTCTACCGTCACGGAAGTTCTCCCCGCACCGGTATAAGGAGGGCTGCACTGAACCTCCTTGCACATAAATCTCGGGCCGCATTCTTTACGGCTTTCTCAGGGAGCGTCTGCAGCAGAGACCGGGGCCCAAACAGCCCTGGCTCTTCCCGGTGGCTCCATCGTAACGGCCCTGGCCTGTGTGGGCCCGACCGACGCGTTCGTCCACCGAGAAACACAGCTGGGCTTGTGGTGGAGGCTTCCAGCTCTGGCCATTTGACTTATTATTATTATTATTGTTATTTTAATTCTTGTTTACCTTTTTATTTATTTAGTTTAGAGAGAGAGAGTAAGGAGGGAAGAGAGATCGATTTGTTACACTCATTTTTGCTTCATCATGTGCCCTGACTGGGGTTTGAACCCCCAACCTTGGCGTATCGGGACCACGGTCTAACCCAGGGACCTGACCTGCCAAGGCTTTTCCTCAAACCTTTCAGCTGAAGTCTTGAGATAGACATGAGATGACATAGGAAGTCTTGCTGAGGATATGGACAAGATTCATTCTTCCTGGCGTTTTCTATTCTTCGGAACAATAGTTTCCAGGTTGGGAAAATGCCCGGGGCTGGGGGCTGCACTGTATGAGAAGGGGTGACAGAGCTCCGACCCCCAGGAACACGGGCCGGTGTCTTCTGAGGGCACGGCGGGCCGGGCGCCGGGGCGGCTTGGCCCTCTAAGAGCCTCTGCCGGAGACAGCCTCGGGGTGGGTTTGCACATCGGGCACAGAGGTTCGTGCAACCGCAGCGGATGCAACAGTCTGGGGTGCACTCTGTCCACCTGAGGTTACACCGACCCCCCGGGCCACGCTCCATCCCCCCTTTGGCCCGGTCTTCCAAATAAGCCAGACCGCCCCGCCAGCACGGAACTCATTAGCTTCCTTTGAATAGGTTTTCCTTCTCGATCTTGAAATTCCTCCGTCTTTATGTAACTTCCCTGCTAACTACAACAAAAATAAATAAAATACATTCCCCAAGTGATTTCCAAAAAGAAAAAGGAAGACGAGTAGAGAAGAGGATGCATGCCCCTTCACGGGGCTCGGGCTGAAGGTGGGAAAGCCGGCAGCAGCTGACACCCAGGGGCACGTGGGCGCCCCCCCGCACCCTGATTTTGGGGAGACGCAGTTGGACGAAACAGTTCACAAAGGTTCCACGGGAGCCGTGGTCGGTGCAGCCGGGTGCGAGCCAGGACGTTTGGAGTTCGGGCGGCGAGAGCAGGGCTCTTGGCTGGGTCTCCCGCCGGGCCTGGTGCCGCCCCTCGTAAATCCTGGACGACCACCTACTGCCCGGAGGCCCGACCGCGCCCTTCAGCACAGACGCCGCTCCCGCCAGAGCACGGACCTGCTGGCCGGCGCGAAGGGAGGCCGGGCCCACGGCCTTCGCCGTCAAAGGGTTTTCTCCCTACGTGCCCCTGCCCCGGCTGCTGTCTTGGAAGGGAAAGGACGGGGGAAGCAAAGCCCTCCAGAGGCCACATTTGTTTTCAATCCTCGCCGAGGATATGTTTATTGATTTTTAGAGACAGAGGAGGGGGGTGTGGGGGAAGAGAGAGAGAGAGATCGACCAGTGGCCTCCTGTACTTGTCCTGACTGGGGATCGAACCTGCGAACTCCTTGGTGCACGGGGCAGCTCTCCACCCGACCGAGTGGCCCGGCCAGGGCCAGAGGTCGCATTGGAAGGGGCCGTGCTGTGGCTGACGGTGAATAACAGTGTTTTCATTTGCTCGTTCGCCGTTCCCAGCGCCTGGAGTGCCCGGGCGGGAAAACAGACGGAGCCCCTGCCCTCTACGTGTTCCCAGGGGAAGCAAACCATCAGCACATTAGCCAGGTGAAGAAGGCGGTTTTCCTGCACTCCAAGGTGACGTGTGACGTGTGCCGTGGAAAATGCAGGGCAGAGTGAGGAGTGGCAGCCTCACGGCAGAGTTGGTGAGACAAGGGTCTGACGGGCATGAGGCGTCCCCAGGGGGCCACCGGGGGACAACCATGCCCAAAGGCCACGCCACAGGCCCTGGGGTGAAGTGAGGGTGGTCACGGTGTGCCACAAGGTGAGAGGGTCTTGGTACGTGAGGGGACAGTCACCAGTCCTTGGGAGGACTTGGCATGTGCTCTGAGACGGGGGCGGGCTGGGGAGGGTCGGCGATGAAGTGCGCACAGACCCATTCCCGGGGCGGCTGTGTGTCACGGCCCGGCCTCCTGGCTCCGGCCTCGCTGTCGGGAGCTCGGAGGCTGAGCCCACGGTCCACAGGGATTACCCCTCGAGGGCCAGAGACGCCAGGCTCACTGCTGGGGCCGCGTCTGCCTGCCACATCAGCAGAGGTGGGCGCCTCCGAGGACCCTTAAGTTTCCCAGAGCTACAGCCTCTCGAGTCACAGAGAGAAGCCGAGGCCCCTTCTCCCGAGGCTGTGCTCCCTCCCTTCCTGCCAGCTGTGGCCACGTGCTGGGTTTCTGGGGAGAAGAGGGACAGTGGTCCCTTGTCAAGCTGTGCACCCCGTGGTCCCCGCTTCTCTCTGAGCCCCGGTGGCAGGTTGGGAGCGGAGATGGCCACACACCACCAGTTTCAGGCTTAAAATTATATTCTCCAAACATGAGTTACTCTTCCCATGAAAGGATGAAATATGTCTTATTTCATATTGCTTTGTACTTTTTTAAAAAAAATCGGGTCTCTTATCTCTAATATGATAGTGGATGAAATATCTCCAGCCTTGTATTTCAAGGTAATTCCCGCCTCCCAGCCCGCGCTCCCCCGGGAAGAAAGACGGGGTGACGGGGTGACGGGGCGACAGGACACACACACAACGAGGTGCCCGCGTTTTCCTCCTCTGAATAAACACGTCCCCCGGGCTCTGTCTGCGCGCCGAGTCCCAGCGTGTCGTGGTCGCTGCGGGGCCAAAAGGTCTCGCTTTCAGCTTCCTCGATGGGCCAGAGAGGTTAACAAGTTAATAAAATCCTATTTATCAGACTCCGGAGTCCATTTCCTCTCCCCCCTGGCTCCTGGTTATAATTATTTTTTATGGACTCTTTAGATCTGATTTCCTCGAACTCCCTCCCGTTTCCTGAGAACCACGGCCCAGAAGGGGGGTGCTCGTGGAGAGATGTCTGTTACTCATTTCCACTTGGGGGAAGCGAGGGTCAGTCTGGAGGGATGTGATCAAACATTCAAGGCTTTAACCGGGGCACGGGGCTTTCTCCTGTCGGGGGGAGTGGTGGCGAGTGGGTGTCCCCCGGTGGCCCCAGCCCCACCCACGGGTTAGCACTGGGAGCCAGCTGTGACGGCTTCACGATCCAGAGTTTTACTTGAACATCAGAGCGGTAGTGTTCGAGCCCCAGGCACCTATGGGGATAAATCACAATAATTACGTGAGAGCATTTCCAAACAGCAGCCACAGACATGAGAAAAGTAAGCGCGGTCTCTGCTGCTTTTGCTGCCCCGACTTCCGTCTGCCGCAGGCCAGAGGGGTGGAGGATCCGGGCTGAGGTCGCCAGGCTCTCTCCGAGGTGATGGTTCTCCTCCCAGGCTGGCTGACTCTCAGCCTGGGGGACCCAGCGTCTGACCCCAAGATCATTGCTGGAGGAGAAACGAGGAGGCCTGTCTCTGAGCGGGACATGCGGTGAGGGGCTGGGGGCTCCCCGGGCTGTGGGAACAGCCACGGACACCTGCCCCCGGGACCAGCCCTTCATCTCAAAAGAATGACCGGAACCTGGCTTCCTACTCTGGCAGCAGCCCGTTGCCCTGTCAGTTGCCTCTCGACTCCCTCTAGGTCTCCGTGGTAACTTGCCTGTGCGTCCAACTTTGGCCTTTTGGGTGATCACGGGCGGGGAGGGGTCCGGGGCCCGGCGCAGACTCTGAGACCCTTGAACTCGATGGCCAAGCTGGGCGAGCCCCACAAACACACAAACAAACAATCACACAAACACACAAATGAACAAACAGGCGTCTTGCTGCCAAAGCACACAGAGAAGAAAGGCTCCAGCAGCAGCCACCGCACCGGCAGCTCCTGATCGCTGGGTTCCGCCTCTGCGCCCCTCGGGCCCCCATGCACCGAGCGCCCCCTGCCCAGGGGAGAGACTAGCAGAGAGAGGTTGCGACTGCTGAGAAGTGTCCCCTTCTCCGCCACCCGAACCTAGAACCTAAACGCTGACCTCAGAACCCATCTCCCCCGCAGTGCCGGGCAGGCACGACTCCCTCTGCAGGGGTTTGAAGACCAGCACATCGGCCACAACGACGCAGGCGTGTAAGTCGATTAATTAATCTGGCATTTTCTATGTCAAAGAGAGAAAAGAACATGATGAATAGAATGGCAATGAACTTGGGTAAAATTGAACGTGTCTTAATCAATTTCATGTGCACGCTCCGAACACACCACCCTTAGTACCCAGGAACCCGTAGTCCGCCTTCAATACGCTCTTTAAAACCCCAAAGCTCCAGCCGTGGCCAGGCTGGCTGGCGACACGTGGAGTCATTTAAAGTAAGGTCAGGCGGTGACATGGATGCCGATGGCCCCGGTAATTTTTTATGGTTTTGAAAATACCAGCCGATGTAACTAGAAAAGAAATCACTGAGGATTAGGTCATTGCAGAATTAAAAATGCAAAACAGCCAACTGAAAAAGTTATTGGAATCGATAGGGAAATCCACAGAGCTGTGTGGTTGGAAAATAAATAAGGAAAAACCAACGAGCTTCCCCTTACGTGAAAATTAAACATTCAGGAAATGGAACAGAAGGGGCACGCCCACTTATAATAGCAGTAACGTCGAAAAGGCCGAGAATACATTTTATGAGACAATTGCAGGACTTCTAGAAGGAAAGTATTATATTCTTCTGAGGGAGATAAGCGCTACTCCGGGAGGCATTTCCTGCGGGCAAACGAGATAACACAGCTTATCTTTGGAGCCGCAGATTCAACTGTGCGGGAGAATAACCGCCCTGAACTAGGCTGTCTATTCCGTGACGTCTGAAGCGAACCACGGCAGGACACGGCGGGATTTCACAGGATGATAGTACCTCACATGTGGGAAAATGTGTGTGAGCGTGATAAATGGATTTGTGGACCAACACAGGGAGGGGCTCTCTTCCCCAGAGAGTCAAGGGGTTCGTTGTTCCAGAAAACTCCGAGCATGCACAGGCGGAACCGCTGAGCCGAGTACATAGACCAGACCCCGGTTGCAATGCCTACGGGACCCCAGCGCTTTCTGTACGAGAAAGCAGATGTGTTCCGGCAGGGAGACGGCGACCGGAGAGCCGGCCCGCGTCCGCGGGGAAGAGCCGGCCACAGAGCAGCGTGTGGCGTGTGGCACGGCGTGGACGCTCCGCCGTGGGAGATGGCAGGCTTTGCGGGAGGCTGGATGGGGTCAGGAGGCGAGGCTGAGGCTTTGCAGGGGGTGCTGGGCGTCAGCAGCGGGGGAGGGAAGCAGAGCTCCGATCCACTGGGTTTGGGGAAGGATGACCTCAGCATTTTGAGAACGAAAGAGATATGCATCTCTAGATGGATGACCCAAATAATAGGAACACTTCACAACAGAAAAACAAGATGGGTCGACTGTAAGACGAGAAGCGTCATGACAGAGAGATTAATGTAGTTACAGACAGATGGGTAGACATAGTTTTAGAAAAGAGGATGATACTAGACAGCCTTATTTCTCGAAATTGCACTAAATTTAATCTTAAGGGACTGCTGAATTGCCACAGGTGGCCCTTTGCCTCTTCGCCGTGAGAAAACAGGCTGGTTTCTAAAAGACCCCTGGGAGCTCAAACAGGGATGATAACCCATTAATAGGTCACAGTCTGCATCGTTTTAGTCGCATGTTCCAACTCCCCGCGGGCCCTATTCATTCGCTACAGGAGGTGATGGACTGAGGCCCCTCCCTCCCTCCCTCCGCCGGGCCCCGCCCCGCCCACCAGGTCTCAGCAGCTGCCCCTGCACATCGGAAACTTTCCGGGTCTCTGCGACCTGCTCGGCCACAGCGACCCCCAGAACGGCGTGGTCCCGCCTCGGCACTGAGGCAAGGCTCTCCTCGCCGGGGGCTCCTGCTCCCTTGCGTTGCCCTGCGGAGAGGCTTCCCCACGTGCTTGCTTGGATTCGCGGTTTGCCGCGCTGGGGTTCCCGGCAGAGGCCCGTGGCTGCTGGAGCTGCTGGTTCCCAGGTACCACGGCATCCGGGCGTGGCCCTCACTTTGGAGGGCAAGTGGTCGCATCGACAGGACTGGGCGATGCTTTGCTTCTCCTCGATGATCCTGCAGCCTCCCCCCACCCGCTGTCGGAGCATTCTGGGGTTGGGGTGGACAGCCAACTCAGATACCTCCCTTGGAATGACATCCTGCAGCCCAGAACACTCTGCAGTCCCCACGTGGCTCTTAGTCATTATACTGAGTGCACTGAACACACACACACACACGCACGCACGCAGCACACAGCACACCCGTGCCGCACACACGCAACGTTGCCTAGCAGCGCATCGTGAAGGCCGTGCAATGAGAGTGTAATTATTCCTGTTTTCCTTATTCTTAGAGTCTGGCAGCTTCAGCAGGTTGTGAATGTTTGTCCATCAGCATCCCTTTGTTCTGCCGCGTGAAATGCTCATCTGCTATGCAAATCAGGAGTATTTCTATTTGGGGCAAGCTTTTAAAAAACGTCTTTTGCATTTTAACATTTCTATTCTCTTATTCACAATGACCCCTGTTTTTTTCTTTTATTTTGTACAAATCCTTGAGTCTGCCTGTTATGTCCTTGACAGTATTTTGTTTTTCTTCTGGTAGGACTTTTAACAAATTTTCATGAATGCTTTCATTTGAAGAAATTATGAATAACATAAATGTGCATGATAAAAATTCAATTAATGCCAAATGTCAGCATATGTAAATTGATAGCTTTCCGCGACTGCTTACGATTTCTTTTGGTGTAAGCACAAAACTCATTTATGAACACTTAAGTTTTCCCACTTTTCCTCCTCTTATTTTATTTTAAAAATGCTGCTATTACAACTATCTTCGGGTACGTGTGCAAGAATGTCTAGGATGAAACTCTGGACGTGGAATTGCTGTCTACAATGCCACGGGTTACAGCCGTGGGGACATGTGGCCAGAGCCGGGTATACTCCTGGTGTCACAGCTGGGGGACGGGGCCGTGCTGGCATCTAGTGAGGAGAGGCCGGAAACACTGCCGAGTGTCCTGATACCCACGGGACAGCCCGCCACAAGGAGCTGCCGGCCCGGACACCGGTGCCCGCTAGGCTGAGAAGCCCTCCACCGTGAATGCAAACCATCAGCACGTACGTCGTGAGCTCAGGCTGTGTGAGGGAGACGCCAACAGGACCCGGTCATCGAGGGGGCCCTGAGGAAAACAGGGTCTGGTTAGGGATAGAGGATCTGTAAAAGCGCACAGCAGCACAGAAGCCACGCCTAGGTCAGGGGAAGCGAGGACCAGGCATTAACAAAGGGAAGCGATAGGGGTATTAGAAACATTCCAAACAGAAATAACTCAGCATAAACCTATTAAGAGTGCAGGGATCTGGCATCGAAATGCAATAATAATAAAAGTAACTCTGTAATAGCTAAAATGTGTTAGGTTGAACCGTATGAAAGCGCCCTATTGTAGGTGAAGAACTGTTTAATTTTGGCGTTCCACGTGAGCCAACGGAACATTAACGGCTTGCTCCCGGAGAAGACGTGGGCTGCGCAGTGTAAGTGCCTTGCGTAACTTGTTTTTGGAAACGTAACGACAGGTAACCCTCAAGACTCAGAGGGACGCCTGCTCTCAACGATGAAGGTCGAAGAGAAAGCACGTGCCTCACCTTCTGACGTTGAAACCCACACACCACACTCTTCATGGTGAAGCTAACAAACAGCAAAGAGATGAATAAAAAGGTTTAAAGCTCACAGAAGAGGAAGAGAGGTAACGGGGGTCCAACACACGGGCAGTGGGGGCCGCTGGAGTGGGGGAGGGGCAGATCCAGCAGGTGCCGGTGGGGAGTCCCCCTCGGAGGGCGGAGGCGCCCCGTCTGCTGCCTGAGAGAGCCCGTCTGGTCCCTGGGAACGCTGCAGGGAGGAGGCAGGCCCTGAACCACGCCCGGTCCAACTGGTGACCCCGTGGGTGGACAGAGACCCCCACGTCTGCAGACAGAAACAGTAAGGTTCACCTAAAGGGGGGAGATGCAGCGCCCTGGGCTTGGGCCCCCACAGCACAGCTCTGCTACCCAAGCACGCTCAGGGGAATTTAGGGAACATGGAGCCCCGAATTTTTGTACCCCATGATGTTACTTCTCATGAATGAAGTCAACAAAAAGTCAAAAATGCAATCAACATCTTCTGGAAAAATTAGTCAATTATGTTTGGCATGAATGAAAGTAAAAACTTAGACAAAAGAATAATATTATGAAAAAGCTGGTTGGTGGTGAGCATTTTAACATAGGACTAAAGGTGAGTAAGGATGAAACAAACATTTTGAAAGAACGGTTGATAAAGCATATTTTTAAAATAATCTAAATCTCACAAAATTTCTGTGCTTATTAGTAAAAGGAAGAGGAAGGAGTGTGCTGAAGTGCACAAACACTGATTTTTACAGCAGAAAGGCGATAAATTTTTCACTTTTAAAATTTGTGTTGGGTGTTAAAAGTGTTAATACTGTTTATCCATTTTTTTTAGCTTAATTATAAAATTAATCACTGGGAGAACTAAGGACAAAGCATGTGGCTATTCATTTCTCACAAGGTGAAAAAATATTGATCATAAAATGAAAGATACAAAAGGGATAGAAAACATTTTATTCTGACTGAAAAAGGCCGGGGGCGCAGATATGTTAACGTGTGAAAGCCCTACTACCGTGATTCTCCGTGTTGCCAGATTTATGAAGGAAGCACGCGGCCATCCCAGGAGATGCAGAGAAAATTCAGTTACCTTGAACTTTCACGCACAATCCAGTAACAAGTGTTGACAAACTAGTAAGAAAACAGAACTTTCTTAACTTGGGGAAAGACATCGACACAAACACAACAGTTAGAAATCGTCCTCAGTGCTGAAAACGTTACAGGAACTTATTCCGAAGTGAAGAACCAGGAAAGGTTGTCTATTGTCCCCGTTTCTAGTTAAGATGGTGCCGGAACCCCGAAAGTCTCCGCCCCCTTACGAAGGAGACGCCCACACTGAGTAAAACGGGGAGAGACTGGAAACCAGCAGAGGTGACTTTCCGCAGCCGCGCATGGGACAATGTTGATTGTCGGCACGAAAGTCTCTGCCGAGGACACGGCAAAGCCTGCACGAATCTGGGGATAGATCTAAGAAAGATGAGTGTGGCTACTGCTGAGAAAACGATAGCGCAACTTAAAAATAACTGAATAAGGGGAAACGCGTTCTGAGTTTGCAAGTGGAAAGGCGACTGCGTGGAGATGTCGATTCCCTCCAAATGAACTTGGGCATTCCAGGCAAAATCCCGTGGGGTTGTCAGTGAAGCTGGGCAGTAGCTTTTGTTGTAAAATCCACAGGGAGAGTAAGGGGCCGAGACACAGGCCACGTTCCGAAGGAGGGGGCGTGTGAGGAGCCGGGCAGGCAGGGAGGCTTCCTGGTGTTGTCGTAACTGGGAAATCGCCCATCCTGCGGGGACCACAAGGCTAAATGTATACCTGACCCCACACCCTACGACGAATCTCAGGGAGACTAGAGAAATACGTTGAAAAGGTAAAACAGGACACTTTGTTGAAGAGAAAAGCCGGACAGTAGCCAATGCTGGTGAAGATGTGGAGAAAGGTCGGCAAGTCTTTCTGTCCGGTGGGGGTGCGGGGGGTGGGAATGCAGATGGGACAGTCTCTCCAGGAGGCAGCCTCTTCTACGGAATGCGGTGGGGGGGTTCCCCGCACCCCCACCTGTCTCTAGCTTGGACCAGATCCCACAGAAAGCCCCCATATGTGGATGTTCAGTGCGGCTCTATGTGTAAAAGGGACAAAATCCAAAGGCACACACGTGGGAAGTACGTGAACTAGGCCATCTTCCCGTCCCAGAACCCCACCCGGGTCTGGAGGGGCCGACGAAGGGGAGGGCAGGAGGGACAGAAACTTCCATGCCATGGACACGTTGTGCCGTGGTGGTATCTGAGGCCAAAGGAGAAACTGTCATTGAAAACATCAACTACCGTGTTGACAACCGCCTGGGGTTCGGAGAAGTGGGCGTGACAGCGTCCCGGAGGCCTGGAAGGGGGAGCCCGGGAGTGCGTTCCAGAGAAAGAACGTCTCGGGGAGGACGCCGTGCCACCAGCAGCACCGTGATTGGCTGAGGAGTGCGAGGTCACAGAGCACGTGAACCTGAACACTGAGCACTCTGCGCTGTGTGACACTGGAAAGGGGGGCCCGTGCCGTCATGCATGTGTGCAAAGCCACAGGACGCACAACTCTGAGCGTGAACCTGTGTAAACCAGGGGCTCTGGGGGACGGTCACCAGGGAAGGGTCACCGATGGGTGAGGAATGTTGATTTGGGGGCGGGCTGCAGGTGTGTGTGGGCAGGCTGTGGGTGTGTGGGGGGGGCGGGCTGGGGGTATGGGGGGCGGGCTGTGTGGGGGGGCGGGCTGGGGGTGTGTATGTGGGGGGGTAAGTGGGAGATCTCTGCACCTTCCCCTCAACTTTGCTGTGAACCTGAAAGTGCTCTAAAAAATAAAGTCTGCTTACAAAGCCAAAATTCAAATTTGACATGGTAAAAACAAACTGAGCATTTTCGTTCAAAAGATTTAAATGTTTGCACATCTTACAATCATTACTTCAGTAACTAAGAAAAACAATTAAGAAGTTTCAGCTATCCGGAGAGTCAAAGGGAAGCAGATCCCACCACCATTCCACTCCGGCCGGACTGTCCCAAACCCACTACAGCGATGGGGCACCCTGGTGGCAGGGGTCCAGGGATCGGGGCCTCTCCATCACCGCTGGCAGGACGGCAGTTAGTCCAGACTATCTGGGGGTAGTCTGCCCCCAGCCAGAACACTCCGATCCACTCAACTGTAACTGAGCTTTAAGTAAGTTAACCTCGGCCAAGGTCATAGATGCACAAAAATATTTACATAAGAAGGGGTATGTTGTTTCTTAACTTATAAAAATAAAATATGGGAGACATCTGTATAGACATCAATGAAGGAAATTTATTTAAATAAAATATGCTGCCTCCATATGATGAAATACGACAACTCATTAAAATACATTTTCAGAAAAGATTCAATTTTATGGGAAGTCTTGGTGATATATTGGTAGGCTTACAAAGTGAGTTTCACCCTGGCTGGTGTGGCTCAGTGGACTGAGCACCAACCTGCAAACTAAAGAGTTGCTGGTTCAATTCCCAGTCAGGGCACATGCCTGGATTGTGGGCCAGATCCCCAGTAGGGGGTGTAGGAGAGGCAACCACACACTGATATTTCTCTATCTTTCTCTCTCCCTCCCTTCCCCTCCTTCTAAAAAATAAAATAAATAAAATCGTTTTTAAAAAGTGAGTTTCTAAACAGCATTATAATTTGACTCCTATTTTTGTGCACATGTGTGTAACACATACGTGTGTGTGTTTGCTTCACCAATACACACACATAGGAGGAGACGAAGGAAAGGAGGAAGAGAGAGACAGAGATGAATAGAAGGAAATAGATCAAAATGTTGAATGTGTTGACTTCTGGGATGTTTAATGTAGTGTCTGTACTTTCCTATCTTTGCACAGTGTCCACATGTATTACTTTGATAGTGACTTGAAAATGCAAAGGAAAAATACCTTGAGTTTTTTTCCAAGGTGTGACTGTCTGGGGGATCGGAGTCCCTCTGGCCCAGCGTCCCTGCATTTCCTCAGACGCCAGCTGGCAGGAGTAACTCCGGTCACCCTCTGTGTCCAGACTTTGTGCCACAAAGCAATCCCAAAGTAGAGGTCAAAGGAAAATGCCACTGCAGGTACATGCAAGCGAATCAGGGGGTCAGAAACATCCTTCGGGACCGTAGTCGTGAGAGAATTCTTCCCTGTGCACACACACAGCCCCAATAAATCACGGTGCAAAGGCACAAGGCCACGTTCAAATTCCTTAGAACCAACAGTAAGAAGTAAATTAGAATCCCACCAGGGCTTGAACTGCAGATGAACTACTGGGAGGAATACCATTTTACTATGCAAATAAAAGTGCTGATTTGATAAGGAGATTAAGGGAGTGAACTGTGGAGATGGGAGGGCTCCTTGTTAAAAATTTACCATTATTAATGGGATTCATTAATCACCCCATCTGCTCTTTCTGGTTATAAACATATCAGCCCAAGAAGGAACGTTCTGAAAGTCTCACACCTCTGGAATGTCCTGATACTTTTTAAGCATTTGGACATTTAGCTTTTATTCTCAGCGAAGAGTGAAGGTGGATTAAAGTACAAACTTCAGTGTGCACTTGTGTGCGTACTTATTCGAGAGCCAACACCGGTGACCGGGACAGCAGGTGATGTGGGAGGCGTTCACCTGCCGAAGAGGCAGAAGCTTTCTCGCCCACCTGGTGGGTGCATCCTGACCGCTCCGCAGTCCGCCAGCCGACAGCACCTGCTGACGCCAATACCTCATTTCCGAGCTCTTACCGGTCATCTGTCCAGTTGCATGTGATCCGTTCCTTTGCCATTCTGGCATTCCGGGCGTCCAAATGATGTCAGGAGTAATGCCCTTTCCTTCTGGAAGTTGGGGAAAAGAAGGACTGATTTATTTGAGGCTATAATATATATTGTAAAACCATCAAGTAAGGATAAATTTTAGATGTGTTTTATAAAAAAAGTTTATTTTGTTTTCAGCACAGTGAGCACGTGCTCTGTTCCAGCCCCTGTTCCAGGACCCGCCATTGGAGATGAGGCTGACATTCAGCCCTGGCCCTCAAAGAGCCAGCAGCTCGGTGTCCAGCGGGACCTCCAAAAGTACAATTCAACGTGGCAAGTGTTTAGAGCTGTGATTGGCACGAAACACCCTGGAAGCATGTTCATTCTGCCCTGAGTTGTTGGGGTCACCACAGTCATTAGTGCCATTCAGGGACATCCTTGTTCTTCCGGCCACACAGTAGGATGACATTGCCCTGCTCCCATTTAAGTGGGTGTGGGCATGTAACTTGTCTTGCCATGGTCATTATGGAAGCTTGGCCTTCAACTAGGTCCACTGAGTGGTCCAGATGACAGAGTCCCACTATTGACCACACAGGGCAGACAGGTAACATGAGCGAGAAACAAGCCTTTGTTGTGTTAAGCCACTGAGATTTGGGGCTACTTGTTACTGTGGCCCAGCCCAGCCCTGCTGACTGATACACTTGGGTTCTGGAGAGTTTGGCCAAGCAGCCAAGAGCAAGGGAAGTGGGAACAGCAGGAGAAGCCCACAGACGCACAGCCGTCTTCTTTGGTCTTGGCGGCTCCCCTCCAGGTCCTTGTCTGCTCACCGAACTTCTCCTCACTTCTTCCCAGGCTGCTGGTGAGACACTGCACTGCCCACACCATCTATCTCCTCTCCCTCCCAAACGATGCTAACGTGTCAGCAAAAAAAAAGCAAAGGTGTGACTTTGCCAATAAAAATAGCAGAAGATGGGAAAACTTACCAGACAAGAAATATCAACATAATTCTGGGTAATAAGAAGCAGATGGAGGGGATACCAGGGAAAGGAACTTGGAGGGGAGAACGCCCGGTGGTAACCCAGTTCACCCTGCAGAGCCCCCAGGAGGCTCGGTGCACTGGGAGGAGGGGTGATAGGGAGGATAGGCCTGAAACCACGGGGCGTAAAAGGACCAGGCAAAGGAACGGGCAACCCCCAGCCCCCCCACGCCCCATGAGCACTGACCGGTGCTTCCTTCCTCCAGGAGGCCCTGGTCTTGGGTGCACCAAACACACAGAAAGTCTTACATGAGAACCCTAATATTTCACAGTGAGAACCCCAGATCTCTTTCCCATGATGGCTCCCAACATGTTGGCAGCCATATACAAGCCCCCCCAAAAGAAAGAACCCTTGATGCTGACAAGGAGGAGTCCCTCAATGAAGGCAACGAACTTGCTTCTCTCAGCCCACAGGGCGTCCCACCGCTCAGTGAGCCCCGCTCGTGCGCCCAGGACTTTCTGCTAGTTTGTCGGCGTCCCACATTAGATAGGAGCGAGGGACGAAGGCCACAGGCGTGTGGGGGAAGCGCCGACTTGGAAGAAGGACAGCCAGCCAATCCAACGAAGGCGTGAACGGGAGGAGGCTGGGCAACCAGGCAGTGCGGGGACCGGAAGAGAAACTCCAAACAAACAAGTCAAAAGTATTTTTGAGGCATAACAGAAGACATTGCATTCATAGCCCAAACACAGGATGTTTTTAGAAAATGAAAAACTTAAGGAATGAGAAGGCTCTGGGAAATTAAAATGTGAGCCAAGCAGATGATAGAGTTGAGGGCTCTCTGGTAGAAAATGAAAAGACAAAGACATAGAAAATGCGTATTTAAGTGACCACATCCATGGAGGTCCAGAGGATAGCTCGAGGGGGTATCTTCATGCCTGAAGGCTCCTCAGACAGGACAGTGGCTCAAATCAGAGACGGCAAGTACCAAGTGTTGACAAGCACATGGAGCCGCAGAACCCTCACACAGAGTCAGAGGAGTGGAAGCCGGCACAGCCACTCTGGAACACTGTTGGGCAGTTTCTACCAAAGCGGAGCATTGACATACTGTGTGGTCCAACATTCATCCCCACTCCTGGTTGCACATCCCACAAGGTGTGAACACAAGCACCAGAAGACACATGCGAGTGTGATTGATTGCATGGCATCCAAAGATGAGAAACCCAAATGCACACCACTGGCAGCACAGATGTATTTCAGTACACACACACACACATAGACACACAATGGGATGTCATAGGGCAGTGACCAGAGAGAGGTGACAGTGAGAGGTGCCAGCAGTGGTCCTCTGCTTGTCACCTGTAGTCAGTGACTTTGGAGTGATCCAGAAACCCCAGAGAGCCACTCTCAGGGCCCCTGTGAAGCGTGTGTGGTCTCCCCAACGAACTTGGAAACACGAGGAAAAAGCCGTGACCTGCTTAAGGGGGCATTTGAAGCAGAAGCCAATGTGGACCCGAGCGTGTCTGGAGGAAAATCCACTCAGTGGCCGTGCGAGGGATGTGTGGTGAGCGGGAACTCTTGGCTCAGGACCCCCAGCTCCGTGTCTCTGCGTTCCCACACCCTGGTGTTTCTGCACCCCCACACGCCTCAGCATTTCAGCAGGCGACTTCGCCTTGTGTTTAGAGTACACACGTCTCGTTCCCCCAGGAGAGAGTGTAACTGGCGGAAATCAGCTCTGTTTACTACACAGAAGATGCGCCATCATGCCAGGTCTGCCCTGGCGTTCCCACCCGCAGCCCGGGGACGCCAGGCATCAGCGTGGCTAGACGAAAATAGCGATGATGGTGATGATGGTGATGATGGTGATGATGGTGATGATGGTGATGATACAAGTGCTGAGCCAGGTCTGAGCGCTCACCGCCACGTAGTGGGTTCAATGAATATTTTCCCGGGGCGCAGCCGGCTGCTGGAGTCAGATGGACTGACTATATATATAGTTTGGTGTTGGCAGACTGTCTTGAACAGCAGCTTCCGTTTGTACAGCTGGCCAACTTCCCTCGCCTCCCCTCTGCACAGCCCCCTCCTCCCAGTTCTTGTCTCCGTTCGAAGTGGGCGGGTGGAAGGCCCGAGCGTGAGCATTGGCATTGGAAGTCCCCGTGAGAGGACCAGCGGATGACCAGCCTGGCGACTTAGCCGCGTTGTGACCCTGGGCAGGCTGACTGTCCTTTGCAAAGTGGACGCAATGTCTACCCTCCCCATGAGCACACAGAGGGGTCCCAAGAACCGCAGTGTGCAGGGCTGACCCCGAGAAGCACAGAGGGCTCTCTGATAAGAAACTGAAAAGCAATCCTTAAATTTCTATCCCCCTCCCCACTTCCAATCGAGCAGAACTTTTTAAGGCAAGGGGCCGAGTCCTGTTCGTGTTTTCCCTCAGGGGCGTCACCGATATTTTGTGTGCGTTTGCAGAACTTAGCCATCGGCTGGGGCAATGCATTGAAACTGATCCTTGGCTGGACCGGAAACCCAGCTTCCCCGATTCCACCAGCCTCAGCGCTCACACTGCCAGGTGCTCTCTTCTCTGTTTATTTATGACTCGCTCATCGTCTTTCTTCCCCAACTAGACTGAAAGTCACTACGTGCCCGGGACACCTTCGGCACCCAGTAGACCCAGCTCCAGCCAATCCCTCGGCAAAGTCTTCCATCTCAGCTCACCCTTCCGGAAGCCACAGAGGTGCTTTTGCAAATGCTCCCTGTGAAACCCACTTCCGGGGGGGTTCTGTCCTCTGAAGCTCGCCCCGGCTTCGTAAGGTTTGGGAAGCACGTGACCCCCAGGGTACGTCCCGAACTTCATGAAGGAGCAGCTGCCATATCCACGGAGGCCGCTGGCCAGACCCCGCTTTGCAAAGGTTTGCCTCAGAACAGTACTTTCTGGACACGAGCAATTGACAAACAAGGAGAAAAAGCGGGAGGATGAGAGTTTTTATATCCGCCTGGCCAAGGTGACAAGGGAAGACGCGGCCGGGTGTGAGCTGAGCGCGGGGAGCGAGGGCGCCCATGGCTGAGAGGGGTGTTGGTTGGCCGGGGTTGCGGCAAGGTGCTTTGAGAATTTGTGGCCAAATGCACTTCAAACCGTCTACATTTTGACCCTGAACTTCTACTTTTCGACATTTACTAAACGGTACACACGTTTCATCCTGCAGAATAAATCCCAGACCCGGTGACTCACTCCGGGCCGGTGGGGTCCTGGACAGTGTTTGCCTTTGTTTATCAGCAGTTTTTCTATTTTCTACAATAAACATCTCTTACGGGCAACATAAAAATTAGTGCATAAAAGGAACTGGTCTCCCAAGGCTCCGAGTTCGCCTTTGCCACAGGCACTGTTGACAAATTATGCTCTGTTGACCATACGGTGAGTGACTGCAGGAGACAGAACGCAGACACTAAACAAAGACGATTAAATATTTACGCCGTGCGGAGGCCGGCGCAGAAAGCGCGCCCCTGAGGGGGCCGCGGGGGACTCTGTGTTTACACAGGAGGGGGCTGACGGAAATTGTTCAGGAAGCTGGAGGCCGGAGGAAGAAACACTTGGTGGAGAAGGGCCTTTGTGCTGAAGATGCGGGACGCAGCTGGTTCTTTGCGAGCATTTCCTACGGCTCATCTGAACCCTCCGTCCTGCTGGGAAGGGAGATTTCTGGGCCAGGACGGGGCCTTCCCGCCCCACCTCTCTCTCCCTATCTGCGGAGGCCTGGAGAGGGCCGCCAGGTGGGGGAGGCTCCACGGTGAGCTGGCAGACACGGGGCGTGCGGGCCGTGGCTAATGCTATGGTGGGGCGGAGCACGCTCGGGCGTCGGAACACTTCGTCCAACTCAGGTGCACAGCCAGAGGCACCCGAGAAACCGACCCAGAGAACAGTGGTTGACAATATCCACCCACTAAAAAAAACACATTTTTTTAGCGTTTCTGTTCAGTTAAAAAGCTCTTTCTTATTAAAAACACTTTGCTTATGGAGCCTGCAACCCAACAATTATTTGCAGCATGGACGAATGAGTGGGTGAGTGAGTGAGCAGATGCAGTCGGAAAGAACCGTCCGGATTTGGCTGGCCGTTCTCCTCTGTCCACAGCCTCACAGGGCGGCCCACGGCGCGTGGCCTCGGAACGCCAAACCCCGTCTTCTGCGCTCCTGCGCTCCCTGGGGCCCCGACTGGGCTACATTCTCAGAGGAGTGAAGACTCACGTGCAGGGTACTGGTGTGGGCTGAAAGGGGCAGAGGTTTCGTGAAAGAGGTACACTTGGGACGGGTCCCCCAAAAAGCGGCAGGGCTGGGGGAGCCCCAAGAGGAAGGAGAGCCTCCAAGAGAGGGCAGGCAGGTGAGGGCGCGGGAGGCAGGAGTGGGGCAGGGCGCTCAGGGGACGTGTGGCCACAGGCGCGCCATTGAGAGGAGTGGGACCGAGTCGGAACTTCGTCCGTGAGGTGGGAGGAAGAAAGGTCACAGTTTTTTACTTTTATCGCTCTGAGAACTTCCCCAGAGCTCTGTGCTTGTCAAGAACTTGAGAGGGAGTCATGGTCACCCTGAGGTGGTTCCCTGCCCGTCCCAGCCACGGCCCAGGTGTTTGTCACTAAGTCTGGTGGCCCAGTCCAGGGTGGAGGCCGCCTTCCCTCTGGCTCCCCCTCCACCACCCTCTCCGACACTGCACAGCACTCTCTGCCCCCGTGGGCCTCCCTTCGTGAGATGCTATCGGACCCCCTGGAAACGGCGGTGGGGCGGGGGGGGGGGTCGTCCTCCCTTCATGCCCCCTCTCATGGCCACTCTGTCATTCTCGTAGCTTCTTCAGTGGCATCGCCTCCCCATCTGAGGTTGTGCGTCTCCTCCCAGGGAAAGGCTGTCCTCTCCTGGCTGGGCCAGCGCCTGCCAGAGTCACAGATGCTGCTGCCCGCTCAGAAACTCCTTCTGGACCCCTGTCCTGCCTGCACAGTGCCCTGCGCCGACCCCGCCCCGCACCTCGTTAGTGTCCCCACACGCCCCTGCACCTCTGTCTCCTGAGGTGCCCTGTGTTCAAAGTGCTGCTGCCTGTCACGTCCCGCCCACTGAGCGTCACACACATATCACTTCCTCTGCACGTCCACCACCGGTGCAGTGACTTGTGAGGACTAAGAGAGGTCACCGGCCATGGGGACCCCTGGTCGCCCCACAGGGACCGCAGCTCACAAGGAGGCTCTCATCACTATCAGCATACAGGGTGGCCGGGGTGAGGGCAGGGGGCCCCGAAGCAGGACGGGGGCCCCACGGGGTGAGGGCTCAGGAAGTGTGATGCAGAGGCACCCAAGCCACACCCCCTGGGCAGGTGGGAGCCGGTCAGACGGCTGGAAAGTGGGTCCCCGACTCGGCCCCGATAAAATGGACAAGGCGAGAGTGGACGGCAGGTTTCCCCCTGCCTCCCATGCGCTGCAGCAAAGGCCGGCGCTGGTGCCCAGGGAGAGCTTGGGGAACCCAGTGTGCAGACAGCGCGCCGTGTGTCCTGAGGAGGGGACTCCGACGGGGCTGAGGGCGAGCAAACCTGCATTTACCCCCTAGGGCAGACGGGCAGTGTTTTCTGCTCAGGGAGAAGAAGTGGTTTTAAAAGCCTAGTCGGGGGCACCGTTACCAGCTTCTGCTCAGTGCGGAGTCATCAGCCAGATGGCACACCGGTGCGGGGCACCTGGGGGACTGACGGGGCACAGGGGTCAGCGCTGCCGTGGGGGGGTCTCGGGGCGCGTCGAGGCCGCCCCTGCACGGAGCCCGTTATGTGCCTCAGGCCCTGCTCACCCGTGCAGGTGAGCGCCACGTCAGGACGACTGACAGGCCGGTCGTGTGGGCTCCGACGTCCACTTCACGCCCCTGTCTAAGACAGAGGGACATTTGTCTGTGAGTGCACTTGCTGACCCGCACCGTGCCCTTGGCCGTGTGCATGCTGCACGGACTCAGAGCACAAGACATGCCATCGCTGCTGCCGTGGCATCTGATGCACGCGCCCCAGGGTCAGCAGGCAGGGCAGGGGCGTCGCGTGGCGTGGCGTGGGGTGGCGCTGCTGTGGAACTCTCCCGTGCCGTCTGCAGTCGGCTGGAAGTCCCGACCCCCAGACTGGTACCCAAGACAGGGAGCGGCACTCACGGAGGCTGAGCCCTGGTTCACCCTCGAAGTAGAAATAGCCCTCCTCAGACATTTCTCCAGCTCGGCCGGGATGCCTGCAGCCCCCAAGCCCCTCGCTGCCTGCTTTTCCATTTCGGAACCCGCACCCACGTCTCGTCTGCGCTGTTGCTGCTGTTGGCGGCCCTCTCTCCGCACGCCGGTCCCGTGTGGGCCGCTCCAGAGCCGCAGAGAGGAGACCAGGCCGAGCCGAGGGCCACGCAGACGGAGACGCAGCCTGAGAAGTGGCCCCCAGGGGGAGACCCTCAGCACAAAAGCCCCCGAGAGGGGCAAACCAGCCGCCTTGTGCTTCCTCCTGGCCTTGACCTCCTTTCCTAGAGGAAACCGCAGGCGGAGCTGAACCTGATTCTCGTTTATGGTCAGACACGAGCCGTTAACCTCTTCCTCCCCGGGGCTGGTTCTCACCCTGTGTTGTCCTGAGGGCTGGTTTTATCTTACCTTGTTTCACTGCGGTGAGAACGCTGCACGGGAGATCCGCCCCCAGCAGTACGAAGTTCCCAGTGCACAGTGCAGTACCGTTTCCCATCGCGATGCCACGCGGCCAGTCTCCGGGGATTAGTCACTGCATTGCTGAAGTTTTATGCCCATTTTTAGCAAGCCCCCTCTTCCCTCCCCCAGCCCCTGGCAACCACTGTACCGCCCTGCTCCTCTGAGTCCCACAACTTCGGGCTCCTCATGTAAGTCCACCTTCCCGGTACCCGTCCACCTGTGGCCGCTTTCTGTCCCTCAGCACCGTGTCCTCCAGGTCCCCCAGTGTCGTTGCCAAGGGCAAAATTTCCTCCTTTTTAAGATGAAATAATAGTGCACTGCGTGTATCTAATACACATTTTTATGCATTCATTCATCGTCGGATGCCAACGGGGTAGGAAAAGACGCTCGGGGCCGCCTGCCACTTGGGGTGGCTTCTGTCAAACACGAGAGAGAATCACTGGCGAGGAGACTGGGACCGGGAACACTGCTGCTGGGGACACAAAGGGGCCCCACCTCTGTGGGGATATTAAATACAGGGTGACCGAATGACCCAGCAACCCCACCTCTGGGCGCACATCTGAGAGGACCGAGGTCAGGGTCTCAGAGAGGCGTCACCCCAGCCACGTTCCTGGGGCACCATTTGCCATGACGGAGGGTGGGGACCTGCTGACGAGGTGGCACCCCGGGGATGCGGTGCTCCTGGGCTTCTCTCTCCGCCTTCTCTTCCTCCTCTACCTCCTCCTCTCTGCCTCCTCCTTCCTCTCCTCCTCTTCTTCCTCCTTCCCCCTCCTCCTCTTCCCTCTCCCACTCCTCCAGGTCCTCCTCCTGGCCACCTGCCCGCCTCACCCCCTGCTCACCCCGGGATGACAGCATGGCCTAGCCCTCAAACTTCGCCTGCCCACCGCCACCAAACGGCTCTGTGAGGACGGCCCGCTCCTGGAAGCTGATGGTTAATGATGCAGAAATCTCCATTTCCTACCCTCAATGCGTCATCGTGTTCCTGATACTCCCCAGGACCCCCCGACACCGGCCTGGATCTCTCCCCAGAAACCCTAGCCCACCCAGGCCTCTCCCGGCCCCTCTGCAGCTGGACCGACCGACAGGAGTTCCTGCCTTCCCTCCTCCCTCCGCTCCTAACTCCCTGGGCCCCCACGTCTTTGAACTTCTACAGAATTTGCATCTGTGGTAAATTAATTGCTGTTCAATTCCGTTCCGCCATATTCCTCCCGTTGATCTTGGCCGTGGACTGCGCACTCGAGGCAGAAAGTCTTTGTTCTGTACCCCGACTCCCGGTCTGCACCCAGAGGACGCCCCTGAGCGCATGTGGGCCCCAGACTTGAGCGCGCTTTCACCTCTGTGTTTTCCCAAACCAATCAGTTTTTAACCTTAAACGAATTCATGGTTAAAAGGACTTTTTCTCACCTCCAGGAAAGGGGAACTGGTATCAGATCGCTTGCCATCAGCAGAAGCTGCCTGTGCAAGGGAACCCATGTAACAGAGCAACTCGATCCGGCTCACCGCCCCCCTGAGACTGCCCCCCCAGCAGGAAACGAGCTTGGCCGTGCGAGGCGTGTGGAGACACACCAGCAGCAAGCTCACGCTCTCCTTGTGCCCAGAAAGGGCTGAGGGGGCAACTCTTTCACCCTGTGACTCACGGCCATTCCGTCCGAGGTCCAGCCTCCACCCTTCAGCCACACTCAGGACCCGACACAGGTTCCCGGAATTCCGTTTGTCGTGCAGTTTCCAGGTAGCAGGTGCAAGTATTATCTCGTCCGAGCAACCCCAAGATTCTCCGAAGAAAGTACTGTCGCTGCCATTTTCCAGGCGAGCAGCCGGACCCACAGAAAGGAGGGTTAAGTCGCTTGTCCAGGGCCACAGAGTCAGCAGTGGCTGCGTCAGGGCCCAGCAGGGGGGACCGTAGCCACTCTGGGACTCCCCAGGGCAGAAGTCGGAACCACAGGGGCCTTATGTGGCAGGAAGGGGGGGCTCCATGGCCCCGGAGATGCTACCTGAACAAAGGGAGGAGGAGCCACAGCCGGGCTCCCCATCCTCCTGCCCGCTGAGCTCCCTCCAGGCTCCACTGGCCGAGCCGGTCTGAGGCCAGAGCATGGGAGTCATGGACCTGCAGCCCGCAGGGGCCAGGTCCCCCGTGTCGAGAGGAGAGGGGCTGGGGGAGGTGCCTCTGGGACTGCCGGGCCCGGTCCCAGTCTTCTGGCCCTCGCACGCCCATGCAGGGGCTGACCGGTGGACCGCACGCACGACTTTAACTGCGTACTTGCCCTCCACTCCAAGAAGAAGGGCGTCCTTTGCACCTCCCAGCCACGGGGGCATTAGCTGGGCCAGCTGGAGCTGCCTGAAGACAACCTTTCTTGCTCACTTTTAGGTTTATTGAGAAAACGGTGCCAAGTATCCCAGACTAGGAGAGGTGAGAAGAAAGTGCAATTATTTTCTTGGACCGGGAACGGGTCTGAGGTCCACGGGCCTGCGGACAGAGGCTGCCCGCACGCCACTGCCTGTCTGAGCTCCTGGGAGGGGCCCAGCGTCCTTGGGTCTGAGGGGCACAGTTAAGAGTCCGGGTCCCAGCATCAGAGCCTGCACCGCGGCCAAGGCTTCCAGCCGTGCAAGGGCACCAAGCAGAGGGCCACCCGGCCACAGACGTGACAGAGCAGGTGCCAGAGGCCCCGCTCTGGGGCTGGGGTTACGCCAGCCCGGGAACATGGCATGGGGGGAGGGGAGACGGTAGTCAGGAGCTCGATGCTCTCCGGTCTGGCGGGTTGAGCACGTGGAGGCAGGTTCAGATTCATCTGGAGAAAATGAAGACAGGCTCTTGCGTTCGTGCCTGAGCACATGGACCGAAATTCTCAGCTGCCGCGTGGTGTGAAAAAAAAAAACCCCAAGGGGACAATACGAGGTCAGCCGCCCAGTCTCTGCCTGCCTGAGCCCCTACGGCCGGAAGATGACGGGTGTGTGCTCCTGGAACGCTCTCTGGGGTCCCGGGTGAGAAGCAGACCCTCACCCTGGCCAGGTGTCGGCGTAACACAGCACCGGGACAGGGGCCCGTCCTGCACGGGTCCTCTCACTGGAGGGAGGGCTGCGAGCTGGGGGAAGCAGCCCCCCCTGAGACTCCTGCCACCGAGACCGTGGGAGCAGGACGGGTGACACGCATGTCCCCGATCACAGGAGAGCCGCTCCGGGGCCCGGGATGAGCAGGGCCAAAGCACCGGCATGCTTTGGGCACTGTGGTAATGAGGCTTCTGCCCCGCCCCCACCCGGGGACGGGCAGGCCATTTGGGGGCCACGGGGACTATTAAAAATCAAACGGAGATTTTTTCTTCTAATCATTTCTTTTCACAACAGACGGAGGGCCACAGGCAGGCCCCACACCGACGCCTTCTTTCATTTCGCTTTAATTGAAGCGCAGCAAACCAAGGGCACGATTCATGTTTCTTACACTGGAAAACCTCAAGCCACACTGTTTCCAAAGAGGCAGCCATGAGAAAATAATAGGGTCTCCTGAGAATTTACTTCCTGCTTCCAGAGAAAAGGCCGTGTTAGCGGCTTGTATCCTGTTCAGTGAAGGCCTTTCGGGCGAGGGGCTCCCGTTCCACTGAGGCCGCCGGGAGGGGCGTGGCCGGGGGGACCAGCAGCGCTTGTCCGGTCAGATGACCGGGGACCCATGCGGGGCCCCCTGCCTGCTCGGTTAGCATTCGACGTCATTCCTGCGGCCCGTTCCGTGACTTGGTGGATATACCCAAATTCTGGGGACCTCTGGGTCACGGTGCCCACCGAGCTAAAGCAGAGATGGGAGTGGGGATCTCGGGCCTGGGCAAGAAAAGGCGGGAAGAAAGAGCTGTGGCCTGCAGGTAGAGTCCTCTGGGGTGTCCCCGGGGCGTTTACTGACGGTAACCTTCCTGAAGGCCCTTGGACAGAACGGGCTCTTTGCACACGGAGACCGATGGAGGCCTTGGTGTCCGGGAAGAGGAAAGCCACTTTGCTGGGGAGGAATGACTCCCAGGCCTGGAGGGACCGAAGGAGAGCGTTGGCAGGGGGAGCCACAGCCCCCGAAAGGGGTATTCTAGACGTGGGAGGTGTGCGGGGTCCTTACACCCTGGGTCTGTCCCCGTCTGCATGGGCCCTGGCGTTCGCAAGCCAGGTCACTCAGTGGGGAAGGCAGGGCCCGCACACACTGGCCAGGCCACCGGTGGCGTTTCTGGGGACATCGGTCATTCCAATGGTCTCCTATCCGTTTCTCTAGTAGGTTAACAGCCCCCTCTCTTTTGAAAGAATTTTGTCCCTTATTTCACTCAGGCAAATACAGAAACAGAATCCAAAACCGTTTGCCTATTTATTAAATACTTACAGTAATTAATTGGAATAAGAACACCTGTTCTCTAGATACCTCAGAGCGGGACAGACAACCAGGGCGTGTGAAAGCCATTATAGACTGTGGGGTGCTCCGTGAACACTGTACCAGGGAGAACCCCGAAAAAGGAATCTATTTGTAAAAAATTGCATGAGTTTAAACTTCAGTCACCATCACAGTACTCCCCATTGGATGCCATGCGCCTACCAAGACATTTTTCCTGCTGCTCAAAACAGTTTTCGAACTCGTCGATTTTGATGCCTTTTAGTGCTTCTACTTTTTTTTGTTTCACCTCTTCCACATTTGCCTTTAAGAGCTTCTTTCATCTGGGGAAACAAAAAGAGTCGCTTGGGGTGAGGTGAGGCGAAATGGGAAGGGTGGGGCATGGGGGCCGTGCTGTCCTTGGTCAGAACCTGCTGGCCACTCAGCGCGGTGTGGGCAGGCACGCTCGTCATGCACCCGTCATGAAGCGGACGAATGCGTTGAGTTTTCAAAAGTATTTTGCTGAAGCCAGACGCAGCCTCTCACAACAACACCAGCTGGTGCACTGATACAGATGGGCTCCTGGAACACTCACGTACTGTGGGAAGCCTGTCCTACAAGAGGCCTGCCCTCCAGAAGATAATTCTGTGGTTTTTGCCCCCCCATATACAGATGTTTGATATTGTTGCCATGTGAGGCACACTGATGTCACCCCCACAGGTGCTGAGATACCATGAACCCGCCAACAGAATCCCGCCGAAAGGCCAGGGGCTGCAGAAAGAAGTTTCCACGAGGTCCCGCGACGGACCATCCAGAAAACCCCACCGTGTCAGCGCTTTTCTCCCACAGCTCTCCCAGAAAGGGGAGTTGAGAAAAAGCCTCCAAAACCTCGGGGAGGGGGACAAATTAACGCGTGCTTATGCAGTGTCATACCAGAAAAACACCTATGAATTTAACAAGCCCATCTAAGCAGCATCTGAGCCCTGGAAGAAAGCTGCTTTGATTTTTAAATTTGCTTTTAATACTATTGATGCAGGGGTGAAACAATGCAGGTGAATGATAAGGCACGAGGGTTTCTGTCCTGTGAAGATGAGCAAGCCCAAACGTGGGCATTCTTTGTTTGGCTTTGTTTTGCTTTGTTTCTGGCCCTGTGGGCTGTGACCCGTTTTGCTTCTGACCCTGCAGGCTTCCTCGTCATAACCCCGCCTTTGAGCTTCCACCATCTGGGTTTCTCATGAATGAATTCACTAAATCTTCGGTCCGCGCTCACTGTACATGTGCACGAGCGATGCTTTATGAGCCTTAAAAAAATCCTCTGGCAGCTGTCTGGTCGTTTTCTAGAAACTAGTAACGGCCTTTGTGTGAGGTTTACAGCAAGGGACCCTGACTAAGGAAGGAACGTTCACAGGCAGCCCTGAACCGAGTGAACGGAAGGACCGCCCGCGGGAAGGTGGAAAAGCCACCACCGGCCTGCGGGAAGTCAAGTCAACATTTTCGCTGTCATGGACGCTTGCTCACGATCAAGTGTCTGTGACCGTAAAAATGTTACACACACATCAAAAATATTTTATGGGGAGCAGCTGAAAGAAATAGTGTGCGCATGCCGGGATAAGAGTGAAACCAGCTGGTCCCCCTTCAGCTGTGCACGGAGGGATTACGCGGTCACGGCCCGCTCTGTCCTGGCCGCAGCGGGCAGGTGGTTCTGGAAGGAAAACCAACAGGGCAGAGGAAGATAGCGCGGTAAGGAAGCCCAGCCCACCACAGATCTTTCCCGTCTGGGACGCTTTTCCCAGGAAAACCCAGCCTGTGTGCAGGGGAGAGGTCCGGGGTGTGTGCTTTTCGGGAAGGGCTTCGGCTGCGCGGGGTCCTCTCCAGGCTTCCGACGTGGTGCGGGGGGCTTTCCCAGGGCCGCTTTGCTGGTCTGCCGCGGCTGTGGCATTGCCAGGGTCAAGGAACATCGGTGGCGCCGGCGCTCCCGGGTTAAGCAGACACCCCTAAGTGTGGTGAACATCCAACATTCGCTTGGAGAGATCGGGAATGTTTTTTACACAAAGCATTGGCTCCTTGCAAGTTTAGGAGTCTTGTGACAAATTAAGTATCCTTTCCTTCTTAAGTATATTGTCCTAGTAGAGTCACGAGAAATGTACGATGACCCAGGCCAGCCGCGTGGTCAGGACAAGTGGTGTTACAGTGGATGGCGGTCACGGGGTGGCGGGACGGACAAAGACGCGGAGACTTCTGCCATTCCAGGTACATCTTTGGGATCGGCGCGCATGTGCCTCCAGAAAACCCTTGTTCAAATGGACTGCGTTATTTGAGAGGCTTAGCTTATTAGCTAATGACTGCTCATAAATTTTTTTAGAGAAAAGAGCACCACGGTGAGGTGGGAAGACAGTCCGCCGGGAGGGCTGCAGGGGAGGAGGGCAGCGGGAAGGGCTTCACTTTGTCTCATCTTGTTCTGTTTGCTGTGGCGATGGAGCGGAGGGCTGGGCGAGCGCTGGCTGGACAACCGGACAGAAAGGGCAAGAAATCCTCTACCTTCGCCCACCCACCTTCACAACCGATGTCATCAGGGGACTGCCAAGTCGCAAAGTCCAGATGGGAGCACCAGCTGTGCCTCTTCCTCCTGCGTGACCGCAGATCATGTCCCCAACCTCCCGAGTCTCAGTTTCTCCATCTGTCAAAGGCAGACGGGAGCCCGTATAAGGACAGCATTTGCCCGGCCCGTCACAAGCGCTCAGAAAATCGAATGCAACTGGCATTCAATTGCGTAGACCTACTAACCACGTTCAGTTTCTTGGGAGGTGCAAGGAGAGCCTGGGGATCCGGGTATGCCCGGTGCTCCCAGCAGGAAGAGCATCTTCTTATCATTGGCCTCGGACCGGGTTGTTTTCACCTAAAAGTGAAGTGAGCGGCGCAGGGCTCGGCCAGACTGCCTGCTCCTGCTTCGACGCCGTGTCTTTCCAGGGAGATGCGTCCACCCCGAGGGCCACGCGCCGGCGAGGGCCACACGCAGGCGAGGGCCGCAGCTCACACCGGCGGCCTGGGTGAGCCCAGCGCCACCGTCCCCGGGCAGAGCTAGCGACGGGGACCTACGAGGCCCGGTTCAGTGAGCGGCGAGTGGCAGAGCGGGACGAGTTTTCTCCCCTGCTGGGGCGAGACGGCGTTCGCCTCTCGAAGACTCGGAGGGGCGTGTTCTTCTTCTGCCTAAGCTCTTACCTACAACACATTTTAAAAACTCTCGAGATGACATTTAACTCACATAAGGAGAGATGAAGATAAACAGTTATAGAATCATACGTCTTGTCCATCGTACCCATTTAAAGCCTCACGAAAGTGGCCTTTGTGTACGGTTTTTAGGATGCGGACGAGAGAAGCAGCGGACGTGTGTTCTGCACGATCACTAGCGCAGCCCCCGCTCCCCTCGGCCCCCACGGCTTCCGGGCAGAGGCTGGAGCCGGGCCCCGTGTCACTGGCTTTCCCAGGGGCACGGAGAACAGGTGGTCCTGAGCACGCGGCCCCAGGAGACCAGCCGAGGCCTGGACGTCACCCTCCGGCCTCGGATCCCAGCACCTCCCAAGCCACATCGCTCCGCTTCCCTCAAAGAGCTGTGGCCACCAAGACGGTCCCTTTGGGCCAGCGTTGGCCACTGTCACTCTTCACTCTGCAGCACGTGGCATCTCCGAGCTTCGGCCCCCACGTGGCTCTCGTCGTGGCCCCAGGGTGTCCTGAGTGGGCTTGGCGCCTCTGTCAAAGCCACCGTGGGTGGCGCTCTCTGCCGGTGGCTTTGGGGAACGAGGGGGAGCAATGTCCTTCCTCCGCCAGCATTGCGTGTCGGCCGATGCCAGTGCTGTGAGAGGCCCCGGGCACAGAAACTTGGTCAGAGAACCTTTGGAAGGTCTCCTGCATTGAAACTACTCCTTCAGCCAGATCTGAATGCGCTTTGATTTTCCTAGTTACTCTCCCTCCACCCGCAGAGAGCGGCCTGGGTCTGGGGTTGGCTGAGGAGGACCCCGAGGGCTCCGTGGGCTCGAACGGGGAGAAAATGTCATGATTCAGAACTCACCGAGGAGGCAAAGAGGACCCGTGTCTTTCATGACGAAAGCTTGAGCTTCAGAGAGAGCCGCAATGGCTCTCCGCACCCCTGCTCGGAGGGCGACAATCCCTTCAAAGGGAGAGCGCTGGGCTCGCACCGCGCTCAGAAGTGCGGAGAGAATGCCTTCAGATCCTCCGCCGGCTCGCCCTCACAGCACAGCCACAAAGTCACCGCGGGTTTCAGTTCCGGTTGAACATGCGGAACGAAGCTGGAGAAAGGTCTGTGGATTTCTGAGAAAAAGCCTGAGGGTTGTTTTTCCTTCCCGACGGGGACCACCGTCCTCCCTTCCTCCTATTTACCACCATCGTCCTCGTCTTCATCGCGCTGGGTGGACCGCTCAGCACCCCAGCCAGACGGGGATCCACCTAACCGTGCCCACGCCGCTGCTTCACTGCACGTGAGCCGTTACGGCTGTTTCACTCAGGACAGGACGCTGTACCTTTGCTTCACTCCAGTTATCCGGGTTTTAAAAGCTGGCTTAGAGGATTCCGTCGGTCTGGTGACAGCCTAGGTCTACGCAAAATCTTCCCACCCACGTTTCTGTGTAGACTCTGCCGCCCCACCCCCGCCGCCGGTCCCCTGGGGAGAGGCAGTGCACGAAACTTAACCTTCCCGTGTCGCAAAAAACTGTGGTCCCTGCAAGGGGCACCAGGCGCACTTTAAGTGACGCAAGCTTGCTGCTTGCCGCTACGAACGACTTTAAGTATTTTGTTGAGAAGCTGCACGGGAAAATGCATATTTAGTTAAGACATTGTGTTAGACAATTAGGAGGAAACATTAAAATTAGAGAAGTCATACATTTAACGGTCGCCTGTTAACTTGTAATGTGTGGTTATCTTGCCCAGAGACACACTGATGGTTAATAAATAATGTTAGCAAGTGCAGGTATATCTTTTAGTTTCTAAAAATTTTACAACGTATTAAGCACTCAGATGGTAAAGGAGTAGATCGATTATTCCAAGACTAATAATCATTCACTAGATGTGTACAATTTTGGCTTTGGAATTAAAAAGCATAATTTGAACCATAATTTTGTATTTACTGTAAGAAAGTTACGTGTAAAATCATTTTGGTCAAAAAAATGACAAAATTCTTTAGTGACATTTGGCTTTAAGGTGTGAAATATGTTGTCTTCCGTGGACTTGGGATTGGTGTCACACCTAGGCTTTTCTTTTAATGGCACGTATGTAAAGTCGGTTTGTAAATTCAGTAAAAGGCCGGACATCCATCCAAAGGCAGCTCCTGGTCCATCTTGACCTTGTGCTGACAGGTCGTTTCACTTAAAACAACGAACCTCGAAACCGTGTCAGTGTTTGGCCTCTTCTGATGACAAGAGAGGCTAGCACCGACGGAGCACTGGCTGCCTCCTGGAGCTCCCGTGACCCTCGCCTCGGTTCGCAAAGTGGGCGTTATCACCAGCGCCACCGCCGACACCATCCTCTTCTTCTTCATCATCATCAGTCTGAAGGTCGGGAAACAGGAGCACACAGAGTTGAAGTGACCTGCCCGAGATCAGACGTCAGCACCTAGGCGCTGGGTGCAGACCCGGCGTCCTGGCGGCCTCCTCTGGGTGTGAAGTGGCCGCCCCACACCGGCTTTCACCCGCCGCGCATGCAGTGCATCTCCACTTCCCAGCATCCCCGTCATGCCGTGCAGACTTTGTGGTTTTGGGAGACAGGTGGCGGTGCCGGTCAGCACCATGTCCAGGCGCTGTGGTGCCCACAGCCGACGGCCTTGAGCATTACGTCCTCAGAGAGACAGCACCCTTGCCCCACATCCGAGGTCAGCACGTGCACAGGGCCGGGCGCTGGGACGCGGGGTGGGCGTTTCGGGCCGTCTGCGCCCAGCGATTTCTGCCAAGCGAGACGTTCCCTCATCAGTGAGTGCTGGTTTCCATTTATGTTTTCAAATGACAGGGTTTTATTTACCGCGAGACTATTCTCTACTGTGCGGTTGGGCTTTAAAATAAGCCTGCTGAAAACAGAGATGAGACTCGGATTGACCACAGGCGTTTCTAAAGTCGTCTTTCCCTCTCTTTCCTCTGCGTTCGGTTTATTTCAGGATAGGGACGCAGAGAAATGAGCGACAGCCTGGTGTTGCTTCACTGCCGAGCTCAGTTCTTGCTGGGCTGCCCGAGTCACCTCCTTTACTCAACTTTACTTCGCCAGGCACTACATGCATCCATTTCTCTTTGTTTTCCTTTTCAGGAGACTGTTTTCTAGCCCCCTCATTGTCCCGAATTTTCAAGTTACTTCCTGCTTCTCACCGACCGAAACACAGGCCTGCGTGGCCTTCAGTAAAATTGATCTTACTCGGGCCAGATCAAAGGATAATAGGACTATGAAAGGCATTTACAAAAAATCGTCTAATTTTTTAAGCTCCTGACATTTTTGCACAGGCCTTTCTAATTTGCAAATCTGTGATCCTCTAATTCTGTCATTCTGAATTGCCACTGAAACTCACATCCTTGAAATAACAATTCCTTGAAATGACAGCGAAGGTACTTCTCAGCTGTCAAGGGCTGTGTGAAGCCTATTAAACCCCTTAGCTCACCTGACCTCATAAGAACTCCACGAGGAACAGTTATTTTCAGAAGCATGGAACGGTTAAGTCACTTGCTCAGGTCACACTGCTATTAATGATAGATCACAGAGGCACGGAGATATTTCTGTTATTACGTTTTGATCTCAGTACCATTTATAGAGCACCTTGCCTAAGGATCCCAACGTTTTAATGGAAGGACCTGGGGAACACTTGCATGCCGAATGAAGAAGAATTGGGAGGTGAATGACTGGGGGGTGCAGACCCCTCGGGACACAAAAGCAATGAGACGCAGCACACGGCCTAGGGGAACTCTTTCAGGAGCCGACTCGCCTTCCCGAACAAGGAGAAGGGAGCCCGGTGTGTGTGCTGATGCTCCTACGATCTGCAGGAACAGGAAGAAGGCGAGAAAGTTCCGAGGCTCCCATGGTGCCTCTCGGTTAAAGCCAGGGTGATCTTCGCAATGGAGAGAGGCAGGGCAGGTGGGACCAGGGTTTGGGAAACGGGAGAGGGTTGAGAAAGTTGCTGTCCCCTCTGCAGAATGTGGGAAAGACCCAGTGAGCACACAAGAGGGCTGGCCAGGCTGCGGGAAGTGCCGGTCGATCTCAGAGGCCTAACAGTGCTACCCAGAGGAAACGGGGTCACGCCTAGGCTTTGCTGGAAGAGGGAAATAGAAGAACAAGGACAGCCCTGGCTGGTGTGGCTCAGTGGATTGAGTGCAGGCCTGCAAACCACAGGGTTGCTGGTTCGATTCCCAGTCAGGGCACATGCCTGAGTTGCAGGCCAAGTGCCCAGTAGGGGGTGCATGAGAGGCAACCACACATTGATGATTCTCTCCTTCCCTTCCCCTCTCTCTAAAAATAAATAAATACATTTAAAAATTTTATTAAAAAAGAAGAAGAACAACAAGGACAGGCAGGGAGTAACTTAAGGGTCTGGACAGAAATTGGAATGAGGGACAGCCCAAGATCTGGGCTGGATATCAGGACAGTGGAGGCGTGGGGAGGGGACCAGAGGGACTGAGGGAAGACTGAGGGATCAACATCCCAGAAGTGTCGCTGAGGCAACAACAGAGTTAGAGAATGAGAGCGAGGGATGGTGGGAAATTGTGGCCAGAGAGCTCCTCGGCGAGAGAAATTGACGACTTCGGAAGTGGAGACCTCCTGGGGACGAGTCGCAGACAGGGCCCTGAGGCCGGCCGCCCGACGGGAGCGGGAAGAACATGCGACTGGGCTGAGGGGTGGAAAGGACGGCGCCCACCCGGTGGCTATTTGAGTGTCCAGAAGAGCGATGCATCTTGGAGTGGACAGGGAGACAAGCTCCTGGTGTGACCGTTTCCTGTGGGGCTGGGACACCGACTCGGACTGGACCGGCGACCACGAAAAGGCACAGTAGGAAGTGGTCGACCAGACGGCCAGATCTTCAAGCCGAGAGCCTGACAGTGGCCTTGGGAAGGGAGTCCAGGGGAGAAATGGGATGACAATCAGCGAAGGCGGGGAGGGGCCCTTTAAGCCGAGGCCGTCCCTGAGGGCAGGTGCCACAGTCTGGGACCCCTGGGGAGCGGCGAGGAGCGGGGGGGGGTGGCCTGCGTGACCACGGCGCGGTCAAGCCTGCAGCCTGTATCACATGTCAGGGCTCTGGTACCAGTGAGACTTGCAGAGTCGTGAGTAATGGAAAGTGTGTTTCAGTTGTCAAAATAAGTGAATAAAATACGTTTTATGGGGTGTTATTTTTAGTTTTATACAGCCAGATGTCCCAGCTGCGCGCGGCCTTACGGGCCCGTGTTTCCTACAAGCGGCGCAGGCTCCGTCCTCCTCGCCATCTGGAAATAGCCACCGGGCCCCCGTTGTCCAGAGCCACCGCCCCCACCAGCTCCCTCAGGTGGGCGCAGGGAGTTGAGGGAACGCAACAGGCTTCTGAGCAACCCCAACAGATGTCCCCAAGCCTAGGAACTGTGCCCCTGAACGTCAGTCACAGCCCATGGAGTCAAAGGGAGAGCTCTAACGGGGGTCGGGCACTTCGTCCCTGACCTGGAGGGAGCAGAGCTGCAGATTCTGCTGCGAGCGGACAAAGGGCCGAGAGGGGACGATAAACCAGCAGGACCGAGTCCCAGAGGGACCAGGCAGAAGAAACCGGGGAGGCTGCCCCATCCGCGTGGTGAGGAGAGCCCGGGAAGGACACAGGAATGCCGGGAAGTGAGGCACCAGGTGGTCCGTGGCCACCCCCGGCAGCGACGGCAGGGCTCTGTGACAATAAACGGTCCGCTCCAGCTGCCGTGGGGCCTCTGAGGGGGCCCGAGCCTCCGAGCCCGTCCTCCCACCTGGCTCTCAGCGTCCTCAGGTGCCCCGAGTCCCTGCCCCCCCCACAGATGCCAGGACGAGACCATCTCTTACGGCTGCCACCTCCAGTCTTCTCAGCTCCTGAGCCAGCTGCACGCTCCGAGGAACTTTCCTCTTTGAGAGCTTTTGAGCCTGAAAAAAAAAATAATAGAAGAGGGACAGAGTAGATGTACGAGGGCGTTCCGAAGACCGAGCTCTCTAAGTGGTGTGTCAATAGCTGTTTGTGGGGTGAGCTAACGAGCTGTTGAGGGGGAGCTCAGACTTCGGCCCGGACCGCACGGCCGCTCCCCGAGCCCACGGTCTCAGCTGTCTCCTGGAGGTGGCCGTGTTTTATTTCTACCAGAGCCTTCGGGCGTGGGAGGCAGGGAAACACATTCCCCACCGAGGCAGACTCCACGCATGAGGCTGGGGGCGAGGGCACTTCAGTGTCTGTGGATTCACTGGTGCCCCTCCCCACGGGCTCCTCACTTGGGACCCTTTCTCCAGCCCTCAGTCCCGAAGACCCCTTTCTGGTCCAGATCAACGGGTCTCTGGACTGGATCCTGAGTTAAGAGCATCAGTTGCCGACCCGTAGAATTCCTAGGGAGTCTCCTGACTTGGTCCCTATTCGTTATTCTCTGGTGCTAAGCAATAAGATAATCATTAAATATATTTTAGGAAACACGTGTAAAATTTAACATTTTGTATGGTCCTCAGTTGCGGAAAGCTGGTTTCTGTGGCACTTGTATCCCAGACCTGGACAGAACCCTCCCTCGGGCTCACACTGCTCCAAGCAGTGAGCTGCTAACCTCCAACGTCAGTAAGATGGACTTGGCACTACTAACTAACCCGTAATAATACTCTGCATTCACCTTTCACAATTCGACTTTGAGCGCTTCCTTACTTCCTGGCACTGTGAGAGATGCTCCAGGCCTGTCTTGTAGAGTTCCTGCCCCAGCCCTAGGATCAGCCATTTCTTCAAGGAATTGTGTTCCTTTTACTGGAGAATGGTGTTAGAGACCAAGATGAGGGTGCTGGGTGTGCTCACTGCTATGGGGATGCCATCGTCTCTGGACTCTCTCAGCAGAAAGAGCTTAGAAATACGTGCATACACTAACCAGGGTAGATCACACACGTACTATAGTTACTTCTATAATCATCCATCTTTCCTGTGTTAGGCTAAAGTGAGCTCACACTGGGGACTCCAACTCTCACCCCGTACCACCGGATTGCTCTGCCCCGCTGTGCTCCCTTATCTGTGACCTCCCACTCCAAGAGTGAGACACCCGGCTCCCACCGTCTGCCGTCCACGCACAGAACTGTTCAAGTCTAACCTAATGCTGGCGGCTTCAGAGCGGTTAACCCACAGCGCCGAGAGGAACAGCTGTACCGGCGGGACACAGCTGCCTGCGGACTTCCTTGGTCCTTCACCTTAGACACTGGACTCCCTTCCAGAGTGACCAGTCGGTGCCTCTTCTCCCCTCCGCCCTGCAGTGAGGCAGTTTCATACATTTGCAAGACAGATAGATCCCTTTGTCCCGTCTGCATTCTGTCCTGGGGTCCCCCGGCTTCCTTCGAGGCTGTTTATGTCGGGCTGACCTTTCTCAAGCTCCTCGGGTTGCTGTGTAGGAATCTTCCAGCATGACATCAGCGCAGCCCCGAGAGCCACGCTCCATGGCCAGAGCACTTTATTGTTCATGCCGATGAGTCATGTTGTCTGACCATCCCCAGCGCCGAGGATAAACAGCTGGCCGGGCCGTTTTAAACAGTCACGAGGCGAGGAAGATGCTGTCACTCTCGCAGCCACCTGCTCAGCGGCAGGCACAGCCAAACTGGGCCTGGCAGAGGGGACGGTGTACACACTGTCTGCCCCTTTGACGCGCTTGTTTAGGGAACATGTTCTGGTGATTAATGAGCCTTTTCCTTACTGATCCACCCCACCTGTCCCACTGACAAATGATTCCAGGGCAGCCTGGGCGCAGCTCCACCCTGGCCGGATCGCAGGAAGGAGGGGGCAGGCAGGAGCGGCTGGGGTTCTCGGAGCGGTCAAGGTCTGAGGTGGATGCCCTGGGGAGATGCCTTCCTCTGAAGGGCCACAGGGAGCCCATGGGGGGGGCACCCAGGCCACAAGACCAGCACCTGTTTCCTCCAACACCTTCCTCCCAGTCCCCGCCAGCAGCAGCCCCTTCTCTGAGAAGGCGTCATCTTCCTCCGGCTCCCAGGAGGGTGCCTTGTGCCTCCGACCCACTCTCCGGCTGTGCCGGGGCTGTGGCAGGCCCCAGGGGGCCCCCGCCAGCTGCCCCATGGCTTCGGACAAGAAGACAGAGAGCCGAGAGCCCCCGAGTAAGCTTGTTCTGGACTCCTCGCCACCACCCGGAAGGAGTCCCTTTAAGAGAACACTGTGAAGGCCAGTGTCCTCTGAGCCCCGTTGGGACAATTCCCAGAGGCCTCTCCACGTGCGGGGGGCTCACAGGTCGGGGCAGTCGCCAGGCTTGTGCCCCAGGGAAAGGGGGCTGGTGAGCCAGGCCAGACCCCACCAAACTGAGGTGTCACAGCTTTGGGCTCTGTGGAGTCCCCCGGGCCACCTCCCTGCATCTAATGCAGGTTCCCAGGACCGGGGAGAGGCGGCCCCTCCCTGCTGAAGGCAGAGGACCTGAGGAGGGTTTCGGAGGTCCCAGAGCTCCGGACAGCCTAGGGATGGCAACACCAGAGCAGGGTCCCGGGGACTCCGCACCCCTCTCCCCCCGCTCTTCCCTCCCCTGCTGTGAGCTCTTCAAGCCCCAGCTCAGGTGCCACCTTCTCCAGGAAAGCTGCCCCCTAGCTGGGAGGGACCTACACACGCCATGTTTATCCTAAACATGGTGGCCATCATGTCAAAGAAGAAGCATCTGGGGTCACCCACCCCCCACCGCCGGAGCGTGGGATTCCTAAAGACAGGGACAAGTCAGCCCCGTTCCTGGAGCTTCCTGCAAAATACACCCTCGCTGGGTGTCTGGGTGGGAAGCTGTGGAGGGAGGAGGGGTCCCGAAGCCCAGGGGACTGCAGGTGGCCGAAGAGCCATTTCCTTCTCCTTTAAGGAGAGACCCCTGCCCACCTACCTCTGTAGCTGAGGAAGAATGGAGGCCGATCAGGGGAGGACGGCGGCCTGGGGACACTCGAAAGCCCAAAGGATGGGAACCGGAATTTGGGGAGCGCCCTGCCGTGCCTTTCAAACTGTGGTCGGCGCCTCTCGGCCAAGTCCGAGGCCGAGAGAAATGGTGGTCACGCGGTGAGGATGAGGATCGTTCCGCTAAGCTGGCCTTTCGGCTCCACTGTTCGTCGCACACACCCGCAGGCGTGCGCCGGGCCTCGCCCGTGAGACAGACCCTGGCAGTCGGCGTCGGCTGCGGCCGGGCCTTCGGAGGGCCAGTCTCAGCGCCGTTTCCGGCTCCTCCGGCCTCCTGAGGGCCAAGGGCGGGTGACCCCGCAGGCCACTCTGCTAACTGATTTAGCAGCAACGACGTGAGCAAAGCACCAACGCAGACACCGCTCTGCACACAGCCCAGAACACAGGTCTCCTGGCGTGCTTTCTACCTTAAAGTCCCGCCAGTCCGTGGAAATGCAAATACACATTTAATATTGCATGAATGAAAACTGTCACACATCATAATGGGAAGTCTATTACTTCTGCAAACAACCACTAAAAATGTTTACCGTTGAGTAAGGGAGACCGGTGGATATAATCTCAAAGAGGGTGCATGTTAGGTGACGTCGGGAGTAACATGGCTTCAGAGCCTTTGGAGCCAAAGGCTCTAAAATGAAAAGGGAAGGAGCGATGCAGGCCGAAGGTCAGGCCCGGCCACACCGCGGTCCCGCCCTCCGTGGGGCCGTGGGGTCTCGGCACACACGGCAGGCGGCACACGAAGTCGGCAACTGCTTTTGCCGTTTTGCTGCTTAGCGCTGCTCAGTCTGTGAGTCTCTCAAGAAAGAAAAACCCCGTTTGAGGAGCCTTCACACCTCACGTGGCAGAATGTCAACGCTGGCCACCTCAAAATGTCACAGGAAGCTAAAATCTAAAATCACGGTCTTCAGCACACGCAACCAACCAGCACACGGCGAGTGGAGTGAAGACATGAACCAGACGGTGGGGGCCCCACTGTCGCGGACGTCGAAGGGAACGGAGTGTTCCGGGGCCCCCCTGCTCCAGCCCCCCCGCCCCGGGGCAGAGTGCGCTCGGCCAGGGGCAAGAGCAGACACTCCGAGGACGACCTTTAAAGCGCGCGTCCACACACCGTGGTAAACTCCTAAATAAATTCAGATGGCCTCTTCTTCTGGTTACAACCCAGGGGCCGTGATCTCAGTGTCCGTCAACTGCTGATGAACACCTGGTCATTTGGTCGTTTGGCCAAAACGTGTATTCAGTGCGTCTCTCAAGTGCCTGCGTGTGCTTAAACACAGTTCAACGGATGCATTTAGGAGGTCCCGCCAACACCCCAAATGTTACGTGTTTTTGTGAAAGTGTTCGTAGCTTTCATCTTATTTTCAAAGGGACCAGTGACCCGGAAGTGGTCAAGCACCTGTGTCTCTGAGAAGTTAAGCAAACCTCGGTTCACCCCCCTGGATCCTGGGCTGCCCTTGGTGTGAGGGTCAACAGTCCAGCTCTCTGCTCCGTGGCTGGTGGCCAAGGGGAAATGATGGGAGACGGGGCCCGGGGCTGAGGTCTGGGCCGGGGTCATTCCCTGGAAGGCGGGCGCCGGCCTGCCCAGTGTGTCCAGGGGCCTGGACACTCCCCACCCCAGCTGTGGGGTGAGGCTGTGTGGACAGGAGCATAGTGTTTGGGCTCAGAACCTTGGACACGTTACTGGAGGACACGCCAAGGAACGTCCCGGTCACTGGGGCCCTGAGCGTCATCTGTTATCGTCAGATTGTCTGTGAACAGCCCTTGCTGACCCCCAGGAGGAAGGGAGCTGCCAGGCCTCGGCCTGTGCCGGCCCATCTGCCTCACCCTGGGAGGGGTGCAGGAGCTGTAAGGGTCCCCGAGCCAAGATGTATCCCCGGGGTCAGACCGTGCACTTGTCCAGGGCACTTGGGGCTTCATGAACTCACAGCTGGACACACGAGCTGGACACGAGGGCTGCGGTGCAGGGAGGAGAGCAGGTCGCGTGGAAGTGAGTCCAAGGACCTCTGACTGCGGTCCGTCTGCGCGAACGGCCCGTGGGAGGCGCCCAGGGTTCAGACGGGGTGAGTTCCCGGACCTCCACCATCCTGGCGGCTTCGGTGGCTGCGTCGGAGTTCTCCCTTCCACCTGCGCTACGGCGGCCCTCCCTGCGGTTCCTCACTGGCGCTGAACTGACTCCTTGTGTCCATCGCTTGCCCCTTGTCCTTCAGCTCCTCCCTCTGCTTGTGCCGCGCTGACCCTCATCTGCCTGCTCAGGCGCCATGGTTGCCCGTCGGGGCTCCGTAGCTGCAAACCACAGGGGTGGACTGGCGCTGACTCAAGCACAACCGTGCAGTGCAGGAAAACACAGCTCGTCTCCCAACAGAAAGAGCCACGAGACAACATTTGGACGGCCCTCTGGGGACCAAGAACTAATGGGCGGGCTCCTCGGGGCTCAGCCCTCACGATGAGCAAGTCTGAGCTGATTTCTGACCTTGAACCACTCGGCTTGATGGTCACATGTCAGAGAGAATCGAATCTGTCTGCTTTGGAGGCTGTTCCCACGTCTCTGGTGCTGGGTGCACTTCGGAGCGGTGGTGGAAATGGAGGGTGGTGGGTCCTCAGGGGAGGCCACGGTCCTATCACCGGGATAAGGAGAGCGGGTGCCGGGCAGTAGAAACACACCTGTCCATCACGACGCCTCCGGCAGGACACAGACACAATGCGCCCCGCCCCAGGAGAGGGGGCTCCTGAAGGCGCCCACCTCTCTGTGGAACAGCCCGGACTCCGGTTGGTAACAGAGCTTTCCTGGCGTCCGTCAGCACTGAGCTGTCAGGCGGGGCGGGTGAGGCTGATGGATTGTGTTTACACGAACTGGCGGTTTGGTCCTCCCAGGCACACTCCACCTATTGTCCCGCAGGATGTGAGATAAGAGTGGCGAGTATCAGGAAGGGCGCGTCTCAAACAGTGAGGCATATCAGCCAGGAATGAGATAGAGGGAGAGCGGGCTTTTGAATAGAGCTCAGCATCCCGTCAACGCCCAACAAGACGAAGGCCAAGGTCAGCTTTGAACGGTGCCGCACTCCATCCTGCCTCCGAGGACTTATCTCGCTGCGTGATGAATGGGGTGTGGGGGGTTCCCGTGATACATGGCCATTTCTTCCATGACAAGGTTTCTTATTCACACCTGTATCCAATGAGCCCCACGTGTGACTGACAGCGGTATTTGCTGAATGAATGAATGAATGAATGAATGAATGAATGGGGATGACCCAGAGACCAGACTCCACTACCTTAAAGGACGCCATCGTCATGGAGCAGGGGGTGGGCCTCCTTCCAGGGCATGCCAGGGTGCGGGGCCGAGAAGGGTGGGGAGTCAGAGCATTGCCCAGTGTCGAGGCACTCCCATGATGACCCAGAGGCAGGACACGGTCTTTGTCCTTAAAGGGACTTGAGAGGCACGGGAGACCCCGGACCCGGCATGCCGGGAGGTTTCTGCCCCGGAACCGAGTGCGGCTGCAGTTTTAGTTTTCAGGGTGCAGAGCGAGATCCGAGAGCAGCCTCATCACAGCAGGCGAACGGGAGAGCGACCCAAGTGTCCGCGATGACCGGACAGGTAGACAAGATGCGGTCTGTCCACACGATGGAATGGCACTCAGCCTTGAACAGGAGGGCCGTTCTGGCACAGGCTGCGACACGGATGAACCCTGAGGACAGTCTGGTAAACGAAACAAGCCAGACACAGAAATACAGCCACTGCGGGCCTGAGTCCACTCACAGAAGGTTCCTCGATTCGTGAGGACAGGAAGTGGAACGGTGGGTGCCGGGGTGGGGCCAGGAGGGGACACTGCTGTTTAACGGGGACAGAGTTGCAAGATGAAAAATTTCCGGAGACTGGAGGGGGAATGTGGTTAACACCACTGACCTGTACACTTAAAAAGTGATGGAGGCGGTTAAAATAGGAGAGAGAGAGAATGCAGACTGCATCCCCAAGGCAAGGAGCTCAGCGCCCTTGACTTCAAGTGGAAACAGCACGGACCCATGATGCCGGCTCTGAGTGGCTGGCAAAGCCACGAGGCGAGCCAACTTCATCCACGGAGGACAGCCGGGGCCTCCCTGTCCCTTGGGAACCGTGTGCAATCAGCTCATCTCCTGCCACGGCTCGTCCGTGGCGTCCCCAGACCCCGCACTCCTGACGGCACCCGCCACGTCTGAGTCACCCGGCCCTGTTCACGTGTGCACAGCACGGAAGGGAGCGTGGCACGTCTGCAGCCTGGCTTCGCCAGGACAAGCCCTGTGACCTGTCAGAGCCTCCGGGAAAGCGTGGCCTTGGCGGGGACCGTACGGCGGTGGGCTCCCGTTCGCAGAAGAGGCCTGCCTGAAACCAGGACTTACGCACCAGGCACGTTTTCAGAGGCTCACACCGCAGGAGCCACCTGGTTCCCAGGGGCGCAGCCACAAGTGTCTCCCGGCCACCACCTCTCCCAGGACACACGGGAATGTCCCAGGTGCAGCTTGTCCCCAACACAGCCTCGTCTTTGCTCCCTTCTGGTCTTAAGGAGGGGACCGTGGCACGCACTCATAGCCGGGTTTGCCCGACCTCCCCACTGTGCCAGGGCGGTGACGGGCTGCCTGGGAGCCGCGGTCACCGCCCCCCAAACTGCGGACCTGGGACGGAGGGTGGGGGGCGGGGGCCAGGTATTCCCCCCACCTGTGTGAGGGGGAAGGGAAAAGCGGTCGTCTGAATTCAGACGTTTCACAGCACAAGTGTGGAACGTGTCGCTGGAAGAGAACGGTCCCAGCAAGATCGTTTCCTTCTCCGAAGCCCCTCCAAGACTCCTTTTAAGAAAAACGTGCTGGACACCGACCTGCCTGGAGCCTCGTGCTCTATGAAGTGCTGAAACAGAAGCACGAAAAAGATAGACTCCTGGCCTTGGCCCCCGCTTCCAGTCTAGCTTGGCCTCTGCCTCCCTGCCACGGGGGACACCTGAGACGTGGCAGCAGTGGGTTTGGTGGCCGGGTGGCCAGCAGAGGGGCGGCCGTAGTGCCCACTGTCTGCTGAGGCCGGGCTTGGACTCTGACTGCTCCCTGTGTGTGCGAATGGGCAGCGTCACGGGGTCCCAGAGGATGGAGAGGCCTGGGGCGTTCGCAGGCCACCCCACTCCCTTCAGGGGCTCTTGGAAGGATCGTCCGCACCCCCGTCCCGGGTCTGGGAGAGGCAGGTCTGAGCCACAGCGGCCTGGGCACAGCAGGAAGCGGTTTCTTCGGGAAAGCTCGCCTTGGGCGGCCTGCCTCTGACGGTCTTCGCTCCCAGGGACCTCTCTCTTCCTTCAAAAGCACTGGCCTCCTCCAAGGTCCGGGACGGGCTGCCAAGGAACGCTCCTCGTGCTGACCGCCCCTCCCTCCCCTGCGGTGAAGTGAGCCCTTCGAGGGCCGCGGGCTGTGAGCCGTGCGGTTGCAGAGCTAATAGAAACCAGAGCGGAAGGACCCGACCCAGAATCCTGGCTGGGGCCCCTTACCACTTTCAAAGGGGCCCCGGGCCCCTGTCCTATCTTGTCTTGGATCGGCTCAATGACAAGGGTGCCTGCACAGGGCCCCTCAGAAGGGATAGCGCATTATCACTCCTTCCCGCCCTCGTCTGGTGGAAGCAGCTTTACTCAGAAGATTATTGAATCTCAACTCCCAACAGGGGAGGAAACTCAGAGTTCTGGAAACTTCTCCTGCCCAGTCTATGGGCCTGCACAGCTGGGCTGTCTAAGGAAGGTCAGATAGAGGGGTCTCGGACCGAAGGGGTCTCGAGCCACTCGGGGCGGGTGACACAGATTCGTGTGTCAAAGGCAGTCGGAGCCCGGCGTGGATGGCACACTGCTGGCAGTCAGGATTAGCTGTGGCGCGGCCCAGCTGAGCTCCCAGAGCCCAGGTCTGTCTGTGCCTGATGAGGCTCTGAGGGGTCGATGGTCCCTTCGACATGTGGGGCGCAGATCCCCTTCAGGCTGAGAAGAGTGGGCCTTCAGCTTTTCGAGCCTGGCTGATCTTCAGGTGGTTCCAACCAGGGACTCAGCAAGACTATGGCACGAGGGCCCGACACCCCCACCCGCACAGGACGCCCCCCCGGAGCTCGCTGTTGGGCGGGCAGGGAAGAAAGACGGCAGCTCCGAGCCACAGCGGATGGCTGCTTCCCTCCTCCCGTCAAGGCCACTGTCCCCAACGAACCACATGCTCCCCTAACTCAGCCTCAGCATTTGCTTCCCAGGGTGTGCAACTGACGCGTCCCACACCCGGATCCCCGGAACCCAAAGTTCTCCTGGGTCCTCCTCTCCCCGCCCCTCCCTGCAGGAAGTTCGACGCAAGGCAGGGGACCACAGGGGGCTGGGGCCTGGGGGCTGTGAAGACAGCAGGGGCGGTCTGGAGAGTTGGGGAAAGACCAGTCTTCTCAGGATCTGGCCCGAACCGGATTCTCGGCCACCGCACGGACTCACAGAGACCATTAGCCCAGGGCCAGGGCAGGGGGCGGTGCGCCCTGTCTTATTCGGCAGAAGAGCATCCCAGGGATGTCCCTTTAACAAGGGTCACCAGGAAGCACTCCATCTGACCCAGGGGGGCACACAGGGTCCATGCTGAGGGCAGAGACATACCCCGAGTTTTCACGGTGCACAAACACCAGCCCGAGCCAAGGGCCCCAGGCTGGTCCTCACCGCCCACACTCGGAATGGTGAAGACGACGCTTCTCCCCTCCCAGCCTGCTGGCCCGGCCCCAGATGCACCCACAATGCCCTCCCCTGACGGTACCCACCGCCCTGGCCCTGCACCAGCAGGAGGCAGCCGGCCCTCGTCCGGAGGACCCCCAGCCAGGCCGGCCTTGGCTGACGGACTCCCCGCACCTCCACCTTCACGTTGGTAGAAGAGCGTTTCCTGTAGCTCATCCGAGAAGAAGTCTAAGACTGCCCTTCTCTCTGAGACGCTCCCCCACGGTTCCTCTCCTGCCAGGGTGAAGCACCGGGCACCGCTAAGTGATGTTTGGAGAACTTCGTTCATTTTTCAAATTACATGGAATTTTGGAGGGTTTTTTAATTGAATATCAACACGCAAACGCATTAAGCCAGGTCTCCCTGACCTTCATCCTAACTCTAAAATCCGACCCCCCCAGGGGAGCCTGAGCCCAACGCCCACACCCAGGAAAGAGCGCACGGCCCCGCCCCTCTCCTCACTGACGTGTTTGCGAGTCTGTCATCTGGCGTGTTGCTCTATGGAAATATGTCTCAAACCCAGAAAATGATGGTTTTGCTTTATTTTCCTAGTGGGTGGGTTGCAGAAAGCCAGGAGGAAATTCTGCTTTCTGGATCGCTTATTTCACTTGGAAAGCAGCGGTGCCCCTCCCGCGTCCGTCCTTGACAGCAATCAGAGCCAGGAAAACGCAGGGCCAAGTTCAAAAGGGTAAATATTTCAAAAAGCAATATTCAGCAGATTATTTTCAGGAAGAATGCCTACTAGCACCATAATCATTTATTAAGGCTCGGAGGCCTCGGTCCCTGTAACATTGTAATAACACAGGAAACAATAAAATGAATGCCTATGGGAAAGGGAGAGATTCTGCACGGGTAATACCAGTCAGGAACACACGGTCGTATGAAAGCAGCTTATCTCGTGACTTTAAAGGACAAATACGTAAAAACAATAGCGCCTCAGCATAGATTCCATCCACTATGGTGTTAAAAAATATTCTAAACGTAGCAGTGATTTTGAGAAAACATGCAACATAAAAATAAAACCCCACAGCTCTATCAGAAGTCATGAAAGATGATCCGTTTGAGCAGAGAAAAATATTTCTAGCTGTAATGATGAAAAATTTAAACAGAATTTTTACAAATTTGGCAAAAATAGTTTAAAATTTATCTGAAAGAGCAATTGGCCTAGCTTTCCATGAGACAGTCTCAAAAATAAGATTAATGGGAGGAAATGTTTATTATTGTCTTAGCAGATCTTAAGAATACATTTTAAGGGAAACATTAATTAGAACATTAACATTTTGGCTGACACCCCAAGGCGGAGATGGAGAGCACGCAGTAAGTGAGCCCTGAGTCCGGGCCATCGCACGGAGACGCGCAGTCAGCCACACGGGCACTGTACGGACCCTGACGGCCACGCTTAGTGCAGGTCGGAGACGGCCGGTGAGACGGCCTTCAGTCGTGTGTCTTTGTCTACCCCAGCGTGTCCCAAACACTGTCACTGCGCGTGGTCAGTCTGGCACCGTCTCTGAGATGCGGGCTCCCCACCCCGCGGCACAGGCCCCGCCACCGTGGCGGCCATCCCGTGGCGGCCACACGTGGGCTGGAGTGGGTGTCGTCGGGAACGCAGAGTTCCAATGAACAGACAGACTTGGAACGCCTGGAAGTGAGTCGTGACGCAGCCACGCCGCAGGTCCGCTGACCTGACGCCATCGCTCCACACGGAGCAGATCGCAAACCGCTTTGAAGAAACAGATAAGCCAGCAGCGGGGTGAACGGTGTCCCAACTTGTGGGCCTGGGGGGGAGGCCTTCGGGGTCCGTGACAAAATGGCACGAGGAGGGGGGAGACAGGAAGGCAGGAGGGGACAGACACGGCCAAGAAGGAGGGCCTGCCTGCTAAGGCAGGTCCCGGGGAAGCTGCCCGGGGTCCGAGGCCCAGCAACCGAGAGGCAGAGGGACGATCGCCAGGGTGACGCAGACAGCTGTGACCTGGGCCGGTGGTCCCGGAGGGGCGAGGCCGCGGAGCAGAAGTTTCCGGGAGCCGGTCCAATTCGAAGTCCAGAAGGGTGTTGGCCCGCGTTGGGTCATCTGTCCGCCGTGGACGGGCCTCGCCCACCCGTGGAAGCCCCACCCAGCAGAGATGGAGCTGTGCCCGGGAAGAGGGGAGTCTGGAAGCCCCAGATTCACGTGGTGACCTCCCAACCTTCAGTACCTGAGCGTGTGCTGCATTCGGAAACGGAGTCTTCAAACAGGCGATGGAGCTAACATGAGGTTGCTAGGATGGGCCTCCCCCCGTAGGACTGGGGCCTTACAAGGAGAGACGATTAGGACGCAGCCAGACACGGAGGGACGGCCACGTGAGGACATGGGGAGCAGGTGGCCGTCCACAGGCTTCGGAGGGAGGCCTTGGAAGGAGCCAGCCCTGCCCAGCCCTGGACCCTGGACCTCCAGCCTCTGGAACCGAGAGAAAATAAGTGTCTATTGCTGAAGCCCCGAGGCCGTGGTGCCTGGATGCAGCCGCCCGAGCTGACCAGTACAGATGCCGAAATGAGGACGGGCCAGCGAGGGCGCGGGACCCCGTCTCCGTGCCACGGGCAAGCTGCTCGTCCTCCTGAGGCCCAGAAGAGGCCTCGAGCCTGCTCAGGAGACGTCACGCAGGGCATGAGATGGACACAAAGCAACACACTGGTTTTTAGTGTGTTCCCAACATGGGCACGCTTATTCTAAAAAATTATTTGTGCATCCGAAACCCAGTTCAACAGCCCATCTTGTGTTTTTATCTGCTGAATTGGACAGCCCCACTCAGGTACAAGGGAGGGGCCAGCAGGACTAGCAGGAAGTGCAGGGACAGGAGGGAGGAGGGGCTGAGGGGGAGGAGGGGGAGGGAGGGGGAGGGGAGGGGGAGAAGGAGGCAGAGGGTATGGGGGAGACAGGGGGAGGGCTCCCCAGACCAACCCAGGCAGGGGACTCTCCAATGAAGAAAAATGGAGTTACGACAAAACATCAAACAGATTGAACTGCACCCACATTTCTGAGCTAAAATGAAAAATAAACAAGGAAAAGCAATAGACTTCGAGAGCCACTCCCACAATACAAAGGAGCTGGCACGCACGGACACGACCCATCGCAGCCTGGGAGGGGAACTCAGAGTCCGGGGGGCAGACGCGCAGAGGGCGGGCTCGAGCGGCCCCCACGAAGGGTGCACGGCCGTCAGCGAGTCTGGACAAGGGTTCTGTCCTTTTAACAACCTCAAGTGCAATTTTTTTCAAATTGAGAATCGACTCTCGCCTCCTGAAATAGGAACTTAAAAACACACACAACCGAAACACTTTCTGAGGACGAGGACGCGGCTCAGCCGAGAACGCCCTCCCCTGGGGTGCTCCTGCCCAGGGGCCGCTCTGCCTTTACCCAGAGGGTGGTGATTTAAGGAAGGAAGGAGGAAAGTGAGGGGTGACCGCGCGTCACCCTGAGGTCACAGCCGCACAGTTAGGAATCCGCGTGAGCGGCGGCTGGGTGGACGGCAGTCTGAGGCGGCGCATCTGGTATGAGTGCGGTTTTCTCTCTGGAGCTTGCTCCGGGGTCCTGAGTAGGGGCGTGCCCCTTTATAACGCCGCAGTTCCCAGCAAGAAGCAGCCCCATCTCGGCTCACGGGGTGACTCAGGAAGCTGTGCCTGTGGGAATTCCACCTGACCCCTTATGTGAGAATTTGGAGCCGGTCGGCACGGAGGCTTCCGGAAAGATTCCACGAGGCTTCCCTCCCACTGGCTGTCCCAGTTTGCACGTCTATTGCTGGACATTTAGGTCTTTGGAACGGCTACTCAGAAGCTCTGAAAGATTTTCCTCCCGCCAAAGGTTCGATACACTGTAGGCTATTCTAACGAGGAAGTATTTCCACTGAACGAGGGAGTCACGTTTACGCCGTTAGTTTTTTCAACGGGAACATTCGTGCCTTTAATCCACCCTCCGCACTGTCTCCCCCGGCCCCGAGCCCGCACCGTGGAGAGTTGTTGCGCTGACATCTTCGCACGGCCTGGGGCCCACATCTGTGCCGTCACCGCCCGTTGTCCAGCATCTAGGCGGGGATGCGGTCTGCTGGGATGTCCTGCGGGTGCCATTGCGCCGGTTCTGGAAAAGGTGACCCTGGCCATCGATTTGGACAAAGATGCTTCATTTACCACATCTTGACTGTTGACCAAGGGGGTGCCATTACTGTCTGGGGGTCCCTTAAAAGTGAAGACTTCACGTTAACATCGCCAAGTGTTGGGCTCCCTGGAGGGTCGTGACGCTTTTCTCACGGTGAACTGGGGATGAGACGTCACTCGTGTGCCGGTCAGCACGGGCTGACGTCACAAGGGCCCTGAGTGGGGCGGCTTCACAGCGGAAGTTCACTGTCAACCAGTGCTGGAGGCCAGAAGCCCACGGTCAGTCGGCAGCTGGTTCCCCTGAGGCCTTGTCCCTCGGTGTGCGGGCAGCCGTCTCCCCGCTGGGTCTGCCCAGGGCCCTTTGCGCCGGCGTCTCACGGCCTCTTCCATCACGGACTTCGGTCCTATGGGTGGAGGGTCCGCCCTCGGGGACGCACTGTGACTGAACCACCTCTCTAAAGACCCCACCTGCAAAGGCAGCCGTGTTCTGGGACACTGGGGCCGGGACTGCACCCCAGGGACTGTGGGGGCCACAGCGTAGCCCACAAGTCTCGAGGTGCGTGGGGAGCTCCTCTGTTGTTGGCCCCGAAACTGCTCAAGGCTTCCTCGTTTCCTTAGGGGGCTCCGTTCGCCCTGCAAACGAGAGTCCTCAGTCCTCAGCACAACACCAGGACCAGGGGCCGGGAGACCCAGCCGAGTCCCCCGAGGTCACAGCTCCCTGAGCCTGCTGCCTCCGACCCACACTCGGCTCTCAGGAGGAGAAGCCTCACCGAACTCAGGCCTCCACCTGAACCCGCCCGAAGCTGGAAGGGGCGCGTCTTCCTCTCGCAGCCTCAGGCCCGGACAGGCTGGGGAAGGCTCCCGGCCTGGGCCCCCCACCCCCGGCGCTGAGCGGTGACTTCCTTCCCTATCTCATCCTTCAGCCCGGCCTGGTGACCTGAAGCCACCTCTGCCCGACCTGCAGAGGGGCTGCGAGGCCGCACGTCCCCTGGGTCCGGGCTCTTGTTCACATTCCCTGACACTGCCACCACGCCCCTGTGGAGCAGAGGGCCTGGCGTTGCAGAGGGATCACACTGCGGGCAGGTGACTCTGCGGGGACAGGCATGTGCTCCGGAGCTGGTGTGGCTTCTGCAGCCCGGTCAGCAGATGTCCTGCGATGTCCACAGCCGGGGAAGAGTCCAGCACACGGGAAGCAGCGGCTTCTGCCTGCCCATTAGCTTCGCAGAGCGGGACAAGGTGTGACGTCTCCGGAGAGCAGGCAGGTGACAGGAAACAAAGCCACGCCTGTCACTTCCCTGCACGGTCCAGAAAGACGGAAGGGAATCCTCCAGGAGTCACACTGAGTGGGCAGCTCAGTCCGTGTCACCTGGTTATGTCTGGGACGGCCCCCAGCTGTCAAATTCCGTGCCCTCAGTGGAGCCCTCGGACTCACCTGCCACTTTCTCACCGATCACCCACAGCCCAGAATGCTTTGCCTTGTCTTTGTTGGACTATCAGCTCTGAAATTATCCATGAAATTGTTCATTCTTCGAACGCAGGGTAGTGTGACTGCAAAGGGCCGATGAAACCTCGGAGCCACGTCCCGCGTCTGGCGGCCTAACGCAGCTCCTGGCGCGCTCTCCGGCTTCTTTGTCTGAGTGTTTGCTTCGGGCACCGAGTCTGACGTGGGCAGACGCTGGAAAAATGGGGCCACAGGAGGGAACGGGAGCGCCGAGCTTGGTGGGCGGCCGCTCAGGAAAGTTCTGGTCTGGGGTCTTTATCCGTCCCGGCACCCAGTTCTGCTGGCTGGAGTACCTCCACGTTACCCGCGTACAAAGGGAAAGAGCTGTGTCTGTAGGATGTCTCCCGAAATGGGAGGGCTCAGGTAGTTCCAAATCATTGTTTTTGAGAATTAAGTCGTCCGGTCCCTGGGGCTGCTTCCCACCCCGGACCCGTCCCGACAACTCTGAGGGGGAGCGGGGATCAGGAGCTGGAAGGCCGACGGGCCCTCTAGAGCCGAGACCAGTCACACGTGAGACCGGCTCCCCGTTTTCTGGGGGAAAGCACTCCCAAACCTCTGAAACAGGACAGCAGAAAGTGGGTCACCCCCTCTACATTTCCATCCACATATACCACCAACAGCAACAAAATCTCTTTTGTTTATTGCCAATCTACCCTGTAAGCCATCATTCACTGGTTTTGGGGGTGGGAGTGGAAGTCGCCAAAAATTCATTCCACTTACACGCTCCATCTGATAATTTCAACAATTGCTTTTGTCTTTCCTGGAAACGAATCACACTGAGTTCCTCAGATAAAGCCCCTCCCTGCCGGCCCCTCTCCCCGAGGCCGCCCTCCAGGCATGGAGCGCTGGGCGGGCGTGGGAACTCCGGCTTGCAGGGAGGGTTGAGGTCCTTGAGTGCAGGGTTCTCTGGTGGCTGGAGGGTGACCTCTGTCCCCGGCTTCTGCAGGCCTGGCTGGCACTTCCACCTCACGCCCCAGGTGGGGGCCGCAGCCTGAGCAGGCAGGTCGGGGGACGCTCTTGCGACGCCTCCAGGTGGCCTCAGCTGGCACTGCAGACGCCCTGAGACCCCGACAGGCTCGCCCACGGTGTCAGCCTCACGCACCGCGGTCTCCTGGGCACTGAGGCAAAATCCACCTGCCCCTCCGGTGACATCAGAGGTTCTGGGACCCCAGGTGACGCAGGTAAGATTCAAACCCGGGCGAGCGAAAGGAGAGGTTTTGCCATGCGTTTTGGCGCCCCTTTCCAGAAAGAACGAGGGACGTGGGGGGAGCTGATCCCCCAACAACCGGCGTCTGCGCGTGGGCACGGGCTGCAGGCCGGGCTGCTGGGTCCCCGCGCGAAGCTCCGTGTCTGTTAACAGCTTTCCCACCATCGCATTGCTGTCAGAAGTTTTCGAGCCGACGGCGTTTTGTCTGCCAAGCACCGGAACTCCTGGTCACGGGACCGGACGCGCCGCAGTGAGCTCCAGACCCCAGGGGCTCCCCGAGAGCCCCTCCTGGTCACCCCTCTCTCCAGGTGAGCACGGGCTGCGTGGGCCACTTCGCCGACGGATGGCGTGCATGACAGATGAGCACCCGGGCAGACGAGGCCCGGACTGGGTGACGGTGACGGTTTTCACGTGGGCAGAGGTGACAGATCCCTCCTCTGAGTCGCTCCACGCCGGTGACCTCAAGTGGAAAGGGGCGAAGGTCGGCTCGGCTGGGAAGGTGCACAGCGGGGACGCGTCCGGAAAACACCTTGTGGATTAAACACGCGGAGGAAGGCGATCTTCCAGAACCGGTGATTACGTGTCGGGTTATGGATAGGGCCCGGAGTGGTCCCCGAGCTGGCCGCGATCCGACTCAGGTGGAAGCCGCCTCCGGCCACGTCCGCCTCCTCCCCGCTCCGTGACGTCGGCCCTGCCTGCCGCCACCTGCCGCTGAGGGCGAAGGAGAGCTGCTCTCCAGCCGCTCCCAGTCAGGTCTTCCGGCATTTTTTCCTGAAAGGGGTTTTCAGGGCAGAATGTGGGGCAGGCGGATCACCAGGTAGGAGGATATCTTTGCTTTCCCAATATCGAGGCTCTTCATTCAGCGCTTGCTCCCAAGTCCCCTTTCTTCCTCGCCCGCTGAGCAGCCAGGACACACACACTGCAGCTGGACAAAGCCCAGGCCGGTGCTGGAAACATCTGCCACTTGTCCTCTGTCGCCCCGAATGCCACATGGGGGGCCCCGTGTCCCAGAAGTTGGAGGAGGAGAGGAGAGACAAGAACATGCCCCCACTTCCTCTTCTTAAAACTCACCCCGGGGTCGCAAGTGAGGGGCTCCGAGCTGGGGCCGCTGCTGCCTACAAAATGCAAACCTTTTGTCTCCCCAGCAAGAAGCATTGGCCCGGGGTCTGGGGGTGCCTCCTCCTGGACCCCACCTTTCAGCAGCGTCCCCTTCACCTTGACCCTTCCCCTCACCACTTTTCAGCCACCCCGCCAGAGGCTCGGAAGGGCACGAGGGATTCCAGGCCACACAAGCAGCTCTTGGGGCAAAATCTTGTGCATTGCTGGGGGGGTATATCCTTGGAGATGGGCATGGCTGTGGAGCCCCCCTGCTGACCTGTCTCTCCTGGTTTGGCTTCACTGGCAGCTCTCCAGGAGACCAGGGCCACAGGAAGTGGCAGTGTGCAGTGGGCCGGCTCCTCCCCTCCTGGTGGGCGAGAATGCGCTGTACGCACCCATCCGGCTGGTAACCGTGCCCGGACTCTGCACCCAGAATTCTGAGCCCACCCTCACCCCTGACCCCGGTCGGCTCCGAGGGCCGCATCTGCTCTCTGGGTTTCTGACGGCCGGCCTCAGGCAGCTCTGCCCCACATTAATCGTCTCGAATTCTCTGAAGTGAGGATTTCGCTGAAGTCCCCAAAGTCTTTCCCTGCACGCGGGTTTAGTCACTAACCCTGCAGATGTCATGAACTCCCTGTTTCTGTTCTTGATCCGAGGCAGATGTGAGCATCCAGCTCTGCGATCCCTCAGCTCAGCCCTTCCTTCGTTCCCATCTTCCCTCCTCACTCCAACGTGAGCCAGGGTTTCGAACCTGCCGGTGAGTGCAGGCTTGGCCCCGTGCGCCCACCTCGAGGCGCTGCCCGGCGTCGCTGTCGCTGTGACAGGATCGCTGGGCAGGTCCTGCCTCTGCCCAGGTCGGGACACTCACTGGCCGAGGGAGTGGCAGGAGGTGAGCGCTTGGTCTGCCAGACTTGCTGGTGGTGGGGAGACTGCGCCATCACACTGTGTGTGAGTGTGAGGAGGGTGTGCGCATGGTAAGTGTGTGTCTGTGTGAGTGTCGTGTGTGAGCACACATGCACGAGAGTGAGTGTGTCCTCACGTGTGTGCATTTCCATCTGCGTCGGTGGCTCTGTGGTCTCAGCCAGATGGGGCGGTGCCTCGGCATCACCGGGGAAGCTGTCACAGGCTCCGAAAACCTGACACCCACCCCAACGCTCTTCTCTCTCACCTGGCTCCCCATGCTGACGGAAAGGGCCAGGCGCTGCCTTTCCTGACCCCTCCCAGCCAGGGGACCCCGCGGCACCGTCCTGGATGGTGACGCTGCAGACCCAGGGGTGGCTAGGCCACGCCGAGACAGCAAATCCACCCCGAAGGGCCCGTAGTTTAACACAACAGGGCTGATTTGCTGCCCAAATTGCGTGCCCCAGGTGGGCCCGTTGGGGTCTCGGCTCCCCCCGGTCTGCAGGACCCAGGCCGAGGGGGCTTCCCTGGTTTGCCGCTGCACCATCAGGGACAGCTGGTTCCTGAGGGTGCCACCAGAGTGGCTGGGACGGGAGAGGAGGTGGGGACACCTCTAGACACAGACAGGGATAGAGCCTCGAGGAGGCATCACACCATGAGTCCTGGGACAGCGCTCTGAGGAGGGGTTTCTTAACCTCATTTTGCAAATGAGGCAAAGAAAGCTCCAGGACCCACCCAAGATCACCGGGCCCACAAATCACAGGGCCCAGGGCGCTGTCGGCCCAGCCCCACGCCACCCCCCGCCCAGCACTCCGCTGCTGGCGTCGGAGCGCTCTAGACCCCCAGGCCCCGCCGCGCCTCTGCAGGGTCTGAAAACCAGAAACGAGCCCCGTGCCCGGGGGATGAGGGAGCTGCAACACGTCCTCCCATGCATTCCCTGTGCGTCCTCACTTCCACCTGGTTCCGGCTGCACGTCAGCCTCCCGGCCACTGAGCTCCACTCCCAGGGTGCTTTTAAGACACAGGATTTCCAGCAGTAAATAGCAAAACTGCTAGTCCAGATTAAACTTGCCAGAGCGATTTGAGCTGAGCTGAGAAAAATGGACCCCCTTGAAGCGATATGCTATCAGCCAGCAGTGACAGAACCCTTTTCATTTACCGCTCAGCAGGCAGGGCTCCTGGCGGGAGGGAGACCCGGCCAGAGTGTAGCATCCGCAGAGGAGTGGACACTGGGCTGAGCCATCCTCTCTGTCTCTGTGTTGCTCTCTCTGTCTGGGTCTTTTTCTGTCTGTCTGTCTGTGTCTCTGTGTCTGTGTCTCTGTATCTCTGTCTCTCTGTCTCTGTCTCTCTGTCTCTGTCTCTGTCTCTCTGTCTCTGTCTCTGTCTCTCTGTCTCTGTCTCTGTCTCTCTCAGTAAAATGGCCGTTCAGGGAATGTCCTGAATCTGCCATGTGATACTGTCTGGGAGGTGACAGAGCAGCCCCTGAGCTACACAGAGACTACGACTGAGGGGAGAAAGCAGGGAGCCGACACGTGACAAGGGGGGATCGCCGAGATGCAGGGGCAGCGTCGCAGACACTGGGAAGACTCTGGAAAGTGGGCCTGGGGTCCACTTTCACTCCATTTTTCTCGTAACAGCTTCAAGGTGCATAGCCGAGGCTGCGGGGAACAAGGTTTTCTGGGGAATTCACACAGTTTGAGAAACCCCAACACAGGCTCGCCCAGGCCAGGGTCCTCTGGGCCGGGCGAGGCAGCCGAGGTCACACGCCCATCCCGGCCCCACCCCCGAAGGCCTCTCCAGGTTCACAGGTCAGCACCAACAATCTAAGCAAACATGACACACCTTCGTCTATTTTTCCTTCTCCTATTTCTCTTTGTTTCTGGAGAAGTGCAGGTGCTAAGGAGGCACGGTGACAAGTATGCCACCTTAGCGGAGGAGGGACTGGGAACTGTAATCCTGCACCCAGGTGGGGGACTGAATTGCGAAATCCTTGGGACACCTGGGCCGCGCCCAGGAGACAGGGCAACCCGGCATTTGTCTCCCCGGCCCGCGCCCTGTGCTACGCCCTCGCTGTGCGTCGCCACGGCTCGGCAAGGCCAGCGCCCCCCTCCTCTGTGTGCTCGTGGGCCTCGGCCAGCAGCCTGGCCCACGAGAGCGAGATGGCCTGGGGACAGGCCCACGCCTGCTCCGGACCTCTCTCTGGGCTGGATTTGCTCTCTCTCTCTCCTCTCCCGGAGGCTCAAAGTGCTGTCTCAGTTTTTTCTATGGAAAATGCTCCTAAAATCTAAACTTATGCCGTTTTATGGTTCACACAGGCCTTTGATCTGTACACTTACTATCAGACTGTGCTAGTGAGGTGACCCACGTGTGCAGGTGAGGTGACCCACGTGTGCAGGTGAGGTGTGTGCAGGTGAGGTGACCCACGTGTGCAGGTGAGGTGTGTGCAGGTGAATGACCCACGTGTGCAGGTGAGGTGCGTGCAGGTGAATGACCCACGTGTGCAGGTGAGGTGTGTGCAGGTGAGTGACCCACGTGTGCAGGTGAGGTGTGTGCAGGTGAATGACCCACGTGTGCAGGTGAGGTGCGTGCAGGTGAATGACCCACGTGTGCAGGTGAGGTGTGTGCAGGTGAGTGACCCACGTGTGT
>CM052541.1:1772659-1792192 GCA_028533065.1 Trachops cirrhosus | reverse complement strand
GGTGAGGTGTGTGCAGGTGAATGACCCACGTGTGCAGGTGAGGTGTGTGCAGGTGAATGACCCACGTGTGCAGGTGAGGTGCGTGCAGGTGAATGACCCACGTGTACAGGTGAGGTGTGTGCAGGTGAGTGACCCACGTGTGTAGGTGAGGTGACCCACGTGTGCAGGTGAGGTGTGTGCAGGTGAGTGACCCACGTGTGCAGGTGAGGTGCGTGCAGGTGAATGACCCACGTGTGCAGGTGAGGTGACCCACGTGTGCAGGTGAGGTGTGTGCAGGTGAGTGACCCACGTGTGCAGGTGAGGTGCGTGCAGGTGAGTGACCCACGCGTGCAGGAGACCCGCCCCCTCTGCAAGTCTGTTTGGAGACCGATGTGCTGAGAGATTCGGGCTTTCCGGTGCCAGGGTGTAGGCCCCGCCCCGCGCTCTGGCTCACAGGCTGTGTTTGACAGGCGGTGTCCGTGACACCCGAAAGGGACAGATGACCGTCCACGTTCAGAGTGAACACTCGCCTTTGAAGGAAAGCAGGGCCAGCCCTTGCCGAAGGGGGGCTCCGTGCCCTTGGGTGCTTGGCTAACAGGAAGCCCTAACACGGGCGCCCCTTAGAAAAGGCCGCCTGGGAAATGCCACCTGGCCCAGCGCGACCACTGCCACGACAGCGTCAACAACGGCTTTGACATGACGGCCACGCTGGCTCTCGGGCGGACGGGCGGGCTTGCGGCCCAGGTGCCCCCCTCCTGGCCTCACCCAGTGTTTCTGCAGCTCTCTCTTTCTCCCTCCCTCTCCCTCCCTCCCTCTCTCTCTCTTTTTAATTTCGGAGGAAGGCACCCTCTGCTGAGCTGACAGTGGGACAGTGGCCATTTGCCACGACCAGCTGTGTCCTCTGGATCCCAGAACACAGCCTCCTTGTTGACCTCCCTTCACCCCGGAGACGTGTCCTCTCTGTTCCAACAGGGTGGGGTGAGCTGGCCATCGGTCAGGCCTCGGAATGCGCAGCACCCAGCCGGGTCCTCCTGGCGACTCTGGGGGTGGCCACGCCCCAGAGGCACCCCAGGGCGCAGACTCAGCCTGCCGACCAGCAAAGGGAAGCAGACAGCACCCCCCCCACCGTGGAGCCCCCTCCCCACCCCTGACCAGCAGCCCCCACGTTCATTTAAGAAGCTGCCGGAGACTATTTGGCTCGGCCCCTGGAAACAAGAGGGTGGGACGAGGGACAAGCAAAGCTCTGGCTTAATTAAAAGCACATTTGCAAAAGGTTAGGCCTGGCAGGAAAATGATGACAAAGGCAGTTAAAATTCTACAATCAAGCCATCCTCTCTTGAGAGATTCCTTCCAGACCCCGGTGGATTCGGGATGCTGGGTTTTCTCTTCCATCAGGACCCGAGCATCTGAGCGGGGGTGAGCCAAGTGTTAGTCCCCTCGTTGTTGTTTTCAAACGAGCGGAGATTTTCCCCTCAAATGACCCCACCTCTGCCGCCCGAGGCAAGGAGGCGGCACGTGCTCAGACAGTGCGTCCAGAGACGGGCTGGACAGGAGGATGCGGCTGGGGCTGCCTCGGAACAATGGACCTTTGATATTCGCTCCGGTGAGCCCGGCTGCCTGCCGAAGTCCCCGGGTCACCGCAGCAGATGAAGGGACAGCCAAGTCGGGATGGGGACAAGCGAAATTTGGGTAGTGATGTGTTAGCTGTCTTCATCCCTTTGAACCAGGAGCTGCACACATTCTCCGAGTTTCCCGGGTGCAGACCAGGCCGATGGGGAAATCACAGGGGAGCAGACTCCTGATTCACGGAGGAAGTTTCCAGCAACTCGGCCTGCTCAGATAGGGAATGGCGGGCAGCTCCTGGGCCCCACCCCTGACGGTGAGAATGGGGTCCAGCCGTGGGGACTCGGGAATGGGGCCAAGTTCACCTCTGCCCGTGATCTGAAAATTCTCTGCTCTGCATCACGGCACGATGCTCCGCAGAAAATGCTGGTTGCTCAGAGGGGAGGAGGACAATGGTTCTTGCTCATTTCATTGTTTCTGTCCCATCCATTTCTGAATGAGAATCCACCTGGTAAAGCGAGACCTTTTTCTCGCCGCGCCCGCAGGTCTTGGCCAGCCCACTCCCTCCACGTGGGGCCCCTGCACTCGGCCAGCCCTCTCGCTCCCGGCACCGAGAAGCACAGCCGACGGAGGGAGAGCGGTTCTTAAGTAACACTGCTGTTTCCAGTTGGCAAAACATAGATGGTCTTTGCCATTAGAGAGATTGATTTCTTACGACATGATGAATTGTCTGTAGAACAGAAAATCCATCAAAGACAAAATATTTTTCCCTGCACGAAACACGAATTCCTACAAGGTCCTTGACCACCTGTGACGTTCTACTAATAGGCACCTTCTGCCCGGGGGTCCCTCCGGGCTCACTTTCCGCTCTGCCTTCCCCGGGCTCCTGGGGGATCGACGACCTACGACAGGACTGGGAGGACAGCGGGGCCCGTCTGCTGGTCCTTGAGGACGGAGAGGAACGTCTGCCCTGGGCCTGCTCTGGGCGAGGAGCCCGTGGGGAGGCCGGTGGGGATGCTGTGAGAGAGGGGTCCATCCCCGGTGTCAAAGGCCCTGTGGGCCTTGCCTTCTGAACAGATGCGGAATCCTGGCACTTCCTGCCCCCCCTCCACTCCCCACTGCTAACCCCCCGCCTCACTCCGGGCAATGGCGGTGTGCTAGTCAAGCACGTTTGAGCAATGCTGTCCCCGAGGGCACACGGCCTGTAGCCCCCTAACCTCTTTCACCATGAACTTACTTCCTCCTGACCAGGCTCCACGTCTCCATCTCAGCCCCTCTGTTACCCTGAGCCCGTCAGCCCGAGCGATCCCGTTAAAACCCAGGTGGAATCCTGAGACCGCTCGGCCCCAGTCCCTAAGGGCTCTCACCCAACCAGAGCAAACTCCGGTCCTCTGGGACCCTCGGAGTCTGCATATCCGGCTTGCCCTACACACCCCAGCCCAGCTGCACAGCTGGTCCCCCCGGGAGCCACCTTCCCCGTGGGCCTCTGTGTGGCTGCTCCCCCTCCCCCTCCAAGGGAATCTCCAAGGTGGGCATCGCCATCTCGGGGACACTCCCAACCTCTCCTGTTGAGATCTCAGGCCCCATGCCCGCTCCCCGTCCCTCGCCCCTGCTCCAGGGCCCCCACGGCGCTCAGCAGCACTGACGGACAACACAGTGGCCTGCCTGCTCGTCTCTGCCGTCCCCCTCCTGGGGAGGTGGCACTTCGGAAGGCAGGCTTCTCTGTCTCGTTCACTCTGCCTGGCCCGTCGTAGGGCCTGGTGAATATTTTTTGAAGGAATAAATGTTTGAGTGGGTGGGAGGCAGGGATGGACGGGAGGATAGATGGATGGAAAGACAGACGGATGGATCCCTTCCCCGGCTCAGAGAAAGGCCAGTGTGCTGTGCGGGGAAGGGCCTGAATCCTGGGGTCTCCCGTGGAGACTCGGATTCTGCAGGATCGGAGCACGGCCTGGGGACACCAGGGTAATAAGGCCCCCGGGTCAACCGTTCCAGTGAAGTGTGAGTTCGAGACCTGGCAGAGAGGTCGGTGAAGGGCTTTGCATGGGCCCGAACACCCAGCAAAGCGATGGGCGACCTGTGGGTTATTCAGGGGGAGCTTCCCTCAGAAGGACCAGGATTGAAAAGAGGGGACAGTGGCCTTTCTGCGGTTTGAAGGACATGTCTGCCACCCGTCGTCCTCCCAGCCCTCTCAACCTGCCTACCCGGGACAGGAGTGCCACCTGGAAAAGCCATCGGGAGAGCAGGCAGGCGCTCAGGTTCGCCCCTCCGTAGGGGGGTCCCTCGCCTCCTCGCGTCCTCGCCAGGAAGGCGATGGGGACTTGGAGCGGCCAGTCCCCGCCACCTGCTGCAGTCACCAAACTGCACGTTTTACCGGCACCTTGTGTGCCCCCGGCGTGCCGCCCGGGGCCACGCCCTCTGGGTTCCGGAAGCTCCTGTGAGGCTCCACGGCCCCCCGTGCTTCCCTGTCTCCCGGCGCCTGCCTGCCTGCACAGCCTCGGGAAAGGCCTGTTCAGCAAATGCCTGGTCCTCTGCCATCGCCGAGGCTACAGTGAGTTGCGCTTAGCAAGCAGGTACAGACGGGAGGAGGGAAGGGAGGGCAGGTATGACGGAGCGAGGTGACACCGGTGCAGCCAAACGAGACACACAGCGCAGACAGAACGAAGACAGGCTGGCAGCAGTAGCAGAGGGTAACGAGAGGAGAGTGGGGACCCAGCTGTGCAGCACAGCCCCCAGGCCACCGGGCAGCCCCTGTTCGTGGTCACACCCCTGGCTTCTCACGGCAAGACGCTGCTGGCCCCCTGCCTTCGGGTTCCCTCGGGCGCCCTCGGGCTGCAGACCCAGGCTTGGCCGAACGCTGATTTTTAGGATCCCCTCCAAAGCTTATTGCTTGCACTCACATCTGGGTCACGGGGTCAACTTCGGGGGGAGCCCGACCAAAGGCAGGCCCCAACACGAATAAACGTAGCTCCCTCACACGAACACGTGGTGTGTAAAAAGTCATGATTTTCTCAGGGTCGTCCCGAGAGGTTCTGAAAATGTGCACAGTTATGAGCCATCTCGCATCGACTGGGGAAAACTTCGGGCCTGGGGGAGCGGCGGCCGGCTGTGAGAACAGTCACGAGCAGTCGTGGGCTTCCAGCTGCACCCCAGACGGGGCGATGCTTTAATTTCCTGTTCTGTGCAGACCGATTTCTTGAATTCTTATTCTCATTGATCTTTTTATACCGTCCTGCTGCAGGGAGAGCTCGCCTGTGCAGCTCGGAGCTTTTCTGTGACCAGGCAGCTCCCCGGCATCATGCGTGGAGCAGAAGTGACCTCAGGGCACGTGACACGCCCCGCATCCCCTCCAGAAGGCGGCCCCTGTCGGGGGAAGCACATTAACATCAGGAACTGAAATGTGCGTAGACTGGGTTAGACTTTAAGTACACGAGCAGTTATACAATCTGCTTTTTCCATGTGACATCCATGAGCACCGATGACTCATTGGATAATGCCACCGTCTGCTTCAAGCTGATGTCACCCCTGGGGGTCGGGGGCTGGCCTGGGCTCCCTGGATTTCCCTTCACAGTTTGCGTCCCTCGTAGAGTAGCCACCTCTACCCACGACTTTGTTCCTCTCCAGAATGTCGCCCTGTGGAGAGCTGACACGGGTCTCATTCACCATCGTGAACCCACAACCAACCTCATGCCTCAGGGACGCTCAGGAGATCCTGGCCGAGTGAGGGACAGACAGACGGATGGGTGGATGGACGGATGGAGGGGCGGGTGGGTGCTTTTCTGTAGGCTTCTCTCTGTCTCATAGGTGTCAGGAAACCCTTTTCCCAAGAATCTTCCTTAAGATGGTCATGTTTTAAAAGACAGTTTGGAGGGAGATATATGAGGTGTGTCTGGAAACAGTCCAGCCATTGTTAATATAACGAGAATCGTTTGTGCGACATTGATGTAAACTGGCAGCTGAAGAGAGTGGACTGGAATGCACATGTGTGAACCGTGACAGCTACACTGTACTGGTCAGTGGGGCGGTAGATGCTGTTGAGTGACATGTGTACTGTGTGGCCGTCGCAGTCACAATAACTGAGCAAGTAGAACAACCGATCTGCATCAGATTTTGCGTGAAGCTTGAACACTCCTCCAGGAAACTATTTGGATGACTCAGGAGGCCGCAGCTGTGGGCAACTGGTGACTGGCAGCTTCATCACGACGATGCACCTGCTCGCGCATCACGTCTCGTGCAGAGGTTTTTGGAGAAACATCAAATCACCCAGGTGACTCAGCCCCCCTACAGCCCAGATTGGGTGCCCTGCGACTTCTGGCTTTTCCCAAAACTAAAGTCACCTTTGAAAGCGAAGAGATTTCAAACCATCGATGAGATTCAGGAAAATATGACAGGGAAGCTGATGGTGATTGGGAGAACTGTGTGAGGTCCCAAGGTGCCTACTTTGAAAGGGACTGAGGAATCATTGTCCTGTGTACAGTGTTTCTTGTATCTTGTATCTTCTTCAAGAAATGTCTTTATTTTTCATATTGCATGGCTGGATACCTTCTGGACAGGCCTCGTACGTTTGTATATAGAGTTTGCCTTTAATAAGATAGTTTAACGTGTTTACTTTGCCATGTTGACTGATTTGCTTGGTTTTATTTTATTTTTTAATTTGTTTTGCTTTGTTTGGTTTTAATGCTGTCATCTTCGTTTATGATATCTATTTTTTATGTTTCCCTCATGTTTCCAATTTATTTCCTTCCCAGCTTTTCGCCATATTGCTAGAGCTATTCTCGCCTTCATGTCTCTTCATGATTTATGTATTTACTGTTTGTTTAAAACAACAGCAATGGCTCAGTTTATAACATAATTCAAAACTATGATAACAATTTAACTTTGTGATCAGCCGTGATGAACAGCATCTCCTCGCTCCTCCGCACGGGATGAAAGGGTTAGTTTGTAGTGTGTTTTGTGTTTTTTTTTTCTTTCACCATAATTCCCTCCCAAGATTTTGTGGAAGTCGTTGGGAATTTAAAATGCAGATTAGTATCATTAAATTATTTTTATGCAACAGATCATCTCCTTTAGCGAAATATTTTTTCACTCTTGCATTAGGACCTATGATCGAATCATCAGTGTTTACACGCTCGTTAACCGTGCCTTTCACGCAGCTGGGTGTGAATCGCATCCTCCCCCCTGCCCCGTCTCTGATCGCCGCCCAGTTTCCGAGAGATCGTCTCTGACCACGTCGTGACGGGAACGAGAGCCCTTGCGGTTCTGAGTGACGTGCGGCCACAGGAAGGGGTGGGACCTAGCGGACTCGGGCGCTGGGACCCCCATTCCCACCGCAACTCTGGAGCCGGTGCTCCCCCGACGGGTTTGAGGAGAAACCTGGGTGTCACCTGCTCGTCTTGTTCGGTTTTGGGGAGTTACCGGTGTTTCTGGAATTTTGAAATCTTTGCAAAGGTATGTCTAATTATGTGCTTCTCTTCCCAAAACCCAACATGCAAATAGCTTCACTTTTCTCCCCTAATTATAAACGTAATCAATGTTCGGGTCTCTGCAGGGTCCCCTCCGCTCACTCCTCTGATTGAAAACCAAGCCACACGGGCATGCTTTTCCGTCAACAGCGTCCTCTCCTCTCTGGAGCACATCCCCAGAGGTCCCCAGGTGCCGGGTGGCTGTCCCAGAGCTGTCCTCCAGTTTCGGGAGCAGGTCATCTCCACGGGGGTGGGAGGGGAGGGACTCGATCATCCGTGAGTCCTTGCTAAGCCCTTTTAGCCCCTACGGTGGCACAGAGAGAGCAGAACCTGCGCCTTCAGACTGCCGATGTCTGCGTGCTCGGGGCCCCCGGGCCCCCGGCTGGGGGTGGGGGTAGGGCGGCCCCTGCCAGAGGCCCTGTGATGCCAGGGTGTGGCCCTCACGGAGAGCCCACGGGGAGAGACCCCTTTTCCAGCTCTGCCCTGTCAGAAGCAGGCCCCCCAGAAGCCCCCTAGCATTGCCAGGACCCCTGCCCACCTCCGCCTCACCGCCAGTCCTCTGTCAAGCCAGAACTTGGCACCGCCGGGAGCAGCGTGGGGTGGAGAATTTTGTAACTGTGCCTGAGGCCTCCTGGTGGTGCTCCAGGTGGCTTCCCCGCCCACGGCCCCTTCTCTAACCTCCTGGAAGCCTTCCTGATGTCCAGGGCTTGACGGCCCCGACCCCTGACTGAGCCGTGGTTCCTTCCAAGGGGCCTCGGTGCCCGTCTCTGACCCGCTCCGGGGTGGCCCCTGCCTCCTGTTACCGGAGACACCGTGCTGAGCCCAAAGCGGGGCCGGGGCCTTGGATTTGGACGGACTCCGTCCATCGGTCTTTCGTAGGTCTCTTCTCTGAAACTGTAGGCCAGCTCCCCTGTAGTTTTTAATTCTCCCGTGAGCACAAGGGCCAGCTCCTATTCCTGACTGGTGGTAAACGAGGAAGATTTGACTCTCCACACGACGTTGACACTCCCCCAGCTGCAGGTAACACGTGGCTGCCCCTCACGGGCCACCTGTTGGCACAGCCAGAGGGCGAGGAGAGCGAACCGCAGGAGTGTTGGCGAGGCAGGCATTTGACGGCAAAGTTTTTCATTCTTTCTTCCAGAGCGTTTGAAAAGGGTCTTGACCCACCCATCACGGGAAGCAATTATTTCTCTGGACAGCTTCCTGACATCCCCAAGGAGAGAGGGATGACAGGTAATTAGGGGAAAGCATGCCACGAGTCCCCCACCTAGCATGGCAGGGGGGTGCTCGCAACACCTAATTCATCAGCGCGTGTTTTTCCTGCCCGGGCCGAGTCCGCAGCCTCATTCGGCGAATGGAGAAGGAGGAGGAGAAAGTCATTCTTCACCTTTTCCAGAAATGTATTTTTGTTTTGGTCCATTTCCCAAATAAATTATGGGCTTGTCCTACTTGCTGCGTGGGTGGAATTCTCAGGAGCATCATTTAGTACATTTAAAAGGCACGCAACACCCAAACATACTTAAAATGAAAAAAAAAGTTAGCAAAAGAGAATGCTGAGTCATTTGCCTTTTCCACTGGCTCCAGTGGGCCTGGACTCGCTGCCACCGTCCCGTGCACGGCACGGCTTCGAGAGGCAGCGCCGATCACCGCGCCCGAGTCTGGGCGTTTCACGTCCACGGGCCTCATCACGCACCGCGGCGAACGCTCCTCTCCGTCGGGAATTTCCCGTCACGAGCTCACGGCCAGGTGTTCCTCAGCGGAGTACGTCTCAGCCTGTGCAAGCTCACGATGCCTGTGGTTTTGAAACTTGAGTGTTATTATTTGTGCCGGACATTTAAAAGATCCGTAGACAGGTTATTAAGAGGAGGCTGAGCACCGAGGACGTTATTAGGCCTCATTACCGGTTATTCCCCCCAGATGTTGTGCATTTGAAGCATCCCAAAGGGTCCTCAGGAATGCCAGAAATTCAGCATCCTAACCCTTCCTTGCAGATACAGACTCTGACTGTCCCCCATTAAACACAAAGCGTGAACCCTGAGCGAGCGGGGTGCGCCTGGGCAGAGAAGGGGCTTCCCTATGCAGCAGCATCGCTCCGGGAAGACCTGGACGTGTCGGAGAGCAGAGGACGCTTTGGCTGTCGTGGGGATGTCCGGTCTGGAAAGAAAAGTGTGCGCTGTGTACGCGATTTAACGTCACAGACGTCCCGCTTGGAAAGGGAGCTGAGCGGCATGCACGCAATGACGATGAAACAAATCAGGCCAGCAGCATGCAGAGGAACGGTTTTCAAGGAGTTTTTCTGCAAGAGAAGTTTTTAACGAGAAGGAAAGCAAGGCCCAGCAACCTTGAGGAGTGACCACGCGGGCCGAATGCCTGGTCGGGCCAGGCCATCTGCTCGTGCAATCAGAAGGGCTTTGGCTGCTTGTCAGCGAAGACACATGATGGGGAAGTTATAATCTGACCAGCAAAAGGAGTCCTGCTAGCTCCACGAGCTACGAAACCCCGTCGTAAAGCATAAATTAAAATAATGAGGAACTAGATTTGAAAAGACATAAAGAGGTACCTAACAATGAACAAAGATGAGATTATAACGTAGAAAAATTCAATACATGGTAAACAAGCGTCCATTTGGGGGAAAGAAGAAAGGCATAATACGCGATGCTGGGAGGGCTTGGGAGTAGTTTGGAGACAACGCATCCAGGAAGGAACCGGACTGGTCTGCGGAAACGGGCTCTCCCGCCCGCGGCTTCCCGTTGGCTCAGCCAATGGAGGGAGACAAGGGTCCCAGAAGGTGGAAGGGTGGTGGAGGTGGGGCAGCATTCCTGTCCCAGTCCTCCGGGCCAGCTGGCAGCCCAGAGCTGCTGGCCTGTCCTCAGGGCCACCGCTCGGCTCGGGCAGCCTCCCCACACAGCCTCTCGGGCGCGGGGACTGCTCACTCTCTTCCCCTTCAGGAGGGGGCAGGATCGTGCTCCCAGCCAGGGTCAGGCCCCACGGGCCGAACTCCTCGGTTTCCCTCAGCCCTGGCGAGATGCTGTGACGGTCCCCAGGCTGCCCTGTTACCTCATCGTAATGGGCCATCAGTCTCCTCCTGGGCCACTGAGCAATGCGGGTGCCCTGGGGTGCAGCCACGATGTTGCCAATTCACATGAAGTTCAGAATCAAGTTCCTGCACTCACCCAGGACTGGAGGTGACGGTGTGACCTTGACTCGTGCTCACCGGACATGCGCCACACGTGCTAATGTGAAGGAGCATCACACTCTCTCTCGGTGGCTCTCCACTGGGGGAGCCAGCCCCCCCTTCCCACCAGGGGACACTGAGCAATGGTGTCCGGAGACACTTTTGGTGGATATAACTCAGGGGCGGGGTGCTGCTGGCCTCCTGGGTGAGAGGCCGGGGAGGCTGCCGAGCCTCCTACACTACCCAGGACATCCTGCTCCCACCCCAAAGAACGAGCCACTCAGGAATGTCAGCGGTGAACCCTGCCGTGACTGTCGGTAGGTGCGCTGCATTCAGAGCTGGGAGAAGTCGACCAGCCCATTTGGAAAACAAAATTTCTGCCACTGACTCATTAGCGAGTACCGCCGACGTGAGGTTGAAGAGTGGCTGGTGACCTTAAGAAACACTGCTGCTGAGTTCCAAAAACCCAACTTACCCATCTCCATTCTTGAGATGGACCTTCCAGGTGACTGGGAGCCCCCTGGGCTGCTCAGAACAACCGCTGGTGTGAGTGTAGGGCGCGTGTGTAGCCTACGGCCTCTGCATAGGGCTGTTGCTCCCAAAATTCCTGCATTGGAGTCCGGACCCCCAGCACCTCCAACTGTGACTGTGTTTGGAGATGCAGCCTTTAAAGAGGAAATAGAGTGGCTCTGGCTGGTAGCTCAGTGGATTGAGCGCTAGCCTGAGAACGAAAGGATTGCCGGTTCGATTCCCAGTCAGGGCACATGCCTGGATTGTGGGCCAGGTCCTCAGTAGGGGGCGCATGAGAGGCAACCACACTTTGATGTTTCTGTCCCTCTGTTTCTCCCTCTCTTCCCTTCTCTCTAGAAATAAATAAATACATAAATAAATAAATAAAATCTTTGTAAAAAAAGAAAAATATACAGAAGAAAGAAAAGCAGCAAAGTCATTAGTCAGAGACAACAAACAAATAAAGTCTTTGTGAAATTCAAGATCCTATTCATAAAAGACCCGGTGACTTGAAATAATAATAAACAGAATTATCTCCATGCAATGTCGTCATAAAACACCTTGCGAAATCACAGAAGAGGTGCACAGTACATCGTTACTGGATGAGGGAACCCAATTGTAAAGCCTTAATCAGACATTTTTAAAAAGAAGACAAACAAAGCGGAGACGCAGTGTGTCCCCTTTTGCAGGGGTTCTGTGACTCCAGTTACAGCTCTGCCAAACGCTGAGAAATTCACTGAGCTCAGGGACATCGGGGGGACGGGATGGACGTCCCACGAGGCCGGGGGACAGCAGCCCAGAGCTGCTCAGTCGCTCTGCTCCTACACAGGGGGGCTTAGCGTTTCATGCTTGTGGCTTTGTCCCGTTTTTCTTAAGAGAGCCCCGTATTGTATAAGCTTCCCGTTCCACAACACCGGGGGTCTTCCCTGTGTGCGCATGATAAAGAATATTCCAAACAGAGGAAAATGAACTGAAGCTTAGTGTCTTTATAAACCAGAGTATTAGCTCCTGTGATAATAATAAGAAGCCAAGTGGAATTGTTATAAGAAGTAGAAATAAAAATGAATGAATAGAATAAGCATAGAAGAATACACCCAGTATAGCACAATATCACACCACCTTCTGAAAACGACGGGATGGAGACGAATTATGATATAAATAAAAGGATAATCTGCTAGGGATTTGGAGAAAAACTAATTTATATTCACACTTTCAGAATTCCCAAATAAAGATTTATTATTATAAGCATATTCATAGAGAAAAAATCAGCAGGCATATGTAAGGTAAAATGTTTATATGAATTACATCAACACATCAAATTAACACTGATAATATCCCGTGAAAATATTAACGTGTATTTGGAAGGACTCAAAGACCCTCATAAGAAAATGAATCAAGGCCACACACCAAAACTCTGCCTGTGAAAGAGAGTAAAAACGGTAAACCCGCCCCGGATAAAGAAGCAAAAATAAAGTAAATGTGAAACACGGCTCTAAACTGAAGTCAGAAACAGTTTACATGGCCCCCTTTGTTGCCAGGGGCGAAGCCAGCAGGCCCGCGTGCGTCCTCGCTGTGCCCACGGGGGCGAGTCCGGTGGGTAGCACCGTCCCTCACGATGAGCCCTCCGCAGACGGCCAGCTCGGCAACCCCAGCATCAGCCCGCTTTCCCCGCTTACTGCCCTGCCTCCCGAAGAGGCGTTTAAGGGAAATGGCCAAGTAGAAGACACAAGCTTGGTTCTAAAAGGCAATGGTCAACATCAGGGTTTTTAGGGGAAAAAATAACAACTTAAATGCGGAGTAACAGAGAAGTAAATCAGTAAACGTGGGCACTTGAACTTGATGGAGTAGCTCGTGGCCAGGAAGCATAACGTAAAAGATCGGGAGCGAGCTTGGGGCGAGTATGTGGTCTAATGCTGTGCAGTGAGTCCGCCGTGTGAACGCAGATCCAAGGTGAACGCACGCCCGTGTCCCCCTCCCCGCCCATCGCAGTGGGGAGCGGGGAGCGGACTTCAGCCTCCCTTTGCCCCTTGGGGTATACGTGCGTGCGTGCGTGCATGCCTGTGAGGTGTGGGGGAGGGGAGGGTGCTCAGAACTGATGGGAAATTGCCAGACAGCACAACTGCGTTAAGGAAGGAAAGAGTGGGCCCCCCACATCTTACAAAAGAACCGTGTTTCCACACTGCGGTTCTGCTAACGCTCTGCCCATCAGGACCACCCCCCTTAAACGTCAGGGCCGGCACGAAGATGTCCATCAGGCTCATGGAAACCAGGAAGCCTTGGCAGGTGATGTTTAAGCATCCAGAGAATTCCAAAGTAAAGCAAAAAGCTCACGTTCACTCGCTCAGAAGCATTTTCTTTCCTCTCACTCTCTCACTCTTGGTCACAGGTCCCACTGGACATCAAACAGAATGTTACTTTCCACGCAGGGAGAGAGGCGGCCCGCAGCAACCTGGCCTTTCAAACGGAAAGCTCCGGAGCCAAGTTCTAGTCGGGAAACAGATTTTCGTAGCACTGTTAAAAGTAAGGAGCAGGAATACTGGGAAACCCTTCAGAGGCTTCAGCCGCATCACGCCGCCCGTCCGCATCAGCCAGGCGGGGCGGCCTGCCAGTCCCCCGCGGCCCTGGAGGCGGGGTCCCGGCCCCGCATCTCCCCCTGAGTTCACACTCCTGGAAGCTCAAAACGGAACCCTTCGCTCTGGAGGTGGTGTTCTCTGCTGGAGGCGCGTACCATCGGCAGAATAAACACTTCTACCTTACAAAGCAAACAGAAGGCAAGTCCACAGCCCCTCCACGCATTTTCTACCGAGAGCTTCTCTCCACGTGTATGTTCCTCATTTGCCGGACAGCTGGGGTTTCCAGGCCCTCGGGGGTGGTTCCATCATCGCCTCCCTGGGGGAGGGGCAGTAGAGAAGCCCCGAGCTTTCTACGAACTCTGCACTTAGAACGTCAGTGTCCGGCCTTGGGTTAGCACCACGTAGCTGCCGTTGTCATCATCATCATCATCATCATCGTCATTGCTGTGTGTGTTTTCTGGGTGTGGAGAATGTTCTGGAGGAAGATCCACGGGCTGAAAGTGAACGCTTAGAGACACTGACGTTTACATAACCGTCCCAAAGACCTTGACCCGGGATGACGCTGCGGCCCACAGGAGATCCACAGGGGAAGCACGGATGAGAGGGATAGAGTTCGTGGCCCCGGAGAATAAACTCGTACAACATTCAAGGTCAAATATATCGTGGGTGGGATCTGGATCCTAAACAACTCGCCACATCTGGAGGCTTTGTCAGGATGGGGTGTTAATTTTAAGTTGGCCAGCTGACAGCTGGGGAACTCTGGAGGGGGACAGGAGAGACCTAGAAGAAAAAAAAATAAACTGTTTGACTTCTGTTTTTTAAGGGAGGGTGAGAATGGCACTGGCTGGTGTGGCTCAGTGGGCTGAGCACAGGCTTGTGAACCAAAGGGTCACCGGTTCGATTCCCCGTCAGGGCACAGGCCTGGGTTGCAGGCCCCGTCTCCAGTAGGGGACCTGTGAGAGGCAGTCACACACTGATGTTTCTCTCCCTCTCTCTCTCTCTCTCTTCCTTCCCCTCTCTCTGAAAATAAATAAATAAAATCTTTCTTTAAAAAAGAGAGGGTGGGAATGACGGACACTCTTAGCCTGTAGCTTGATAGGTTACCGTGGTGCTTCCGTTCTCACCCCTCCCTCCTGTCGCCACAGGAGACTCTAGATTGACCTCTGTGCTGACCTTGGACTCAGCTTGGCCCAGGAGGGTAAGAGAGATGCACACGGAGGTTCAAGATGTGCCTGTGTGAGTGGTCTCCCCGTGTCCCTCTGCGGTCACAGAAGAACGGGCTGGCTAGGCTTCCGTGGCCCAAGTAACCACGGCCAGAGCCACCAGGGGCCCATTGCCCCAGCGGAGTTGCCGTAGGCCAGCCGACAGCGTGGAACCGGGACACGGCTCCTGGCCACAACTGGCAGGGCCACCTGGACGGTGCCCTACGCAGACCAGACGGGAATCGGCGTCCATCGTGTGGGTGGATGGACCTAAACGTCCCCACAGTCCGGCGGCGTCTGCTCCTCTCCGCCATGGCCACCCAGGGTCACTCCCTCGCTGAAAACCTGTTCATTCAGCATGTACCCTGTTCTGGGCACGGAGCCGGCTGCCAGGCCCTCGGGAGCGCCCGCCAGCTGAGCTCCCTGGGACCCCTTGGTCTCTCTGGGTCTTCTCTGGCTCCCCATGAGCGCCACCTACACGCTGTAACCAGAGTGACATTCAGTGTCCCTGCTTCCTTACGTGACGCCCTGCTAAACCCCCCCTCGGCTCCCCCAGCTCTCGGGGAGGAACCCCTGACACCTGCCCGGGGTCCTTCCCCGCAGCCGTGTCTCCCAGCGCACTTCCCGTGGACCGTCGTGCTTCCTGGTCAGCGCGCTTCCTCTCCGTGGGAGGCTCTGCACGTTCTATTCCGTCTGTTGGGCGTGCTGGTCCTGTCCGTCGCCGCCGGTCGGCTCACCCTCCAGCAGGACTAGCTGGAGAGTTCCAGCCCCGGTTCTCGGCTCCTGCCGTGGGCTGGTCGGCTTCTACCACCTGCTGACACACTGGGGGTCTCACAGAAGGACAGTCAGACCCGAATCTGTGTCCCTGCCCCCGGGCTTAAGCCTCATCAAATTCCCCGCATTTAGTGCCGGGCCCAATAAACATTAACTGAGTGCACACTTGATGTCATTTCTGTTTCAAAGATGAAGAATCGAGACCGAGGAGGGCCACGTAACCAACCCAATATGATGATCTGGCCACATGTGCGCATCCGAACCCGAACCAGGGTCTCTGATCCCGAGTCCGCTTTCTCAGGCTTCCTTGCCCCATCTCCGGGACCGCGCCCTCGGAAGGAGCCAGCACCCATTGCCGACTCCTTCATTGGCCCATTGGGGCCTGAGCGGATGGCTTCGCCTCGTCCGGCCGCCTGGCCAGCGGCCAGCCAAGTGTCGGGTCACGGCTGCAGATCGGCGTCCCGGGGCTGAGCCCCCTGTGTCCACCATCACTCTGCACCCCCCGGGCTCCCAGAGAATAGGATGTTTCTCTTTGTTTCCGCAAACCTCTCTGACCTTTCCTTTTCATGGTCTAAAAAAAAGTCTGCACCATGCAGGACTCATCAAAAGGATGCACTTGCTTCAAAGGATCAGCAGCCCTTGCGGGGGCTTTGTCTCCGTGGGTGCGGAGAAAGGCCTCTTCGGTCCAATTTCCATTAAAAGTGGATCGTTAGGCCACCGTCCTGAGGCACCGAGGACGTGATTAATGTCCTGACGCGGTGATAGATGAGGAACGTAATGGAGCCTGAAGGAAATTAACGGCACTGCGAATCTGTAATAGTGGCCCGGGCTGTCCAAAAGAGATACCTCCGTCACAATGTAACGCTTTGAAAAGCCCAGGGAGGCCCTGTGTCAACTGAGTGGAAACTTTGTATGTGTGTGGAGTGGGGGGGCGGGGATAGGGAGACACAAAATGAAAATAATTAAATCCATCGGAGTGGTGGGACCGGGCCGGAGTCTTTTATTTTAATTTCCTTTAACAGTGTCATGATGAAGACTTTTAAAAATAAAATACCCAGAGGAATGCTCTCTTCCTCAAAATGTATGCATGTGTTTCGTGAGAATATGCAGATTAAGTGAATTCATGCCCTCTCCCTCTCCCTCCAGCCCCCAAACCCCTCTCTGCCCCACCCTGCAAACGTCAGCTGCAGGCAGGGCCATTGTTCCCAAGACTTTCCTTTAAGGGTTTGGGGAAATGCACACTCTCGGCCAAGAGGAAAAGGTCGGATGTCAGCAGCAAGAATGCCGGGGGACAATGGGTCATTGTGCTGCCCGAGCCCCGATTTATCACCTTCATCTTCGGGGAAGCTCCGAGGGGAGCTGCGGGAGAGGTGGGGGCAGCCTCCAGGAACCGGGGCTGTTCTGAGGGCATCGGCGCGTCTCCGGACGTAACAGGATTCGTGGCTGGAAGATCCATCGGCACACGGGACCTTTAATTAAATCCCCACTCCCTCACACCCTGGCCTGTCTCACCACGAATTGAACAGGAATATTATTTAAGGTCATAAATAAAAAGCCGGTGGAATGAACCATCCCGGGGCGTCAGCCGCAGTGGGAGACGTCGCTGGCTCGTGCGGGGAAGCTGCCCCTGGCGGCGGCCACCGAGCGAGGCCCCGGGCTCCGACGCTGACCCAGGCCGTGCCCATGCCCAGGTCCCCTACGGGGAGGCTGGTCCTTTCAGAATCCCATCCAAGGACGGAGCTTGCCTGCCCAGGTTTGCAAACTCGTCGCTGCATTGCTTGGCAATGACGCGATTATCTGAGTGCGTGTGCCCACGATGCCTCGTCTGTGTTCAGTTAACACCTCCGGGGAGTGCAGGGCGATTTTCCGAGCTAACAGCCTCGGCCTTGAAGAGCCCCCAGACCCTGGACTTCTTTCTGAAAACATGACCGGTTTCACTGACAGGGGGCCAGACCGACCAGAAGGAGAACGACAGTCCCCTGAGTCACCCGACTCAATGTGACCAGAAGCGCGGCCCCGAGCGCACCACACTGGGCACGGCGCAGTCGCTGTCCCTCGCTGAACCACCGAGCTGTGTTCGGTTTGCGGAACTTTACGCGGTGCTGGGACAGGGACGGAGGGGGGCCGCTTCGAAACCAGGACCCAGAGAGAGGCCATGGTGGGGCCGGTCCTGCCCGGGGCCCCCCCAAAGCCAGCCAGGCACTTTCTGTCGTTACAGAGGGGCCGCTGGGGGCGAGGGGCTCTGTCAGGATGACGGGAATCCAGAGGGGAAACTACGTCTCCGCCTGAGAATATAGAAAAACAGATCCTGAGAAAGTTCTCGGTGGAAAGGAAGGGAGGGAGAGGCCTGTGAAGGACACCAGGACAGACCCGTTTTGGGGGCTGGGTTGTCACTCTGCTGCGGGAAAACGCACGCAGTCACCACACCGCTGGCGCCCCGCAGCACCCAGGCCTCCACCGCCGTCCGGGAAAGCGGAGATTGGGGTGAGACACGCACAGACATGTGGGCGGGGCTGCGCTCCGGCTCCTGCCCGGCCGCCCGGCAGCTGGACAGCAGCGGGGCCGACCAAGCGCCCTCTGCGCCCACCTCCCTGCTCTGGGTGGGACAAGGCTCGAGCCACTAGCTGGTGCCACTGACTCAGCAGCCACCCCTCTGGGTGTCACCAAAGAGCCTCCATGGTGGGCGGCCTGAGGTCAAGGCCGTTCACTACACTCTGATCACGGGCAGTGAGCTTTTGAGTTGCCTCTCAACTTGAGCCTGTGGGGCTCTCACTTTGGGGACCCCGCTGCAGAGGAGAGCACCGCACCATTATCCCCGAGGGGCTCAGTCTGGGTGCGGGGCCAGGCAGGGTCAGAAACAGGAGCATCACAGTGAAAGCAGGAATGGCGCAGTCGGGGCCCAGGGGGCCTGGTAACGGGTGGTCTCCTTTCGCCCTGGCCCTCCCTAGCTCTTCCTGCCTGGAGACTGGGGGGCTGGACCACAGATCCCCAAGGTCCTTCATGGGACACAAATAACTGACCCAAACCTCGCTCTCTAGTCCCTCCAGCACGTGGAGGGGAGGTGTGTGCCGTGGCTTGGGCCACGCGGGAGTGACAGAGGCTGGGACGTACAGTGGGGTCATAGTTGAAAACATTCACAGGGCAGGGCCCCGAGGCCACTAGAGGCCATTGGAGGCAGGGGACCTGGGAGGCCCAGACACCCAGGGTGGCCCGGAGCACAGTGTGTCCACTGCAGGGGCGCAGGGAGGGACACTCAAGAGGTGGGATGCGGACCCTGTCCTGTGACGGCGGCCGCCACTCTGCTTGTCCCACTGACACCGGGGCCCGTGAGGACTCCGGGCGGGGAATGCTGGGGTAAAAGTGGGATTGCCGGGCCCTCCGTCACATGACCGACGGGTGGCCTCCAGCCTCTGCCTGCCTCTGCCTGAGGGGCCCCCAGTGCCGCATCCCCCCAGGGTCCTGTATCCGGAGAACCCTGCAGCTGAAGGGGACCGAGGCCACAGGGTGGGGGGGAACCCCGAGGGAACTGCCTCCTGGTGGGGTGCCTGCCAGCTGGGATTGCTGTCCCAATTCACCATCCTCGGGGACCTAGAGGGTTAGAGCCGTTTGGGTGCCAAAATGCCGTGATGAGCTAGGACCCCAGGGGAAGGGTCAGCTTCCTGGAGACGCCCCTGCCGAACAATGACACGGCACAAGCAGAAGCCACCAGCTAGAAGTCAGCTGCCACAGGCAGGGCACCTCTTGTTTAGCCAACATCGGGGACAAGGAAGAGGAGACTGGCTGACCCCAAGCTGACGTCACTTGCAGATTGAAAGGCGGGGACGCAGGCCAAAGGGGAGCCAGGCTCTAAGGCCCAGCATTGTCGGGGGCAGGGCTGGGGGCGGGGCTCTGCCCCAAGCTGGGGTAATAAACAGTTCTCCCAGAGTTGTTGACAAGTCACCATTAAGACTCAATGACTTTCACTGCCTGGCTTATTTCGCTTAGCATAATGCTTTCCAACTCCATCCATGCTGTTGCAAAGGGTATGAGTTCCTTCTTTCTTTCAGCTGCATAGAATTCCATTGTGTAAATTACCATAGTTTTTTGATCCATTCATTTACTGACGGGCATCTAGGTTGTTTCCAGCACTTAGCTATTGTAAATTGTGCTGCTATGAACATTGGGGTGCATAGGTTCTTTTGGATTGGTGTTTCAGGATTCTTAGGATATAGTCCCAGCAGTGGAATTGCTGGATCAAAGGGCAGGTCCATTTTTAGTTTTCTGAGGAAGTTCCATACTGTTTTCCACAGTGGTCG
>CM052541.1:1659693-1772159 GCA_028533065.1 Trachops cirrhosus | reverse complement strand
CCCTCCCCACAATGCCTTTCCTCCCCCAGCCTACCTGCCCTTGGGTCATTTTAATTACTATGTCCTAATAACCATGTTAATATTAATACATCATGTTAATCAGGAATAAATCAAATTTGTGTCTTCGAAGGCCATAGTCACAGAACTAATCGGACTTGTAAAAATTACATTCATTTGAAGTTGTACAGATCTTTTATTTCACAGGGCTTGACCCACCTAGAATCATAAAGGACGACGGAGGATGCCTTTGCCCGTCTGCTGCTCTAAGCGGTCGTTTCCTTCCGGCGTCACATTCCCGGGACAGGAGGACGCCACCCGTACCCGGGGAGAGAATTAGGACGCTCTCGGTCCCCTCGCCCCCAGGCGCGCAGAACACTCCCGGACGCATCAGCGCACGTGCCCATAGGGGTGTGTGGTGGGTGGGCGCTGTCTGCCCTCTTCTCGGAACGTGTTGATAAAGAACGCACTCCGCAGTGGCTCACATCGTGCATTTTGAACAACTCCCTTGGGACATAATTTCATGTCCCCGTAAGATTTTCCTGCCTCTCGTCCTGAACTTCCTTCTGACAGACCGGATGGCTCAGCAGGGAGCACATCATCAGTGCCTTCTGGACTGTATTTTGCTGTGTCTAACGCACACCCACATTTCCGGCCCAAACTTTCAGGGAAAAATTTTTCGTTTTAATTTGTTAATTCAATTATTTATTTATTTTTATTTAGATACTCGTTTTTTGTATTGTCAAGGAGTTGTATTTATTTTGTGGTACAAGGAATTTTATATTACAAAAGACAAGAACAGATACAAGGTATTGCAGGCAGTACCCATGGATAGTGCGCATCCTTATTTTCCTCTCGAGATTCTGGGCAAACTGTGTGCGTTCTGCACGGCAAAAATACGGGGAGGGGCCGACGACCTTGAGCGTCCTCAGACCCGCTTTTGGAAAGACTGTTTACAGGTGAACGATCCCTTTAAGACAATGTTTCAGGGCCGAGCAGTGACTCCACTTTGCAGGAGGCCCCTGTTTAATTGAAACGAGGGGCGGTGGCTTTGTGGTTACCCCAAGAGCAACTCAACACGGGGTCCAGCGCAGAACTGGATTGCACTTGCTGAAGGTTACTTCCCGAGGAAGTCCAAACCAGTGGTCGCTTGGACGCGTTGCCAGGAAAGTTCGAGGCTGAAGGCCCAGACAGAGAGTGAATTCCACGGAGAATCTGCAGCCCGGTTTCCCTGCGTTCCTTTTGAAGACAAGCATGAATGAAGAAAGAAAGAGCGAAAAGCCTGCAATTGCAAAATAATTTAGATGAAGTGAAGATAGCCTCCATTAGGGAGCCACAGCCAGCTTCCCCGCTGGCTCGCCCAGGGGGGTCCCAATTCCCGGCCCAGCCCGGCCCCCACCCCGCTCCCCTGCCTGGAACCCGGCCAGGGCTCTCTGCTCCGCCACCGGGGGGTTGCTCTCCGGAGACCCGGAACCTTCTACACGCGCAGCTCCTCTTCCTCTGCTGATTAGACCTTTCAAAGCCAGGAACCTTGTGCGTTTAGGTGTTTACTAAATATTCCAAGTTGATGGTGATTTATATGGCTCTGTTTGCCAAGGTCGTTTCAGCCTAATGAACTTGGGTTCAATCCCAAGTCTAAGCAACTGCTCACGTTCAGTTCTGATGCGTTCAGTATGTGGGAAACGTGTTTTCCCTCCGACTGCAGCGGTCTGCTGAAATATCTCCGTGAATAACTTTTTAGTGATCTCCCGAGTGCGGAGACTCTGAGAAGCCGCCTTCCGAGGCCCGGACGGCCCTGTTCCGAGTTTCATCCTCCACGGGGGCCTTTTCATCCCTCACCTTAGCTTTCTTCACGGCTTCCTTAGAGTTTCCTCCTTTCCTCTGCTCCGTTTTATTCGTCACCAGTGGGTCTCTTTCTTCCCCACAAGAGGAAGGTATCTTTCACACTAAGGACTGGGGCCCTCAGTCACTGGCTGCAGATAAAGGTGGGAATGTAGTGGCTGGTGGCCACATCCATGGGAACGGGATCAGTCACTCGCAATATAATTCTAAACATCAATCCAGTCCCGGAAAAAGTGAAGCGCATATTCCTTAGCCTTTACTTTCTGCCATAAAAGATTCTCAGGCTCCATTTCACTGCAGGTATCATCTGTCTTCCAAGTTAAAATGTCCGATGCTCTCCCGCCTCAGTCCTCACCCGAACCCGCACCCCTCCACTCCCCACGGCCTGGAATGAGGCAACCACCAGCGTAGCCCGCCTCGCTTCCGCGGTTTCTCATCATTCATTCATTCATTCAGTGACCTTGGCAATGAGTCTCAGCAGCTGCCTGTCCCGGCGGGGTGCACTTTGCCCTGTGCTCCCCCAATGGGGGATGACCCCACGAGGTGGGCGTGGTCGTGCCCCTCCCGCAGAGGAGGAGCTGGAAGGGCGGAGTGCGGGAATCACCACGCGGGGCCCTCGCAGCGCAGCCCAACCGATTCCTGCGCATGCGCATGAGGCCCAGACGGTCACCGCGCTAGGTGTGCGTGCAGTTTTCAGTGCAGCCACACAGAGCCGCTCTCAGCCTCGCGGAAGGCAAACAGGTCACCCGCCAGGACCCCTCGGCTTCCCGTTGGTGCCTCAGAGCTTCCTCAAAGTTGCAGAGCTGGTCGGTGCAGCCTCTGGGCGCCAACCCGCGGGGGCTGCCGGAAGCACAGAGCACCCTCTCCTCGTGACGGAGCCCCCCCGGACCTCCCCCTCCTCCTCAGTGGGCTCTTCAGAGAAGTCTGAGAACAGAGCTCTGAGCGCGAATCCAGAGTGTCACCTCCCAGACACGGCAAGGACAGTCGGTCCCCCGAGGCCTTCGGACTCCCTTAAATTCCAACCTCTGACTGTTTCCGGCTTCCAGCAGCTCCCTTGTTCTTCATTCATTGAAAAGACAAACAAAAAGCAGACCTGGGGAAAATTAGGAACCCCCCCCCACCCGCCATGCACCGCCACCTGGGACGCTTTGTGGCCTGCATGCTCTCTACACCCCCGTATTTAACCCCAGCTTCAGAACTCACTTCTCGGAGCACCCAGCACCACCGGCTGCCCAGCGGCGCCTTCCGCCCACAGAGGGCGCTGCTCGCTGCCTCGGCAGGCTAGCGGCCAAGGCTCCGTGGTTCCGATCGACCGCAGGCCACACTTCCCAAACCGCGGTGTCTGAGCAGGGGAAAGTTACTATTCACGCCTGTGTCCCGAGAGCTGCTCAGTCCACCCAAAGAACATGTGACTTTCAGACAACGGCCACCTGCGTTGTGCATGTGGGTAGTTACATGCATCCCTCCGTCTATCTTAGGGGAAAGAGAGAAAACAGTTCTTGGAACACACAGGTGTTCTTAGAAATCAGAGGGAAGGCGAGGGTCATTTAGAAGCTTCTACAAGTTGGCACGTTATTTCCATGCCTCTGATAACAGGAAGGCCAGGCTTGTGAAATGTGAGTAAAATATCTTCAGGCTCTTGTGTTAGTGGGCAGGAGACCGCTGTGTCACCAGGGCGCAGGACAATTCCTTCCTGAGACCTAAGATCAGAGGGAAGCCTCTCCTGTCCTCCCCCTCACTCCCCAGCTCCGCTGCCTCCTTCCCCCTCCGTCCATCTCCTGGGGAGGGGATGTGTGAGATCTCTCCCCACAGAGCCCCTCCGGGTAGGTGAGGCCTCAGGCTCACTCACCTCTGCCCTGCGGGCTCCTGCCTCTTCCTCCCAAGCCTTCGGTCTTAGTGACTCAGACTGCGTAACAAACAGACATTTCTGGGGGCTGCAAGTCCGAGACCAGGGTGCCTTTGAGGTCGGGTTCTGGGGAGAGCTCTCTCCCCGACCTGCAGACGGAAGCCTTCTCACTGGGCCCTCACGTGGCAGAGAGATCTCGGTGTCTCCTCCTCTTCCAAGGATGCCAGACCTATCAGGTCAGAGCCTTGCCCTGAAGACCTAATTCAACCTTAACCACCCCCTGTCTCCAGTACAGTCACGTGGGGGTTAGGGTTCCAACACAGGAATTTGGGGGGCGTGCAGTTCAGCCCATAGCACCCACCTAAAACGGCCTCAGGCCTTGAGACTTCTCCTGTGTGAGTCAACCCTCATGCTCCCCAAATTCCAGAAGACGGGGTCCAGCTTCCCAATGCATCCCCTTGAAGACTCTCACCTGGCTCCAGGTGTGCAGAGGTGAGCAGGGCGCACCCCCTCCCGTCCCACACGGGAGTGGGGCCGCTCAGCACAGCCACAGTGCCACGCAAAGGAATCCCGGCTCACCCTCCTGCAGCCCCTCCCTGGGCTCAGCTGCCCCAGGCTGGGGGCAGGCGGAGTGCTGGGCGTGGCCACCCCGGTGCCGCCAGGTCCCTCGGGGCCTGGTGACTGCCGCACTGCTCTCTGCTAACGACCCGAAGCAGAGGGGGGTCCCATTACTCTCCTGTGACCGGCCCGAACATCTAAGCAGTAAAAGCAGATTATAAAAGGAAATTTATGGTTTCATATCATTTTTGCTTTATTAAAGTAAATATTTATAGAAAACCCCTAAATGGCATTAAAATGGTGTGGGAAGTAGAGTTATAAGTGATTCATTTTCTTTTTGCTTCTTTGGATGTAACAACTGTTTTTTGCAATGGACATATGTTTCCTTTATAACCACAGGAAAACGCTGAAAATGTTGTTTTTCAAAATTTGAAGATAAAACGCAGAAAAAACTGCAATGCCGTTAGGGTTATATTAGTCAAACTGCAGTAATTTCCTTTAGAAGGAAAATAATTCTCACGGGTTCGGGTTCCTACGGTTCACAAATTCTTCCGTTACAATGCTTCTTAAAAATGTACAAATGTAAAGCTGGTAATAACGCCTTCTTCACGAGCAACTGGCCTTTACAGAAGACTTGCAAAAAAGGCCTTAAAACAAATAAAGTCCAAATCAACGCTATTCACTAGTTAGGACTGCGTCGTTTCGCTAAAATGCAGTCGCTGGTCCTGGGTTTGATGGTGTCCTCACGTTTCCATGTCATTGCCTGGAATGTGTTTCATTGTTTGGTTCGATGGCCACTGTTTGAATCACCTATATTGTCACTGCCATCGTTTTCCTTATTATGGTTTGATGTATTCGCCTACTTATTTTTAACTGCCAATCCGTTATGTTGACAGCCAGGTCGTTTTTCCAGTGTGTTCCGAAATGCAATCATGAAAAGTCAAAACGTGCCATTTAATGGAAACGTCCCCGTGGCCCCTCTCCCGCCACACGTACCGCTTACTGGCTGCTGCCGCTGCTGAGGTGTGAGGGGTCGGGCCCGCACGGGCCCCCGTGACAGGTCTCTCTTTGCCCACCACGCTCCGGTCTACCGTCTGCACACCTTTCTTGTCGACGTCAGACAGGACTCCAGATTTGGTTGGTGGGACTCCAGACCTTGGTGTGAAGTATGCCTCTGTTCTTACATTCAAAAGAGTCTCACTTTGCAATCTCAGGCCTTTTAGATTATGTTGAATTGAAGTCTTTGCTTGTCCAACGGCTTAGGAAAGGGACACCTCCATCTGGGACCGTACCCGGGCCAAGGAGAGGTTCCGGTTGGGTCGCTGCCCAATGGTTTCTGGTTGAGACCGGGGTGTGCGGGGCGGCAGGCTGCCGTGGGGCACCGGGCTCACGTTAGGAAACCACAGGGCCAGGCGTGAACGCGGACGTGGAAATAATGTGGAAAAGTGGCTTTCAGGACAGTCCCCAGTAGGTTTAGGCTGATCGTTCAAAAGCATCATTAAAACGGAAAGTAAAAATGTGACATCCTCCGGCAGAACCAGCAGGCCCCATGACATTTCCACAGAGGTCACGAGCTGCGCCCCTCCAACCCAGGAAAGGCCACACTCGGTGTTCCCTGGCTCCCGGAGGCACAGCCCCAGTGCCCGCTCTGCCGCCACAGAGAGGTTCCGTGTCTGCGGCTTCGCGTCCACATTCCCCTCTCCTCACAAGAGCATCGGTCACCTGGACCGAGGAACCCCAGCTCCGGGATGATGTCATCTTGACTAGATGACATTGGCAGTGAGCCTGCTTCCCAAGCGGCCCCGTCCGCAGGCTCTTTGTGGATGTGAGTTTTGAGGCGACCCTCGTCTACCCGGGAACAGTGTCAATGACTAGTTCCTGGGCACCGGCTTAACGCGTAAGAAGGAAGTTTATCGCTCTTGGTGCCCCGAACGTCACGTTCCCAGGTGAGAGTTCGGAGGAGCAGACTCCTACTGCCTTAGCAAGACGGTCGGCCCCGTTTCAAGTCACTAAGGATCCATTAACTGCGCAAAAGCTCTGGTCTTACTGGGGGTTTACCAGTTTGGGGTAAAAGAAGAGAAGAAACGTTCATTCCTCACTCAGCTGGCGTTTTCTGGGCACTGAGGCCCGTGATTTGCATGTGTCTTGAGGCAAAGGAGTTTCAGCGTTCACAGCACAAGGCCCTGCTCTAAAACGCCATGCGTGTTTAACGCTGGTGCGAAGAGCCCGGACCAGCCTGGCTCTGCAGGCCGGACGGCCCTCCCCACCGCAAGGGGGAGCAACTGATTTCCTTTGAACGGAACTTTTGCAAAGAGAGAGAACAGTAGCAGAGAGGCACTGTGTTTTGGGGGGCTGTTTTGCAAATGGAACCTCTCGCAGCAAACTCTTGCCCTGGGAAGTCTAGGGCGTCCCCGCGGGACAGAAAAATAAGCCTTCCTAGTGCCAGACTGACACTCCCTGGTTCTTCCTGCTCGGGAGGTGGGGCCCCCTTGGCCACGAGGAGTCTTTCAGCGTGGGCTGCAGTAGGTCAGCTGACACTTTGAGAAGAGGGAGGGACCAATCAGAGAGAACGTTTTCCACTCGCAGTGTTTCAAGGCCTTTATGATGCCTGGCTCGCCCTGCAAACATCCGTCACTCATTACATAGCGTTTGCACTTGAAAATGTAAGTCATTTATTCCCAACCTCGGCTGTAATGTCCCTGAGAGTGAAAACCTGGTTTCATGCTCCAGTTACGCTTTCCAGTTATAGTTTCTCTAAATCACATTAAAATAACATATGAAAAATATTCGTCTGTCTGCCACGTAAAATCCCCTCAAGGATCATGCACGGGATGCTGCCACATCTGAGGGACACACCTTGTGTGTCCCAGACGATGACACAGGCGGTGACAGAGGACAGGCGGAGCAGGTAGGGCGGCAGCCAAACCCACAGCAGCCGCAGGCCTGGTTTTGGTGCCCAGGGCACGGCGTGTGGGGAGAGGGGTGGCACAGAACCTCTCTCCCTCAGCACACAGCGGAGTCACGCCCCCTACCCCCTGCACTGCTGTGAGCACTGACAGCCGCCCATTCATGGACATTTGTGGAGCACCCGGGATGGGGTCCCAGGCTGCCGGCTCCAAGCGAAACCCCATCCCTGCACCCAACACACACGTGCCATCAGTCCGCTCACCCAGTAGCCCTCCCTGGGCACATGCGCACCCACAGCGCCAGTGAGTTACAGTCCATCAGCGTCCTCACGTCTGGCTTTCCAATCAAACAACTATGGAATCCCTGGGCATGGGCAACCCCTGCTCACAATCAGATGCTAATTCAAGGCAGACTAATACCTGCTTGCCAAGTGCTCCCTATCTACTGGGGTGAGGAGACATTAGTCAACTACTTTCCCAAGTTCATGCACACTTGCAGCCAGGGCAAAGTCCAGGGAACAGAGACGGGACAAAGGCCTGCCCTGGGTTAGGAGGCAAAGGAGACGGTGCGTGTCAAGCCCAAGGAATCATCCTGTTCATTCAGCTGCTGTCCACGCTGAAACGGCAGCACCCACAGGACCCCCGGCCCCTGCCAGGCTGGGCTCGAGCACGGCACTCCTGCGGTCCGAGAGAGACCCCCACCCAGCCTGGGGGCTCATTGGAAAGGTTGATTATTTGCCAAATCGCTCCGTGCACCTGGCCACCTGGAGTTCAGTTGACTTTCTTTTCATTAATGTCTTTATTTCTCCTTTTCCAGTTAATGAACCACTTTGTGGTAACTGTCTCTATGAAACAGTATCCAGACAGCATGGCCCCACGGAGGATTAAGTCACGACACTAATACTCCATCAGGGCACTAGAGATTGCGTGGCACCCGGAGGCGCATTTTCATAAGTAAAACCGCAGCACAGCGTCCACAGCCCAGGGGAGGCCACGGAAGCGGTGGGAGGCATTCCATCTTCGCTTATCTAACTGGGGCTGCAGGGCGATTAACCTCATAACACAATGGTGATTTAAAATATTTATTTTCACCATGACATGTTTATTCGCCTCTACTTCGGAACAGCACCTGCACCTTCCCCTTTGGCTGCTGTAATCGTGCAAATGTAAACATTCGAGATACGATTAGACGGCCTGATGACTTGGAAGGGTGTCGTGTTTTTAAAGTGCCCCTCGCGTGCGCGAAGGCGCAGGAAACGCAGGGCGGGTTAAAAATCGCTGCGCGCGGCCCAAGGGGAACCGATCGTATTAATGACTTCAGAGCTGCCGCTGCCCAGCCTCGTTCTCTGCCGTTAGCGATGGAGCCAGGACGGGAAGCACAGAGGCATCTGGGACAGCAAAGGAAAGCTCCGGGGAGGCAGGGAGGAGACGATGAGGCCGCTTCCTTGGCGAAGACACGAGTGACATAAACCAGGACACGGAGGGCGGGTGGGGGGCCTCGCCTCAGCGTGCCAGAATCTGGCGCTGGCTTTATCATAACATCAAATAAAGCACCACTGGTATTAGCATCACACACTTGTGCGCTTTTTTTCTCCTAGGGTGTGTTTCATCCCTTTACAAGAAGATGCAAGTGAATCAACTCCTTCAGGAGAAATCCAAAAACCCAATGCCAGCAACCTGTTTTCATCAAAGAAAAGCTCGAAACGAGAGTTTTGGTGCAATACATTTTCCCGAAGAAACCTGACACTATGATACTTAATTTTCCTAGCATGTTTTTGAAATTTGCCGTTGGACTACACTGAGAAGCCGACCAATGAAAGTTTGTCTCATTTGGGTAACTGGTACGAAGAAAGAGTGCAGATGGGAACCTGAGAGCTCCAGGAAGCCCCGGCCCTTCTTTGCCGCGTCCCCCTGCATTCACTCATTCAGTCGGTGAACTGATATTTGGGAAAACGGGTCAGCCTCGGCGGGTTCGCCGGCCGCCTGTGCCCCATCACCTCCACGTCGCCTTCAGACCCCGTGGCTCCAGGTTGACGCCAGCAGAGCCGACCCCCTGGCAGAATGCACAAGCCCACGAGAAAAGCAAGATCCTCCATGGCGAGAAAGGTCCGTGGCCGCCAGAAAGAGAGAGAGGTTTTAGAAATACAAATAAAAGCATTCCAAAGAACAGAAACCAAAGCTCGCTGGGTCGACACGCTCTGGCGCACAGCATCACAACACGCGCCACGAGTGACTGATGTGCCAACGGTTCAGACCCGGGAGAACACGGTCAAATTGCATGTGTCTCTAGGTTCTGTTTAATCTGTTCCTTTTCAAAGCCTCTTGGCAGATTACAATGTTGAAAGTTCTGTTCAGAGCCATTGGGTTCAATTATCTGGTAATAGTTCGTGGGTGAAGTAATACATTCTCAGGGACGTTAGACAGCCACGGTACTGCTGAAGTTCGCCCCGGGCAGTCCACGGCGGGGCGCGGCCCGTCCCCCGAGGGCGGGCACGGACTGAGTGAGATCATAGGGTGGCAGAGCGCCCACCACGTGGAGGGTGATGAGGAGTTCTTTGCAACGAGGGAGTGACCTGTCGGAGACCCAGAAGCAGCTCCGAGGGGAGCATTTCCTGCGTGATCCTAGAGGAGCTCTTTGGGGAGAAGGCTTGATTAGAAATTCCACCAAAGCCTCAGGGAAGGAGCAAGGGGCCCTTCCCTCAAGGAAAACTGGGAGCAAACCAAGAGCAGAAATCCACCACCAAGATGATATGAAGCGATTTTCTAGAATATTCTGCCCCCTCTTGCAGGATCTCCCATTAGAGCCACACTTGAGCCCAGAAACCTTCCAAGCAAAGACAAGGGGGGCATCTCTGTTGCAGAGAGAGCAGGGCGAAGGGGAGGGTGAGCCGGTGTCATCCTTTCCCCAGGGACGAGGACGGCGAAGCCCCCGGGTCGGCACCCTGCAGGGCTGAGGGCCGGGGACAGTGCCGCAGGCTTGGCTGCCACGGCCACGTGGCAGGCACGACAACTCCACAGCCGGGCGGATTCACCTCCTGCAGGCAGCAGGAAGGGCCAGCGTGGGTGACCAGAGACAGGACGGCACTCAGAACGTCGTCTCCAGCATGTCCCTGGCCCCTCATGTCCTCACAGGTACTGAGTAGTCCTCGCAGCTCTGTCTAAAGCTCTGGCTCACTTTTGAGAAGATGAAAGCCATCAAAGCTGGGGACTTAAAACACCTTTGAAGAGTCACCTTTAGCAGGTGGCCTTGGGGGTGTTTTGAAGCCCTCCGTGGCTCACTAATTTCAGAGGGAAGGCCAGCACCGGTGCGGAGCCGCCCGGGTTCAGTGGAGGCAGTGCCCGGGGAACGCGGAGGGCGCGCAGCCTCTCCGGAGAGTCTGGGAAGGGGGGCGGGGGATACGCTGAGGCTCAAGTAGAGACGTTGTCTGTAGTGAGGATGTGCCCTCCCGGGTCGCCCCGGCTTCTTTCCCACGGGTGCTCCTAGCCTCAGTGCCGGGGCACCCGAGCATGCGCACAAACGCAAAGACGGCCACCCAGTCCCAGAGAAACGTGATGACAGTGTCAGGGCCCCAGGAGGCCGAGATGCAGAGAGACAGGCCCGGGCACTGTTTGCCCAGCACTTTCCAAGGACAAGGGACATTCACTATGATGGCACAGATATCCTAGCTGCTGCAGCGATGCTCTCTAGTGTGATGGGGCGGGGCGGGGTGGGGGCGCCTCGCAGCGCTCCAGCCGGCTGGTCCCACGCTCACCTTTCCACTGTGCTGTTGCCCACTCGCTTCCCAGGTCCCTAGTTCTGAGGAGCCACTAGCAGCCTCTAAAAAGGAACCATCACCCATGAAAAATTAGCAGATCGCCGTTTTGGTTTATTTCATTCATTCACGCCATCGGTATTTATTATGATTTTCTATGTGCCAAACATTGCTACAATTGGACGGCGTCCAGATGTGAACTGGATACAACCCTAGCCCTCACGGAGACTCTGTTAGCACTCTCCATCCTAGAAACGTTCGTAAACCCTGCGGTACTGCCGCCGAGTGGCTAGAAGGACAAAGAGAAAGGCCACCCAACCCATCTGTGTGTGTTCAGGGGTCCGAGCTGTGAACCTGAGAAAGGAGGCACCGTGAATGAGGGCTCCCAGTGGCTCACTGGGCTCACGTTTATAGAAACCAGAGCCTCGTGGCCATTTCTGCACAGGGGTCCCACACACACACAAACTGCCGTTCGTGGAACAGCTGCCCTGTGTCCCGCCCTCTGAGCTGCCCTTATAGAGGAGCTCCAGGGATCCCATTTCAGCCAATAGGACTGATGCTTTCCTATCAGAGCTGCTCAGCTATATCCCCATCAGCGTCTTCACCGACCAATCAGGACAGTGCCTTTGGACCAATCAAACTGTGAAGATTTGCATTCCTCATTTGCATGAAGTTGACCAATCAGGAACCAGGGGCAGGGACTTCTATTTGCATAAGCCAGCTCTCCTCTGGCTCTCAGGGTGCACTTTGCTTCTCTGCTTCAGACTCGAGTCAGCTTCTCCCCGCGGAGCTGAAACAGCGAAAAACGCCTTCCCAGAGCAGGGCTGTCTAGCTGGAGACCGGCCTGGCCCCAGCGCTGCCCCACAGGTGTGGCCATGCACTGTTGAGCTATTTGCACTGAATAAAGGTTCCTCCATCGCCACACCCCAACCTGGGAATTCCTGCAGTCAGGCATTGGACTGGCACCGACTACCTGGGTTGACAAAGCGAAGGTCGGGTTCCCGCGGAAGGTTTTGTCAGAACTGAGTCTGTAACTCGGCCCCTCACTTAGTAGGTAAGCGTAAGACAAAGGCGGAGGAGAGCCGAGCCAGCGTGGAGGTGTGTCGTAGAGCGTGGTATGTTTGAGAAACCTCAAGAATTTTGGCATAGGGATTGGAAGTCACAGTGGTGAGAAGCACGTGTAGAGAGTGACATAGGGGCCAGAAGTCTGCAGGCAAGGACTTCTCGATAAATGCTGCGTGGACTCCGTGGTGGGGCGGAGGGCAGCCAGCCAGGGCGGGGAGACTGACGCACCGCACGGCCGCTGGGAGACGTAAAGGCTGGACCTACGCATTTATGAAAGAGAAGGCTCGAGACCTCAAACAGGCGATTTCTCCCCAAGTCAGGCCAACGTAATTCTAATCCGAGTCCCGATGGGCTCTTCTTGGTGGAATGCTAGAAACTGATTCTAGACATCTGTTTTGAGGAAGAACTGAACTGAGAGAGGGGGTCGAAGGGCTCAATCGTATCCCCCTTGCAATTCCTGCGTTGCAGCCCTCACTTCCAGCACATCAGCACATGACCCGAGGTTGAGGCGGGGTCTTCCCAGAAGTCATCAGACGACAACGAGGTCACTGCCGTGGGTCTGAATTCCGCGTGACTGGTGTCCTCAGAAGACCAGGAGGTTTTGACACAGACGCGTGAGGGAAAACAGCGGAAGAACACAGGCAGAAGATGGCCGTCTACAAACCGAGGCGAGAGATCTGGAACCTTCCCTACGGGCCTCAGGGGAAACCAGCCCTACGACACCTTGATTTTGGACGTCTGGCCTGTGAGACAGTAACTCTCCCGTGTAAGCGCCCGCGTTGTGGTGCTTTGTTACAGAGGCACTGAGACAGCTAGGACAGCGGGTGCTGTCCCGTCGGTGGGGAAATGCATTACAGAGCTACGTGACTTCAGTAGCATTCTGCCGGGGCCCAGGCGGACAGACTGACCGGTGCAACAGAATAGGACATCCAGACTCATTAGAAAAGCAAGAGTTTAACTCGGACGATAACACCCAGCTGACAGGTGGCTCTGCAGGCACTGTGGGCCCCTTGGCAGTACAGGTAAAACTGAGCACGCACCTACCTGTCAGCCATCCATTCCCCCGCTGGGCGCAAATCCTGGAAAACTGCTCATGCACACAGACACATTGCTGTCTTTAATCCTTTGGCGTGGTTCTTTCAGCAGACTGGGCCAAGGGAGGGTCCTTAAACGAACCTGCCTGTCAGTATCCAGCTGGATCCTTGAGACTGACGCTCCGCCCCCTCCCGATTCTGCTCGGTGCAGCCCGCTGCTCCCTGGCGTCCTGCCCTGGGAGCTCTCCGCTCTGTCTTCTCCCCCAGGGCCATGGGGCTCTGCTGGGGGCCCGCCCTGTAACCACAGCCTGGAGACTCTCAGACTTACAAACTCGTGGGACCACTGCCATCCATCCCCTCATGTCCAGTGTCCTGAAAATCCTCATTTCCTGTATTTGGTCGGTCCTTTTGGGCATCCCAGGCCAGAGGTCACAGCCAGCCTGTATTATGCCACCCGGGGCCGTTAGAGCAAGCTCATCTGATGGAAGGGAATCTTGCCGTTTGGAGAAATGAGCTAGAGTTGTGATTAGATTTATACACATTAACGTCATCCTGAAACTTAATATCGAGTGAAAAAAATCAAATTTGAAGAATTATATATTCTGTCTGAAATCATTTCCATAATTTGAAAATAGACCAAGTTGTCCCGTGTCTGGATTTTGCGTACAAAAAGCAGAACGTGTGGGCAGGAAACACCTCCATCAGCCAAAGGTTTTGGAGCCTTGGGGAGGAGAGAGTGGAGGACAGGGCCGGGAATGAGGAAAAGGCCTTGACCTTCACCCGTGCCGTCTTATGTTGAAAAATGAGAATATGAAACCAACATGCAAACACTGCTCAAATCTGGTGGCCAGCTGGAAAGATCCTGGTTAATTAGGTAATTTTTTCTGTGTCTCAGATTTTTTCATGACTGAAAACACCTCCAGTTGGGTTTTTGGAAGCCTCTGCCATCAGGATTTGATGTTCCACGGGTTTGGGGGCCGCTGTTCTTTGCCCCCATTTGCGTGGTTGGAATGCTCACAGAGGCAGCTCCCTGGGGAGGAGACCCTCTTGGGAGAGGAAGCAGCGCGATGGCACTGTTCTGAAGGCGTAACCGGTCCTGCGGGATTACCCCAGATGTGTTTTGAAGTCTCCGCAGACTTCTAAATGAGCACCTCTGCCAGGTGCTTCCTTAGGGAAAATGGCTTTGGTGAATATTCATTGAGACTAAACCCCGCACACAAATAAATAATTATTCATTCTCTTGCTTTTAGGGAGATGACTGTACACACGTGTATGCCCGCGTATGTGGGTGTGTGCCTACGCATGTGCCCCGTCCATGTGTAAGTGTGGGTGGGTATGCCCTGCCCATGTGTGTGCCCCCATATGTCTTGTCCATGTGTGCATGTGTGTGCACGTATGGGCATCTGTGGTGTGCATACACGTGCAATTGGCTAAAAGCATGAAATGGGGTTTTATTTTGTGGTCACAGAGTGTCGAGGACCAGACACCTGGGTACCACTATCAGAAGGCAGCATCACCCTGAGTTGGAAAGTTCTGAGTTCTGTCTGGTTGCTCCACAGCAGGACGTCACAACCTCTTTCTTGACGAACTCAGCAGATGCTCAGCCCCTGGTGTGAGCAGGGTGGGCCGGGGGGCTCAGCTCTCATTCCGGGCCTTTCCCGCCAGAGCCGTGACTACATTCTCTGGTCCCAGTGCCCGAGTGCCAGTGACGGACAGCGACACGATCTCCCAGACCGCCTGGGGTCTACTTCAGATTTGACGGCCAAGTCACGTGGTGCTCCCGTGTTAGTGGCAAGCCACCTGGGCCAGGGCTCACCGCTGCTCCGCCGTGAGGGAAGTCGGGCGAGGGAAGTCGAGGAAGAAGGAGGGGAGAGGAAATACGGGAAGACGGAAGGGAGAAGGAGGGCGAGGGGCCCAGGGGGCTGGGGAGCAAACAGTGAACTCGCTTCTCAGCCGAGGTGCCGCCAGGAAAACAGAACCCTCTCCAGACGTTTCAGACGGAGGACACAGAACACAGGCTGCCGCTCACGCAGGGACCGGGCCAGCAGGGCAGGGCCCCGGAAGGCAGGCCGCGTGGAGATTAGTCAGGAGCTCGGAGCGGGGGTCCTGGAGGAGCAGCCTCAGGCAGCCCCAGATCCGGCCATGGCTGGGAACCTCGGCCGTGAGGGGACATCCAGCCGGAGCTTGGGGGGCCTGAGGGAAGGTGCAGATACCCGGGGCTCCCTGTCCTCCTGTCCCCCAAGCTGATGTGGGATCTGGAGGACGAGGGGGCTGTGGGGGCGGCGCCCTGCGAGGTTGGGCAGAGCCGAGGAAGGACAGGGAATGGTTCCAGATATGTAGTTGCTGAATTCAATACAGATGCCCAGTTAAATGTGAATTTCAGATAAACGAGGAATTGTGTTTTAGTGTAACTATGGCTCGTGCAATATTTGGTGCATAGTTATGCAAAGCGTATTCATTGCTTATCTGAAATTCAGATTTGCCAGGGCGTCCGGTGCCTGCGTCTGTGCATTGGCAGCCCCGACCTGAGAGCCCACAGGGGAATAGCAGGGCGAATACCAGGCCGGCGCCGGCGCGCTCCTGGGCTGGCGGGGACCCCGAAGGAAGGGGCTGTGCAGAAGACTGGAGCCTCCTGGCAGGAAAAAGCGAGAGTTAAGGAGGGAGGGAGCTGAGGAGGTAAACATCAGAATCTTCAGAACACTTTACCAGATGGGCCAAGAGAAATGCACCCCCAAAGACACTGGAGAGGAGGCCCGAGCCTGGGGGCAGGGCCTAGGGGCGGGGTCTGGGGGTGCACTCAAGAACCCCAACAATGAATATGTCCCTGTTAGAAGTGAGACCAATCAGAGGTGAAAATGTGCTCGGCCTCCAGAGGTAGCCAGCGCGAAGTGACGTAAGGTGCCGTTCTGAAGGGTGAGGAAGAGCAACCTTTGACGGGGACCCCTCTCCACCCTCCTACTGTGGGAAGTGGCCCCCGACTGGGAGGCCACTGGAGAAAACACAGCCCTCCCTGGGTCCAGGAGAGTCGGTGAGTTTGGGCAGGGGCCGCCTGCTGCCCTTTGTCCTTGAAGAGGAAATGGTGTGGAGGTGGGTGCCCGCCTTGGGGTGCTGGACCGCCCTCGGGACTGCTGCTAGTGTGTGCGCACACGTGGGTCACACTCACGCACTCGCGGGAGGCAGGGGAGGTGACTCGGGAATGGCTCACACTGTCTGCCCAGGCTCAACACCTGGCGCACCCCCTTCGTGCTGCGTGGGAGGTGCTTGTCAAATCCTCAGGGGTCTTGTCAAATCCTCCAGTGCTCACGCCCTGCCCAAGTCTGTGGCCTAGAGGACAGCAGACACCAGCCAGTCCCCCGCTGGGGTGACGTGGATGGGGTTCTCCTGTCAATGTGACCGAGGGGACAAACCCCCTCCAGTGGCCTGTGGCTGCTGAGTCTGCAGCCCCGCGGAGGACAAGCAGGTGTCGGGACAGCTACGGGAGCCTGGCCACCTCGCTGCTGTTCTCAAGAAAACTCTACCGGGGAGTCCAAACTTCGGCATCTCTGGGCCTCCCTGGAAGAAGAGTTGTCTTGGACCACACATTGAATACATTACAACACGTAATCACAAAAAAAACCTTGTAAAGTTTCCCGTCAATATACGATTTTGTGTTGGGCAGAATTCACAGCCATCCTGGGCCACAGCTTGGACACCCCAGCTTTAAAAGTACCCACTAAAGTATATTTATTTAAAAAAAGAAAAAGTCACCCATAACCCACCATGCAGAGATAACCACTGGTAAAAGGTCTATGAATCATGGTGTAGTTTAAATGTACTGGTCTTCGCCCGCTCTTTGCATTCCAGGACTCTATTTTATACCCTCGGACTTTCCCGATATCGTCTCTGTAACAGCCGCAGAAGGCTCGCGTTCAAACCCGTCTCACCGCCGCTCGGTGTGGAAGCCGCCTTCAAACTCCATTGTGTGTGTTCACACCAAGACTCCTGTGTCTTGGTTTCAGCAGACGCCCTGCTGGGAGAGCTCGTTTCCTGTCGGTCTCCGTGCTTCTGCCTCCGCCCTCAGGTAGCTGCGTGATCGTGGGCTTCTCGGGACCATGTGCCTCGATGTCCATTACACATTTTCGCGAGGCCACCCATCCTTCTAGTGGCCCCGGCCAAGCCCTTTGACCGGCCACTATCTCATTGAGATCGTGTGGCCTGAGTGGACATTCCTGGGGACAAAGCGCACGGACAGTGGCCTCAAGGGGCTGGTCAGAATAGGCTGGCTGGATCCTGCAAGGCTTGTCCCCCTTGGTGGTGAAAGGCGGGCAGAATTCAGGGAGGACATTTCAGACAGCACCTGAAATTAATGTCTTCCTTCTACACATGCTCACTAACATGAAACACAACCAGAGGCTCGTGGGAGGAAAATTTCGGTGACAGTTTGCCGTTCGTGTGACTTTCCACAAGGACACAAAACACCTTGCTTCCCCTCCCACAGGCCTGCTTCCACCCTACAGAAGAGTCTACGGTGCCCGGCCCCACCTCCGGCCCTCAGCCTGCACCGCACCTGAAGGTCCCCTCGCTCTGCTGATGGGGTGCATGGGGACCGTGGGAAAAACGGAGGGCGGTGCGCAAAACAAGCAAGGTACGCAAGAGTGCGGAAGGATAATCATTTTACGTAACAGCCGACTCCTCCCCGTCTCTAGAATTTCCGGGTTGGGACAAAACCGTAACATCCCCTCCCAAAGGCTGCCCTGCCCGTCTCCGGGCTTTGCCCCTGTCCAGCATGGGGGGAGAGCGTCCACCCACCCAGGGTCCGCCGCCGCTAGGCAGCGCGTGCGTCTGTGTCTCGCCGTGTTGGGAGCTCACTGTGAAGACTGAGCTCTTCTTGCCCGGAGTTCTGGGCTGGACCTTGGGGCCACGCAGGGCTGGGTTGTCCGGGTCAAGCTGGAAATACTGGAAAAGGAGAAAAGAAAGGAATACCCAGGAAAGTCTCAAATTTCCTTTGTTCATATTACTGTTTTTGTAAATTGCCAGTTAAGAATATTAAATTCCGGCGATGCTTCATCGGCCTGGAATCCTTTTGCAGAGAGCGCCCCCTTGAGGCTCATCTCTGCATTTTCCCAAGAACACAAAGTGCGGTTGCCCAGGCTTCAGGTACAGAGCCTGCCTCCCCCTACCCCAGACCACACCTGGACAGGTGTGCCTCACCTTCCCACCTGAGGGCCCGGATCCGCCCCTGCAGGCTTGTCCCTCTTTATAAAAGTAAGACTGAATGTCACTTCGCTGGCTCCAACCCCGGGCTCAGGTCACTGCTGCGCCCCAGGTCACTCCGCTTTCTGAGGCTGACACCACACCTGAGACAGTTGCCTTACACAGTGCCCACCCCGCTCCCCACCACATGCTTATTTTCACTCACAACTGCTGCCCACCATGCAATTCCCTGTCCCCCCAGACTACCAATCCACCCCGCACTGTATGACCCAACCTTCAGGCCGGGGGTGGTCCAGGTGACTCAGCAAAGGTCACTTCCCCACACAGATCCGGGAGGCTGGCATGGCTGCACATCGGACGCCAAAGGCCCATCGTGACGCTGCAGGGGAAGCCTGAGCAGACAGGCAGCGCCGTGGTGTCTGCAGAACACAGCAGAGTCAGTGCAGGGGGAGGGGGACGAGTGGGAGGAAGGGACGAAGGGGCCACCATCACCTGGGCACAGATGGCAGTAATCTCGTCTTAGCTGCCCCATCCCCATGGAAACCCTTTGGGGTGGCAATTATTTTCCCCATTTTACAGATGAAGAAACTGAGGCTCGGGAGGTTAAAATTTTGCTTATCTTGAATGTCCCTAGACATTGTCAGCCCATTAAATGAGGTCACCTTGTCATAGATGCTCAGATTCTACCAACTTGTAACTCCCCTCAAATAAAAGCAGCACCCGGGATCCCCACGGAGGCCCCTTGGTTACACCTGGGCGGCTCACCTGGCCCTCCTCATGGGCATCTCTGTGCTGGTGTGCTCCAGGAGAACACTCCGGACAAACTCCCGAGGGCCCGAGTGTGCCGGGCTCCTTCTTTGGTCGGTGGAAATCAGGCTCTCCCTTGGGATCACGAGGAAAGCCCTCCGAGGACCCACGCAGGGGAGACTGTGGGGTAGCAGATGGTTTATTCAGGGGAACCTGCCCCTGGGTCTCCAGCGTCCCCTCTCCCTCCATCCCGCCACGGAAAAAGCCCAGCGTGTCCTCAGCAGGGCCGGGACAAAAGCCAGAGTCCAGAGTTTCCGCTTCGTATCGTGGCTCAGCCCTTCGGAGCCCGCACCATCTGCTGCTGCCCTGGTAGGTGTGAGTCCACGTGCTCACGTGTTCCTGGGTGAGAGAGAACATGCGAGCGCACAGGGTGAGTGTGTTACGGGGTTGGGGGAGTGGGGAGAGGGAGAGCTTCTTTGTCCCCCGGGGTTATAGGAGCTTGGGTTTGGGATGGACCAGGCGCTTTTTCAAAAGGACGAATCCACTTCCCACATGTTTGCAGGCTTATGATGGCTCCACCCCCTACTCAGGCTGACAGGCCTCGTGTCAAGCCCCGCCCCCTTCACCTCCCCGCACCAATCCGGTCCTGGAGGGCGGATGGTGCTCCTGGGGAGACTTCCTGTGCTCCTAGGGTCAAGTCTGCTCAGCAGCGTCCCCTGGAGCGTGGGAGTGAGTCTGCAAGTGCTGCAGCTCCCTGTCCAAGCGCGCAGGCGCGGGCTCCCCAGTTTATGAAGCTCCTGTCGAGTTCCCTTTGCTCTCTGTCTTATTAACGATTAGCTAACTGCCTACGGTAGCACTCCAGCCTGCGCCGAGCTGCAGCCAGGCCATGCTGCTACCCCCCTGGACAACAACACGCCCTGTCCTCCACTGGACGTCATGCCTGCTGCCCCGGGTCTCACCTGAAGACCGCTCGGTTGCGCTCTGCCCAGAGCCTCTGGCCACTCTGGAGCACGGACACTGCCTTCCCCTCCACCCCGACTTGGTGTTTCACTGGCACTGCGGCCAATGCCACAAATGTAGCGGTTTAATCAGCACAGACTTCCAATCTGACGCTCTGCAGGTCAGAAGTTCAGGGCCAGTCTCACCGGACGAAGGCTGTCAGCCGCCTGCATTCCTTTCCGGAGGGTCTCGGAGGGAATTCATTTCCTGTTCGCTCAGGTCGTTGGCTGAACTCAGTGCCTTGTGGTCGTAGGGCCAGGACCAGCACCCCCTTCTCTTGTGGGGGCTGTTCCCGTTTCCCGGAGAACAAGCAGGGTTAACCAGACGTGCATACGAAGGACTGTGGACTCTCACTTCAGCCGGGGAGCCCTCTGTCTCTTGGTCCTCAGAGTCGTCACTCGGATCCAGCTCTCTCGGGTGCCCGACAGCCCGTCCCACGGGTCACTCGTTTACGGGAAGCAGGCGTCCTGCCTTTCCCGTCTGCCACTCCGTCTCCCTCGCCATTGTCCCCATGCCCTGCCTCTGTTCACCTCCCGAGGTTCCTTCCCGCTGGGAGATCTGCCCCCCACGCAGCTGCCCACCCGTCATGGGAGCATCAACCCTTGGGGCGGAGGCTGCTGGAGGGGTGCCCATCCCAGAGCAGTTGGTTCCCCTGGGAGCCCGGGGTGTTTGGAGTCAGAGTTCATGCAGCCAGAGGGCGTGATGGCTGTGGGGTCGGCGCTAGAGTGAAGGCGGCAGCAAACAGCGGTGTCAGCAGAGCCCTGATGGCGACCTTTCTCTCTGAGGACCGCCGTGGAGGCGGGGCCTGCGTAGGACCGCTGGGGAGGCGGGGCCTGAGGAGGAAGGCTGGTGGGGCGGGGCCTGAGGAGGACCGCTGGGGAGGCGGGGCCAAGCTCTGCTGATCTGCAGGAGGGTGAGCTGGTCTGGGGCCGCACAGGGGAAGAATGGTAGAGGGGAGTGCTTCGTTTGACTTCCCACTATTCTTTGGGTCGATTGAATGGAAAACCCTGATGTTAAGCTTCCAGAAGTTTAAAGCACTGAACCCGAGCTGGATGTACTGCCTGCGGCCCGTGCTTGCAGGCAGAGGCTCATGTGCGTCTCAGTGACGCCCCCTTTGCCTCTCCCGGCCCTCCCACCTCCACGGGAGGACAGGCCTGCGCCCCGTCCACTTACAACACCACCACCCCAGGCCCGGCCTCCGGCGCTGGCCCACAGGAGAGAGCGAGACGTGATGAATGACAGAGCCGTGCGGGGTTTGGTTTTCATGCCTAATAGCCGACTCTGGAGATTCTGCTAAATGTCTTTTATTCCTCTGTTCATAAATTCTTATGATAACGACTTTATTTGGGACTTAAACCAGATCCCCATCACTCACGGGGGCTCACGTCCTGGGTGTTCGAGCGCCTCCCGCATTGTAGGTTACAAAGCTTTGGAGGCTGCGTTAACTCTTTCTGGCTGCGGGAGGGACCGGGTGGTGATGCTCATCCTCAGGCCCTTCGGAGTTGTACCTTAAAGCGTTAATGTCGTTCAGAAGGGTTTCCAAATTAAAACCAGGGCGAAAGTCGCCTCCTGAGAAAGCCTGATTTACGCTGCTACAGGACGCCTTAAATACAACAGCACCGAGTCTGTGCCTCCCGGCCTCTGTCTACAGGATGGGCGTCCCTCCCAAAGCCACTCTGGGGTGCCTGCCAGCTCCCCCTCGGGGAGCAGACACAGGGGCCCCGGGGGCTGGGGCCCAGGGGACGGGGACCTACTGCTTCATGGCCACCCCCCGTGTCTGTTTGGGGCGATGGGGCACTTGTGGGAATGGATGGTGACGATGGATCCACAGCACTGCGAAGGCACTTAGTGCCACCAATGGGACACTTTGAGACGGCAGGTGGCACAGTCCACTGTTGTGTGAAATTTTATGTCGTGTATATTACCACAATAAAGTAACTGTAATAACACAATACAGTATACAGATGATATATTATGGACTTGTACCCCTGAAACCTGTATCGTTTTATTAACGGTGTCACCCCAGTAAGTTCAGTAAAAAGGTACAAGCAGGAAACAGATACACAGTAAGGTGAGCAGAACAGAAACCCCAGCTCTGCTGTGGACAAGCTGGGTCAGCCTCACCACCAGTGGGGCCCCGCCCCTCATCCCCAAATGGTGGCGCTAGAACGCAGCACAAGGGGTTTGTGACCCATGATGCACCTGGGACCAGGTTCGCCCTCTCTCTGACCCGAGGCCACGCGCCCCTGGGTCGGTCTCCGGCCCTGTGCGCTGGAGCTTTTAGACAAGCCCGCCCCTGAGCCCCTTCGAGGTCTTCAACATTCCCCACCCATCCTGTCCAGTTCCCGGTGGCCTGAGCTTCCCTGCTGTCTGTGCCGTGAACCCCGATTTCTTCTACCCCAGGGGTCCCAGCGCGGGACCCCTGTCACTTGCGTGGTGACAGCCCACAGAGGCAGGGAGTGGCTCCTGACTCTACTGTTCTCTCAGCTATGGAGGGGCCGTTCATGGACACTTGGTGATGTGACTTGGAAGTTAAGTGACCAGTCCCCCAGCACAGGCAGGCGTCAGGAGGGGGCACAACCTCTCCGGCTGTGGGCAGAGCTGGGCTGTGGGCGGAGCTGGGTTGTGGGCGGAGCTGGGCTGTGGGCGGGGCTGGGTTGTGGGCGGAGCTGGGCTGTGGGCGGAGCTGGGCTGTGCAGCGCTGCCGACACTGGTTCACGCGCTGGGTCGAGAGCTGCAGTCCGGCAGACTCCCCCCCTGCCCGGAGGGTTTTCGGGGCCTGAGCCACCCGGGGTCCTTCCCCACCTGCTCAGACTTGTGAAGTCACCTGGAGCGACAGCAGAGGCAGGGGCCCGGCTCCCCGAGCAGCCAGGCAGACCCCTCCCCAAGCCTTCCACGGCCTGTCCCAGGCCACCCCACCCACCCGCTGGTCTGGAGGGGTCACCCCATCTCTATTCCGTGCCGCTTCTGCCCTCCCGTTCTTCACCACCGCCACGCCGGCTCTGCCAAACTCGAGGTGATGCATGGCGGCCGAGACTCAGACACCAGCTGCCAGCTGGGTGTCCCCAGGGCCACTCTCACTCAGACCAGCTTTCCACAAATCTAGGTTCCCACAGACACCCGTGGGTTCTGGAATTCGCTAGAATGACTCACAGAACTCAGAGAAGCCCCGGCCTGCAGTGATAGTTTTCTTATAGCCAAAGGAGGCAAGTCAGCGCCAGCCTGGAAAGAGCCTCGTGGGGCAGACCTGGGCTGGGAGAGTTCCAAACGGGAAGCGCCCAGGTCCTCGGGGCCGCCGTGCCCTGCCACCACTGACGAGTGACAGTACTACAGAGCGGGGCCGAGCCAGGAAGGTCCCCGGAGTTTCAGAATCCGGAGATCATGGGGTTTTATTGCAGAGGCAGAATTGATTGACTCACCACCTGCATGACTGAATTCCACCCCCCCACACACACACACACACAGACGCCGGCCCCCAGATGTGGGGCTTATAGCTTGTGGCTCGCAGCCCGGTGCTCCAATCACGCCGCTGGTCTTTCTGGCCGCGCCAGCCTGCGTCCCCAGCCGCCTCATTACTGCAAAACACGCCAGGCCTCCGTGAGTCACTCGCTGGCACAGACTCTCAGGTGTGGTACAAGGGGCCCACCAGGAGAGCACAGACACTCCGGTCCCTGGGGGAATTCCAAAGGTTTGGAGTCACCTCCCAGGAGCGAAGGATGCGGGCCGGCCAGATTCCTCCTTGCAATCAGGGTGATGACACCCTCGGGGTGGCTAGGACTCCGGGGCGGGCGCTCACATTTAAATCCTGGCACCAGATCTGGACTGACCTGAAGAGCAAAACCACAGTCCCGTAGCCGTGGGCATCATGCCGCTTTGGCCGACCCGCTTTGTGTGAGTGACTTTATTTTGTTCCCAATCCCATAATTAATATCTGTATCGAATTCTATTGAAGACCACCTGTTTTGCCAGAGCTACGTCATCGGGCACCCTGAAATTCAGCAGCCTCTCCCGGCTCGTCCCCTCGGTGAGGGAGGTGGGGACCACTGTCCACGCAGCTCACGGACACGGGTGCGAGCCTGAGTGGGCGCAGGGGGCGCTGGTGCGAAGTCACTGACGCAGAGCTCGGCGGGGACACCTGCGCTCGACAACCGAGGCAGAGCGTGTCGCTCCCAAGGAAGTCACGTGTTTGTAAAAACGCCGGCCCTCCCCTCTAACTTTGGGGAAATGGCGGAGCAGCTTGGTGAGTGCCCGGCATCACATCACCCACGTTTAAACGCTGCAGAGAAGTAAAACCGAGCAGACCGTGTGCAGAGTGCTCTGGAAACGTCACCTGTGGTGCACAGGTGAGGGGCTGGGAACGGCGGGGCCCGCGGGGGGCAAAACCTCGGCTGAGGGGACAGCGGAAGACCCAGGTCCCAGCTGAGCAAGTCGGAGACACCACGTGTCAACCCAGAAACGGTGAGACCAGAAGAGAACGCACACTCACCGAAAAGCCGAATTCTGTCACTAAAACCCCGGAGTGAACACCAGTCCTCAGAGGGACCAGGCCCCGCCCCCCGCAGTCCCTCCTCTGTGGCGGGGACTTCCTGGGAGCCCACGTGCAATCAGAAGGCTCCTGTGGGGTTAGAGAGTGGGAGGGAAGGATGCGGGGGCTTTAAAGCCCCTCACTGTACCCCTCTCTCCTGCCCAGGAGAGTCAGGGGGGCCTTCTTGCCTTCCCCAGGAGTCAGACCTGCCAAAGGGATGACGATTTCGGTGACCTTGACGATGACATCACCCCTCAGACGTCCCTGGGCGCACCGGCCTATTTCCTGTCACTCCTGGCCTCCTGTGCGATCTCCGAAGGAGAAGAGGCAGAGGGTGGCGGTCCTCTTAAAGAACCGGCACCTATGCAGCCGTGTTCTTTGGCAAAGCGAAACCCATGGGCTCGCTGCACGCGGCACGCGGTGCAGGGGGAGCGAGGGGCAGATGGCGCTGTCTTTGGAGCCGGCCCTCACCGAGCCCCGTGGCTCGGAAACCATCCCACGGGGAGTGCGCGCCCTGGTCCCTTCAGCCCTCCCCACTCGTGCCCTGATGACCAAGACTGCGTGACATTTTTCACGTCCTGCGAGGCGTGTCTCAGGATGGGTTCCCCCAGGAGGCGTGGTGCCCTGGGCTTGCCGCCTGGGACCGTCCTAACGAAGCCGTACGAACTCCGTGGTTTTAAGCCACAGACACAGACTCTCTCCCAGGGCTGGCGGCTGGGATTCCGGGGTCCAGGTGCTGGCAGGACCGCGCTCTCCAGGGAGGCGTGTGGGGAGCGCCTCCCTCACCGCTTCCACGTCCGGGTGCTGCCGGCACCTCATGGCCGGTGGGTGCATCATCCCTCCGGGCTCTGCCTCGGCCATCCCCTGGCCTTCTCCCCGTGTGTCTGTTCTCTTCTCATGAGGTCTCTGGATGTGGTGCCCTCCCGAATTCAGTGTGACCTCATCTTAACTGGTCACATCTGCAGAGACACGTTTCCACACCAGGTCACGCTCACGGGCTCCCAGTGGATGTGACTTTGGTCCCATTGGATGTGACTTTGGGGGCACGCTGTCCACCCCGGGACTGTGAGTGTACCGTAGTTCAGGCGTGTTGCGCTGTGTTTCTGTGGGCTGTGGGGGCGGAGGAGCCCTGTTGCCCCCCACGCCCAGCAGTACCTGGGAGCACCTGTCCTCCACCCCCGAGACACGGCGTGCCCTCGGGCTTCGCCGCTCTGCCCACCTGCTGCGTGGGGAGCGGCACCTCCCTGCTCTGTTCTCCATCACAGAGACAGTCGGGCATTTTCCTTATGAGTTGATCTGTGAAATTTGTAGGGGGTCTGTTCATATCTTTCCCCACTTTTCCAAAGGGCTTTGGTATCTTCCCTCAGCTTTTTCGATGGGACTCACCTGGGACGCCCCGCGGCCCTTTCCCGTCGCTCAGTTTTGTGTGACGCCGTTTCCCTGCGCGTTGGAAGGACTCTCTCGTGGCTCTCACCACTTTTCTCATCCTCCGGGCCCTCCCGGCCGTTCTGTGTCTGAAACAGCAGCAGCGTGGCGTCCGAGGTTTCCTGGCCCCTCTCCCTTCTTCGGTCCCCTCTGGACCCTCTCTTTCCCCTTCCTCGTCTGTCTCCTGTCTGAAAAAACGTCACTCCACTCCCAGCAGTTTCTCCTGGGTGCGGGGCCCCAACCTGGAAGAAAGCCGGGTCCCCTCCCTCGTGAGAGGCAGCCCCCTCCATCTCAGCAGCTCCGGCTGGCTCATCCCCACCTCACCGGGGACAACGGCCACCCCACGGAGCTGAGGCCAGCAGCGCCCTCCCGGCTGCACCGCCCAAATCACCGTCTGTGCTGGTAGAGAAAACCGCGGCTGCTGTGGGCCTGCCCTCTCCTCGGGTCAGCTAGATGCTCTCACTTCCTCTGCTGGGGTTTGACAAACACAAAAACACACAGGCCTCTCTGCCGCCCCTGGCTCGTTCCACCTGCTTGTGTCTTGGAGCTCTCACGAATACCTTGGGACCAGTGTTATCGTAAACGGTGTCTGCAGGTTTCAATGTGTCTGTCCGGCTGCTCTGGCCACCCTTCCGGGGGGCTCAGAGACCCTGCACAATGCGACCACCAGCAACGTGGCTGTCTTCACCCGGCTCCCCTCGGTCTCGGAGCCTCTCGGATGGTGACTGAAGGCGGCCCCGTGATCCTGGTCTGTGTTGAATATCGGCCTCCAAGCTGCGTTTTAAAATGTTGCGCATGGTATCTGGGGTACGCGTGGCAATCTTTCCAATGTCTGTGTGCTCCCCAATTGTGTGTGTCTTACCCATCCTGTCTTTCACGGCCCGTGGATTTTGAGTCGTAAGGAAAAGCTTTTGCCCATGGAGGGATGCACTGATGCTGCCTTCCAGAGCCTGTGAAACTCCACTCTTCGCACTCATGTTTCTAGTTCCTGTGGGGCTGGCTGCTGTGTGGGCGGAGCATGGCGGTCTCCTCCTGCCGGCAGCTTTTACTGGAAAGCCGATCGCGTCCCCGCACTGGAGATGTCCCCTGTATCGGGTAATATTCCCCACACACCGTGCCTGCTGTTGATTGAATCACTGAAAAGAATCAGTGGGTATTTTAACCACATTTGGCTTTTTTTGTACAACCTCGTTCCCAAAAGGGACCCCTGCCACTCCCAGTAAAGGCCAGATTATATGCGATAAATCCAGGTGATACTAACGGGAAAGCTCACTGATGTGCTGTCCTGGACACACCGTCCCACTCCTATATTCTTCTCTTACTCACTGATATGTCAGCCTTTGTGTTTTACAAAAACGTAAAATGTTAAACATCGTACAGTGGCCCCTATATCAAACACACTGAGAATTATTTGTCTAACGGCAGCCTCACGTCTCGGGAACGGGATGTGACTAAACGGCCAGATTCTGCGACACCCTGAAACCGACTCCACTGTCTCTTACACTGAGTGAAGCAGACACTAGCAAAGCTCTCTGGTGGTCTGTGATATTCCTCCTACATCCTGAGTGTGTCTCCCTGGCAGCCAGACATTCGTGGATCATTTGTTTTTAAGAAGAAAGGAAAGGACAGGGCCCCAGGTTTCCATTTGAAAAAGCAATTTTGAGGAGGAGGAATTAAGAGCCCCGAGCTGGAAAGCGGGATGAGATAAGCCAGGATCTCGCTGCCTACACCGAGGCCCTCGGGCTCCTTCGCCCGGCGGGAAGTTCAAGGTTTGCACGGCGTGGCAGCGCCCCCTGGTGGGCAGGTCTGAGATCGCTCCAGACTCCTCTTGCCTCACCTGCGCTGGACTTGGGAAAGGAGAAAACGGGAAATCACTTCCTCAGGACCAAGTTACCTCCAAAAACCTTAAGTATAATGTTTGCTTATCAAAGATGTAAAAAGATGTGTCTAAAAACCCTGTGTGAATAAGGGACGTCCCAACCTAGCGTCCATCTGGCTGCTTTCGTACCATTAACGATCATCGCCAGGTATTAGCCCAGACGCTAGACTAAGACTAATGGCATTCAACCCTCAGAACTGCCTCCTGGGGCGGCCTGGATGTCACCTCGGTTTTGCAGGTGCAGCAGGGGACTCGGAGATGCCATGAAGGGCTCACCGAGGCCACAAGGTCAGGGCTCGGACCCCGAGGACAGGGCTCTAAAGGTTGGGCCAAAAATGGCGTAAGAACACGAGGTGGTGTCAGCTTCGGTTCTTCCAAAATGGACAATGAATTCTGACTTGTTTTCCAAAATCTCTATATTTCTTTCCCCGCCGAAGGCTGTCTTCCAGTTCAGCCACTCCAACGCCCAGTCTTTCTAGAGAAGGATAAATCGCTCCTTGGGGAGAATCTGCACGTGTGTGCTACTCCCGAGGGAGCAGGCTAGGGGCTGTGGGAAAGTCAGCGGGCAGGAGGCCACCGCCGGGGCCGTGGTTCCCCAGTCCAGCGGGCACAGCGCCACCCAAGGTCACTCTGGGGATTGAGTGGCAGGCTGCCGCGAGACACCCCAGGCTAAGAAGTCAAAACCCACGGCCCATGGCTCCTTGCCGTGTGTGCTGCTTCCGTGACGCCCGGGTCAGGCCTGGGGGCACTGGGATGGGCTCTGGCACTAAGTCCGCGGGGACTGGGGAGTCCTGCACAAGCATAGAGCAGGAGAGAAGGCACGGGCCCGAGAACTGCGGAAGGAGGAACAGCGATCTAGATCCGGCCTCTGGGAGCGCTCGGGCCCGGACGCCCGCCGGCACCCGTAGCGCGGCAGCTGCGAGCAGAGGGAGGCAGCGCCGGGCGGCAGCCCTGGTTCCAGCTCGGACGCGCCCGCGAGGCTCACCTGGCGCGCGACCTCCGCCCTCCCGAGGGCGGGCTGAAGTTCCTGCTTGGCGAGGGCTCTGAGACCATGTGGGTCCCATGGGGCAGAAGTCTGACTGATTGGTGGGACAGTGTCGGGGTCCCTGGCGTGAACCTGCCCTTGCTGGTGCCAGGGGAACTGTCCGGTCGCTACGCAAGGCCCGCTACGGAGGAGAACGCCTCGGGCAGGGGGAGAAGACGCAAGGGGACTAGATAGAGTGTGGGGTCCCACCCCAACGGGGGTGACTGGGGCTCTGGGTGTCCGACAGGCCTGTGGGAGTGAAAAGAGCGTAAGTAGCCGCCACAAACGCGAGGACGTGTGGCAGAACAGAAGCCAGATGTCCCAGGCTCGCGCTGGCTGCCACTCGGCAGGGCACCAGGAGGACGAGAGGGGACTTCTGGGTGGTGTCAACACGCCTGTCCTGTGTGTGGCTCTCTGGAGACAGGTCGTGGCCGCGCCCCTGTATGAGGGCGGGGAGCACAGGTGAGCCAAGTCCCCCTCGGGAGGGACAGGACAGCAGCATCCAGACACCCCTTTGTCTTGAGAAGGGTCTTCTTTATCAAATCGCCCCTGGCGCTGAAGACACCAGAAGCCTGTGCTTCCAGGAGTTGCAGAAGCAAAATGTAAAGAAGCAAGGACAGATGGACAAGGAAAAGAAAGCGGGGCAGGGAGCCCTGGCTGGTGTGGTTGAGTGGATTGAGTGCCGGCCTGCAAACCGAAGAGTCGGATTCTCGGTCAGGGCACCTGCCTCCCAGGCAGGGTCCCCAGCAGGGGGCGCACGAGAGGCAAGCACACATTGATCTTTCCCTCTCTTTCTCTCTCCCTTCCCCTCTCTCTAAAATTAAATAAATAAAATCTTGAAAAGAGAAAGCCAGACAGGGTCCCGGGGATGCGAATGAGTGTGTTGACTCAGTGCTCCTTGACGAAACTTTGCTGAGCACCGACACTGGTGCGCGCTCCCGACGCGGTGAGAGTGCGAGCCCCTGCCTCCGCCCGGGCCCCTGCCCCGTGGAGCTTCCCCGGTTCACTCAGAGCCGGGCCCGGAAGGCACAACCACGACGGCCCGCATAGCCTCTCCGAGTCCCTCTCTGTGTCCCTTGCAGCTTGTCAGCCAAGGGACGCGTCTTTACTGAGGACGTAAGGGAGTGGGATGGGGGGCTTCCTACAACGCCATTTTGGGGGGAGACCACCCCCTTTCCTGCCCTCACTCTTCCCTGCTTCCCCGGTAACCCCGTGGCTTCTTCCGAGCCCTCACTTCTCACAGCTCTCTCCGTACCTCCCGACTTCCCCCGGACAGGCCGCTGCCCTTCGCTCCAGGCCCTTCCAGAACTTTTGCAAAAAAAAAAAAAAAAATGTTCTTTTGTTATTCAGCTGTGAACACAAGCAGAATTAAAAGCGGGGAAAGACAGAGACGTGTCCTATCTTTTTAAGTTTGGATCATTGAAGTCATTTAAGACTGGGGACAAAGAAACCATCGTTAAAATAATTTTACAATACTGTATTTTTTAAATTTTAAAAAAGATTTTGTTTGCCCATAATCTAGCCCCCTTTTCTACGCAATAGCTCTCCGTTCTATGTCCCTCCCGACATTTATCCAGAAGTCCAGCCTTGGACATGGTCGTAACCAAGAGATGTACACAATGTTATTGTCCGTGCTTTTCCTTAGCATTATTCCGGAAGGCTAGCCTTCACAGACTTGTGTGCATGGGTTCCGTGGCTTCACGGCAGCCCCTGGACGGCGCGGGGCGCCTCTCTCCGCTCGGACTCTGGGGCCAGTCTAGGGGCTCCTGCTGCTGCGCAGACGTCCCCGCGCCCCCTTAGGCCCCGGTTTACTCCCTCGGGTTCAACGGCTTCCTCGGGAGAACTGCCCGGGTGGAACTCCACGCTGGCAGCTCAGACCGTGTCGCCGCTCCGTGTACTTTCCAACGTCACAACCTCACCCGCCCCCCCACCCACAGGGCGACTTTGCCAAAGCTCCATTTGAGACCTCCCGGTCCAAGACACAAACGCCCTTCCCAGTCACCGGCCCGGTGCTGTGTGGTACCTGCGGTGCTCTCCCCGGATCCCGGCTCAGTCTGCTGAGTTTGCTGCCTGGGGAATTAACAACGCGTCCCTGTCCCTCCCCTGACACAGTGCTGCCTGTGCTCTGGGGCTACTCTCCACCCCGGGTCGGAAGCCCGGGTCCGAAGCCCGGGTCCCTGCCACTGAGGAGGGCTGGCCCAGGGCTGGCCCGTCCCCGCAGCTCCGACGCAGACCCAGCGGGCCCAGAGACCTCACCCACGCCCGGCCCTTTGTGGCCCCCCTGTCGCCCCCCACTCTGCTGCCTCCTGCCAATCACAGTCTGTCTCCACCGACTTGCCTGTTGTGGATATTTCAAACTGGTGGAATCCTACACCATTTCGTCATTCGCAACTGGTTTATTTCACTTAACAATGTTTTCGGGATCCAGCCCTGTTGCATGTGTATTTCATCTGTTTCCGTTGCCAAATTGCCCAATAATATTGCACTGCACGGACAGGCCGTATTTTACTGTCCGTCAGCTGCCAGACATTGGGGTTATTTTCACGCTGGGGCTATGATAGATAATGCTGCCACGAACATCTGTGCACAAGATTTTGTTTTCTGACATATTTTTGTTTCTCTTGGATACACTCTTAAGTGTAGAATTGCTGAGTGACGTGATACCTCTCTGTTTAATCTTGGAGGAGCCGCCAGGCTGTTCTCCACAGCGGCCGCACCCCACGTGACTGTCTCCCCACGGCCCCCCGCGGTGCGTGAGGGCTCCAACCCTCCACGTCCTCGAGGGCACGGACCCCCGCTGCTGTGCGTCTTCCCCAGTCCTCGCCGGCCACGTGTTCTTCTTTGGAGAGATAGTGAAGCCCTTCTCTAATTTTTCAATTGGGTTCTTTGTCTTTCTGCTTTTGAGTTGTAAGCGTCATTTATTTCCTCCCAGTCCAAGTCTTTTGCCCAGGACGTGACTTGCAAACTTTCCCCCCTTTCCGGGGTGGTCCTCTTGCCATCTTGCTGGCGTCCTGTGAAGCACGGGAGTTTCTCATTTTGACGGTGTCCGATGTGTTGACGTTTTTCGTTGTCGCTGTGCCTTTGGTGTCATGTTTAAGAAACCAGCGCCCAACTCCAGGTCGTGAAAAGGTGCCCTGTGCTTTCTTCTCACGGTTTTACAGTTTCAGCTCTTACCTGAGGGGCACGATGCGGTTTGAGTCCGTTATGTCACGTGGCCGGAGAGGGGGTCCAACTTGCTCCTTTTGCATTTGGGAAATACCGTCCGTTAAAAACACTGTTCTCTCCCCCTGGAGTGGTGCTGGCATTTTACTAGAAGTGTCTGACAGTAGGTGCAAGGGCTTCTTTCCGGACTCCTGATGCACCCCGCTGATCTGGGCGTCTACGCGCACAGCCATGGAGCTGCACGGCTGCCCCGTCTTGATTGCGGGACTCCGTAGTTAAGTTCTGACTTAGAGGGCAAGTATGAGTTTCACCAGTCTTTGTTTTCAAGATTGTTTTGTCTACTCTGTGTCTCTGAATTTGTATAGGAATTTTACGGTTTGTAAATAACCGCAAAGAAGCCGGTTGTGATTTTGACAGGAACTGCACTAAGTCTGAATGTGAGTAGTCTTGCCATCATAATATAAAATCTTCCAACTCACAAACAAGGAATGTGTTTCCATTTATGTAAGTCTTCTTTAATTTCTTTGAGCAATTGTTTCATAGTTTTTCATGGTATACAATATGCAAATTATTTGCTAATTTTTTATTTTATTTTTTGATGCTATTGTAAAGTTGTTTTCTTAATTTCAGTGTATTCATTATTACTGTATATGAATATAATTGATTGTGTCTATTGATCCTCTATCCTGAAGCCTTGCTTAACCCGTTCCTCCGTTCTGATAGTTTTTAGCGGGTTTCTTAGGAAGCAGGTGAAATTCCAGGTCTCTGAACGGGCCACACTCCGATTCCCAGCCTCCCCCAGGGTGGTTCGCCTCCAACGAGAACTCCGAGGGGAGGGGCAGGGGGCACGGGTGGCTAGGCCAGCGGCAAGAGCGTGAGACTGCCTCCTCCAGCCTCAGGCGCCCACGCCTCCCTTCCGCATGGGGACCCGCCACTGTTCCAGCGCAGTGGGGACCGCAGCCCCCTGCCTGCACACTCAGCTTCTCCCCGCAGCAGAGCCGCCTCGGCGGCCTCTTCTCTCCTGCCCTGCAACTGCGACACCCTCGTCTTCCGAGTGCACCTCCTGAGATGGCCGCCTCGCCGCCACTCTGCGTTGATCTCGCCCCTCCCTTCTCCCGTCTGTGTTGACTGTGCGGGGGGTGCAGTGCCGCTGGGCAGCAGCTCAACACTCACCACCACCACGCACGTCCCCGGGACTCCATCAGCCCCCCACTGCCACGTCGAGTTCTCCGAGTCCAGGCCACGGTCTCACCTGAGGCCTGACTGCTGCCCCTTACTGCCCCCCCAAGAACCCTCCCCCCTTCTCTCCCCAGACTCTCTTCTTTGCCTCGTTAGCTCCCCCTTCCAACCCCAGGGTTCTGGTATCTGTTAAAGAACAGTCGGTCCTCACGGACATCCCCAAACTCCAACTCTGACCTGTGCTTGTTTTCCCAAAGCTGCCCGTGGGTCTTCTGTTGGGCCAAGGACTGTCTAACCAGCAGTCTTCATCTTTCAGCAGCCCGAGTCCCCACCGAAGCCTGACAGTGATCATTTTTCTCTTTAAAGATCCCATCTCTGGGGGATGGAGCTCGCTGGACCCTCCCCCACCCATCCTGGGCTGGGGGCCATCGTCACATGTTGAAAATCCCACCTCCCGCCCCTCAGACTGACGCCAGAGGATCTTAGAGTCACTCTGTCTTCCATCTCCGTCTTCGTGTGATCAGCACAACTCTGCAGCTCCACTCTCGAGTTACTTTAGCTCTTCGGGCACCTTCCTCTGTAACACTGTCGATGCCCTGAGGGGCTATTGTAGCGATTTTTTAAGTTTTTACATTCCATCCAAAGAACAGCTAGCTACAATGACTTCCACGTGGAAACTGTTCCCTAAGCAAAACTTTTAAGTTACCGGCCTGACTTCTTCCGTCCCTTTCTATATGGTGCAGTGATGGTTCTACGCACAAATATAAGAGCATTTCACTCGCGTGCGAAACCACAGAAACCACCCAATTTGTGTTAAGTACCTAATACGTGTACGTGTGTCTTGCTCGGATCAGAACGAAAAGTGGGTACACGGTACCCTGCTATGTGCACAGTTGAGTGACAGGCCTCAGAGGCCCCGTCTTCCCTTGGAACCTGACCCTGCTTCAAACACGTGACACAGACAAAGGTGTCCTAAAAAGCTACCAACCAAGGGAGCCCGTCACGTTCTGTCTTTGTTAGGCCACTCCCGTGCAGTGAGCCGAAATACCCCTCTGGTTCAACGGACCCTGACAACACAGCAGGGAGGGGTGGTTCCTTTCCTTGGTTCGACCTTGCTCATCAGAAAGCCTGAGGTGGAAAGTGCTGGTACGGCAGGTGCGTGAAAAGAAGGGCATAAAAAGTTAGTTTTTGCAGCATTTTTATGGTTCTGATAAGAACAAAACATGTACACCTATTAGGTATTTAGTACAAATGGTGTGATTTCTGTGATCACGCATGTGAGGTCGCATGCACCTATATTTGTGTGTAAAACCGGCATTGTGCAATACAACAATGGGTGGTAAAATGCAGGCTGATAATTTAAATTATTAACTTTCCTTTCTTTAGAGTATTGTAAATGGCAAATAAAACCGCCATGAAAAGTTGAGAGACACTGCAAATAAAGACAGATCTGCTACATTTAGTGGCACCTCCCATACCCTCGGCTTTCGAACCAAGGGTCTTGCATTTTCAACGGGCTCTGCGCCCACCGAGCACGCAGGCAACTGCACCAGGGGACGAATCCAAGCCTCACGCCCGGTGGTCGGGTGGGAGCGCCCAAGCCGGCCTGTAAACAGGTAATACCCAGCATGCGGTCGGCCAGCGAGGAGGACTGCGCACGGAACCACGGGGGCCAGGAGCGAGTCGGAGACGGGTGGGAACTAGACCTTGCGTGTGAGGGTACGCGAAGGCAAGGACGTTGGATTTTAGAGCTTTGAGCAGGCGGGTAACACGAGCTGATGGACGTGGCCGCTGTGGCGTGTGGGGAGCTGCCTCCGCGAGTCAGTCGCGCAGGTCCGGGGACGCAGGCGGCTGTCCTCGGAAGGGGTCCCCCACGTGGAAGGACCGCGTGCCGTTTCCAGACGCGGGCAGGACTGAAGGAGCAGGTTTGGGGGCAGAACCGATGTCCGCTTTAAACCTTTAAATTTGCCCCAAAGAGGAGAGACATCGAAGAGCCCTCAAACGTGCCCTGAAGCCCTTTCTTCCAGGGTTCGGACGCGCGCATCCACCGCAGCAACTTGCCCTGAGGCCAGGCCAGTCCTCCAGAGCACCGAGAGCGGCGGCCAGAGCGGCACAGCGCCCGCCTAGCCGGCCGCGGCGACGTCCTACCACGCGCCGGAACCGACTTTGCGCCTGCGCAGCGGCACTCGCGGCGGCGGCGGCGGCGGCGGCGGCGGCGGTTACGTCATCACGGGCGCGACGCCCCGAGGGACAGTCTGGGGTCTGACTACCGGGAAGGTGCTGCGGCGGGGCCGGCTGGGAAGATGCCCGTGGCCGTGATGGCAGAAGGTGCCTTTAGTTTCAAAAAGTTGCTGGATCAGTGCGAGAACCAGGAGCTCGAGGTAACCGTTCGTACAGAGCAGGGAGAAACCTCGGGGTCTCCGCCGGCCCGGGCGGCGCCTGTCTCCAGGGTAACGGGGCCTGGGGCCTCGGGGCGGGGCTGGGGGCGGGCGCCCGGAGTCTGGAGCCGCGGGCTAGTCTGGAGAGTGAGGATCTGGCAGGATACCCCCGCGGCTCGCTGGGAGCTTTTTGTTGTTTGTCTTCAGCGAGTGAGCCTGAGAGTTCTGTGTGTCTTGCTCCTTAAGCGCGCCCTGTGCTGCCTGCCCGTGTTAGACTGAGCACCCTCCCCGGTCGTGGGGGAGGTAGGGGCGTGTGGATTTTGTTAAAGACGCGTGCGCGCGCGCACACAGACGGAAAAAGATGTAGTAGCCATTGGAACCTTTTATTAGCGCATAAGAACATAAAGTTAGCACGGGAGCTTCCCCAGTTGTCTTCATTGAGAAGTGAAAGTTACATTATGCGGCTATTAGAATTGAGGTTTTTCCCTAGAAAGGCACTTAAAAAACAAATACAAAATCGAGTTTTTAAACAGCAGCTTATTAACAAGCACTTAATAAAGTTCTTAAAATGGATTACAGTTGAATGAGGTTATAAATGCCTGTACCTTTTTTTCTGTTTATTATTCATTGTTACTCACGTATCTGGCATACCGGGCAGAGTCATAAGGGTTTAGGAATCTGTTGGAAATACTTGTTTCTTGTCATAGTAACACCATTTCGATAAGAACTGGGAAGAGGATCCCATTAAATATTTCTGATGTATAAAGACACCAAGGCCAGAGGGGAATACCACTGCCAGTGACAAATCTAAACAGAATATTCTGGGTTGTAGTGTGAGAACATGAGGTTTTTCTGTTTCCTGTTGGCCTTCCAGGCTCCGGGAGGAATCGCCACACCCCCCGTGTACGGGCAGCTGCTGGCCTTGTACCTGCTCCACAACGACATGTGAGTACCTTCTACCTGCAGCTGAGAGCAGCCGCCTCTTCGCGGTTCCGCAGAGGCGCTTCCGCACTGAAGCGGTCACCGCGGTGCAGGCACCGGCGCTGCGCCTTTCATTGTGACACTTGCTGCGTTGGTGTCCAGTAGTGAACCACAATATGATTAGGCTGAGGTATTTTAAAATACACGTGATTCACGTAAATCTTCTAAAAAACACTCCAGTTTGTTATGGGAAACTACAATATTACTTTCAAATTCCTTTCATTCTTTTTTTTTTACTTTGAACAGTTTGCATTTGCTAATTCATCCAAAAGAGCAGCAGATCATGAATACTTTTTCCAGCCTAAAACAAGTGGGATTTTGTTTGTTTCTGTTTCTTCTGTTTGTCTATTTTTTATGTGGGGCTTCAGGTGGCTGAAATGCATTCCTCAAAATTCAATTCTATCTTAAAAATAGATAGTACTTATGAGAAGTGACAAACATAACAGAACAACACAGAACATTAAATTAGTTAGGGGGTGGGGTTACAGGCATTTTTCCCTATTTAACTAGTTGTAACAGTGGGATTATATGTTATTAAATGAATGTGATCAAAAAACACAAACGCAGGAACAAGTGTACTGGAAGTAAAATTGTTCCATTAAAGCTGTTGTTCCAGGAAAACACACTTTCCAATGATTGCACTGTATACAGCTCCAAGGTCCTTTTAGAACTCCTTCTGGGAAATGTCGTTGGAGTAAGTTTATGAGCCACATGAAAAGAAATATGTGGTCACTATGCTGATAGTCACAACTGACTTGAATATATCAAAGTCTTGTTCCCTAGTTTAATCACCCACTTTGTTCACAGCTTTGGCTGCAGGTTCTGGCTGCTTCTATAAATAAAACTGAAACACCATAAAAGTTGCCACAACTCAGACTATTTTAGTAACCTGGCGGAAACCCCATAAGTTATTTCATTTTAAGTTATCTTGCTTGTATTTTTTCTGTTACTATTTAGTCCCCTCATACCCACTCCCCCCCAAATTCCTGTAATTCTGCTGACCCTTTGGTCTCTCTGTGGAACATTTGACCTTCGCTCACTTCGCCTCGCCTGAAATCAGACCAAGAGAATCTGAAAGGGAAGGCTGAGAGGCTAAGAGGAATTTGCTGCCAGCGTGTACGAGGTTTTTTGAAAGCTTTTTATTTGCTCCTGAATTATTTGAACATGAATTCATGTTCAGAAGTTGGAAAGCATAACTGTGCAAAGGAATAAGAGACTCTCATGGTTTCTACGGCCCACGGATGGACACTGTTACTGTTGTTTTAAATTCTTCTAAATTTTTTCATATCATTTAAAAACCTAAACCAAGATTTTCATTACACACATATCATATAAACCATCTGCCTCATTTGTTACTGTCTCGCCACCCCCTGTCTGTTGTGGTCCAGGCTGTGGTGGCTCCGCAGCCACTGGTGGGGGGTGGGGTGTGATCCCGGAACAGTGCTGGGGGCCTGTGCACACTTCTGGGGGGGGTGAGGGGGTGCGTTCGTCTGTGTTTACAGGTGCTGTCAATTGCCTTAATCTAAGATCTGGATCATCAATAAAAAATCGACAAATGGCAAAACGTTGCTTTGGTTACTACCGTGTTTTTGGACCATAAGACGCACCTAGGTCTTTCCTTTCAGAGGGGAAAGTAGAGGGAAAAACCTGAAGAAAAAAATGTGGTGAAGTATTTAATAACATAAATAACATAATATCTCACCAACGTAAATGTAAACAGAACTCAACAGCAGCATTAACAACCATTATGGGGGGGGGGGGGCTGCGTCTTATAGTCTGAAAAAAGTTATTTCATGTCTTTCTCATCTGGATATCTACTGTTACTTTCCCTGGACAAATTCATAAATTTTAAAGTATACTTCTGCATGTTTGTATTGGGATCTAGAATTTTAAACATTTACTGAAATGATTTTTTTTTTTTGTTTTTTCTTGGGGGATGCAAATTAGGAATAATGCAAGGTACCTTTGGAAAAGAATCCCGCCCGCTATAAAATCGGTGAGTACCCTTTCTGTTTGCTGCTTTAACGCAAGGGCGACAGCCGTTGAAACGGCTGCCTCGTGCATTCGGTTTCCTTCCCGGGTGTTCACGGGAGCTGTCACGAAGCCGGAATTGAAGCAGAGCGGAGCTGCTCGCCCTCTAAGCGGAAACCCGCGCTCCCCCGAGGCGCCGAGGGGCTCAGCTGCGCCGATCCGGCTTCTCCGGACCTTTCACGGAAGTGGCGCCCAGCGGCTGAGCCGCCGCGCCAGCTCCCGGGAAGGCCCGGTGTCGCTGTTTCTCGGCTGGTCTAGCAGCTTGCCGGCGGTTCTGTGCGCATCTTCAGCCCGGCGACGTTTAGAAGGAAGTTCTAAAACTGATGGCTGCTCACAGCATTGAGATGCTTTTTTGCTGATTAAGATTTAGGTTTCTCATTGTGGGTGGGAGATTAGATGGAATAGCGTCTTAAAAGTTTTTTCCAAGGTGGAATGAAGTGAATTTTTACTTCCACTGCTTCACTGCGTCCAGCGTCAACGTGGTGAAATTGTTAAGCACTCACAGAACCCCCCCGGAGTGCCCTGACGCCCTCCCGTCAGTGCCGAGCTGCAGCGGCAGGTCCCGGTGGCGGCCTGCTCTCCGCTCTCGGCCCTGCCCTGTCATCCTGGTAGCAGCGCCCTGCAGCTCCGCGGGGGGCTCGTCCTGCGCATGGCATCGGCCTGTCCCGGCGGGGGGGGGGGGGGGCGGGGCGGCCAAGGTCACCGTCTGCATTGTGAGCCAGGGTGCTGTGACTTTTGTCCTGGAGAAGTACATTCGTGTATGTATATCGGTAACACAGGATCTGCGTGTTGCATGTACGTAGTCGTGAAATACAGACACATCTTTTAAAAACGGTGCGTAAGAGAGTTCGCAGACTGAATTCTGTACATGCTGTGTCTGCACTGCGTTCTCGTGCCTTCATTTGCTGCTACAGCAGATATTCACGTCAAACGTGAACACACGTCGCTGTTCAGTGGCGTGTGAAGACCCTTTGGTAGTGCTGAGCTGACACGGCGTCACGCCTCTGGAAAGCACAGCGGGCTTGTGTTTTCCGATGCAGTTGTCGACGAAGCCGCGCAGTGAGTATCCTCGGAAGAAATAACGATGTTGGTTGCAGGCCAATTCCGAACTCGGGGCGATTTGGTCCGTGGGACAGAGGATCTGGCAGAGAGATTTCCCCGGGATCTACACGACCATCGGCGCCCACCAGTGGTCCGAGACGGTCCAGCCGATCATGGAAGCGCTCAGAGGTACTGTCGCTCTGCGGCCAGGGGCCGGCTCAGCAGGTGTTGCCTGCTGGGTGACCGGCGGCTTTCGGGTCCCGCGGCTCCGTTTCCTGTCGCTGCCGCCAGTGTCATCGACGGCTCGGGCCTCGCCGTCCTCTCAGTTAATTCTGAGTTGGAATGGCCATGGGCGGGGTCTTCTGCTAGTCAAGTGAGGTCTTGTAACACTCACAAGTTCAAGGCAGGGGTCCAGGTTTTTCTAAATCCGTTTTTGAGAGTAGAGACTGGGTGCTTTTCGACCTCGGCCTCTGGTAGGTGCTGTCTCCAGCTGCTGGGTTTCAGGCAAGTTGGTCCCATACGCAGGTGCTAAAGGTCGCACACCCGGCGCCACACGGTGAGGCTCGTGCCTGCCTCCGCCTCTCCGTCCACCCGCCCCCGCACCTGCGTTAGCACTTGCCCTCCCTGCCTGCCCTCCTGCTGGGTGGGGGCGCCAGCCTGCGGGAGCCGTCGACTGGGTGCTCGCGCCCGGTGAGGGCCGGCAGCTCCGTGGGGGAGCGGAGGCGAAGGTCGCTTTCCCAGTGCGGTGATTCCCTCGGGGTGGTCAGACTGAGCAGGGCGAGTCGCCAGATGGCGGGCACGGGCAGCGGCCAGAGGGAAAGGCGGGAGGGCAGGTTGGCGGGTGGGGCGGACAGGGCAGCGGGGGCACCGGGGCACGTGGGGCAGGACGTGGCCTCGCCTCTCCGTCTGCAGTCCTGGGCCTTCGTGGGTCTGGTTCCGCGTCGTGACAGCAGCTGGGGACAGGCCGGTGCCTTTGCCCAGCGTTAGTTAGCAGGCTCGCGGGAGGGGCACGGGCTCGGGTCTCCTGATGGCTTCCGCAGAGGTGGCAGGGGGTGCGGGCGCTGCAGGGAGTGTGGGCACGGGCCTGAGAACAGTGGGGAGCAGAGGGGAGGGCGTGACGGGAGAGGCAGCAGCCTGAACCACAGCCGGGAGCGGGAGGGCAGGGCAGGGCTTGCCTGAGAGCCCGGGGCTCGTTTGGAGCAAAAGGTGCTGGAGGGCTTGGTGTCCTTGTTGGGCAGTGTCCCGGGACTGCAGAGGGCGCTCCGTGTGTCCCGGGCCCTTCCATACACGTCCATCTGCCCGTTCCCCCAGAAATACAGCCCAGAGCATCTCCCAGCATGCCCACAGCCAGGTGCCGGAGCCCCGTGGAGTGGGCCGGGAGACAGGCCCCGTTCACTCACTGCCCGCGTCAGCCCCCCGTGGTGTGAGCTGGGAAGCGAAGCCTCCGGAGACGCCACACGCCTTGTCTTGGGACGGGGTTGGGGGTGTGTTCGATCTAGAATTGCATTGCTGCTGGGATGGGATGGTTGTCGGCTCCTCCTGTTCGGTTCCTATGTTTAGGGCTTGACCTTGGGGTTTGACCCCGAGTGAAGCGGGAGCACAGCAGGCAGGAGAGTGGGGGCAGCGCTCCGGGCCCCAGGGGACCCCGTGTGCGGCCCTGAGGAGAGGGGACAGCGACACCACAGTGGGTGTTTTCCGCTCCGTCCGCTCGGTGTCTGTCACTGGAGCCGACGAGCCCCGTGAAACCTGCCTCACGCCACCCAGCCTACGTGAATGAAGCACTGCTAGGTTTCAGCCTCGCGCATGCACTTTCCTCTGCGTGGTTTTCGCCGTCACCCGAGAGGAAGTAGACGCGCGTCTGTCTGTGTCCGGCGGCCTGCGGGCGCCGCCCCCTGCCAGAGCAGCAGTCTCGGGCTCGGCCTGTGTCGCGGGTGGGGCCCGGGCCGGGCCAGTGCTGCCCTGGACTGCGCGTCCTGGAACCGGCGGCTCTGTGGTCACCGCCGCCCCCTCCCGCTGCAGAGGCAACGAGGCGGCGCGCCTTCGCCCTGGTCTCGCAGGCCTACACCTCGATTGTCGCCGACGACTTCGCCGCTTTCGTCGGGCTCCCCGTGGAAGAGGCCGTGAAAGGTAGCGTGGGCCCGCGTGTCGCTAAGGAGCGTGGGGAGTGGAGGCTCTGTCGTGCCTGTTCTTTAGGAGGGGGACTCGAAGCGCGCTGCACGGCCCCCCGGCAGGGCCGGGCGGTGGGAGGGCACGGCCAGTCCCGGGAACGCAGCCCGAGCCGCCCAGTCAGTGCAGGAGACCGCGACCCCTCCCTCCCGCTCGGCCCAGGTGCCCTCACCCCAGATCCCTTTCCAGTGCCCCTCTTCCCTCGCCGCTCCTGGAACCGGAGCTCACCCCCGACCCGCCACCCCCACCCCCTGCGCCCGCCCGCCGGTCCCCAGGTATGCTGCTGCAGTCCCGCCTCTCCCCGGCCGGGCAGCAGGCTGGAGGGTGGGCGAGTGTCACAGCGCCTGGTGGCATCACTTTGCAGTGATGAGCACTTCCGTTCTCCGGCCACACGGAGCTCCGTCCAGCACCGCGTCTTGTCCTAAGTTCCCCCGGCCTGGCGCAGCTCTGGGCACTCAGGTTTAGGGGTGTTCTTAGAGCGACTCGCACCGAACTTGACCTCCCGACGTCTGTTTGCCCGACTCTTCTTCCGAGCCTTGTTCCCTGGTGAATGCAGCCCCCCAGAGTCCCTGCTGGGGGGGTTTGTGGGGCCACCCCATGCTAGCCCTGTAGCCTGCGACGTGTCACTGGGGTCCCCTGAACCCCATCTCCCACGTCCGTTAAGTGGGGGCTGTAGTCCCACTTCAGAGGGCCGTCCGCCACGGCGTGCGTGACTGGCCCGTGGAAGCCCCCTGCACGCGGCCCCCGGCCAGCCTCTGGCCCCCGAGCTGCCGCTCCCTCATTCCATGGTCACTCTGCTGGGACTTCCGCCAGCCTCGGGGAGGGACCCGGAGCCTGGATGTGGTCACACGGGTTCCAGAATGGCATTCACGTGGGAGCGCTGTCCGTAGCCTGGGGCTGGGAGAGCCCCACGTGGCGGGACAGTCCACGCGGGCAGGTCTCCCGTGCAGGCACTGCCCGTGACCGCGGGCGGAACCGGGGCCATGCCCGCTCCCTCACTCTCCCGTTCACGGCCCGTTCGCAGGTGTGCTGGAGCAAGGGTGGCAGGCCGACTCCACCACAAGGATGGTGATGCCCAAAAAGCCAGGTAGGTGGCGCTGCGGCCTGGACGCCTGGACGGCCGCTCCGGCGTCTCAGCCGTGCAGTTGGAGTAACTCGGTACGGAGTCCACTCTCATCACAAAACGGGGGTGACCGCTGCGTGAGCACCGACTGACACTTGGGCTAGCAGGGCTCTTAAAGGTGGCCCAGCCTCACCTTCGTGGCCAAACTTCCTTTTTATGTTAAAAAACCACATCATGCGGGTGCTCGGTAACCCCTCCTGCAAGTCAGTTTCCCCAGACGTTAAGGCCCCGCCCCCCGTTTGGAGCTGAGCCGGCCCTCCGCGCCCCTGTGCAGCTCCGAGTGCACGCAGGCGCCTCCGAGCAGGGTGCTCCGTGGCTGGAACCCGCAGAGCCGGCCCGGCCTTCCTCTGCGGGCTCTGCGCCCGGCAGGCGCTCCCAGGCCCGCGGCTCACCGGCCAGGCCAGGTGCTGCGGGCCGCTCTCTGGCCGCCGGCCGCGGGCCCTTTGCTGCCAGGGCCGCGGAGCGGGCCTCACACCCGCGTTCGGAAGCCTCCTGACGCGCTCCGCGCGGATGCCCGTCCCGCTCTGAGGGCCTGCTGCGGCGCCCGTGGCCTCCGCCGTGCAGTGCCGCGCGGGCCTGGGCCGGCCGGGCGAGGTGCCGAGGGAGGCCCGGCCAGATGGGGCGCGGCTGTCCTCTGTGGAGAAGTGCGTGGCCGTCGGTGCGTGATGCACCGACCGCGCCGTCTGTGAAAATCCTTTGTAGTGACGTCTGCGAACTTGACTTTGAATTTCGCTTCTTCAGTTTCAGGGGCCCTGGACGTTTCCTTTAACAGGTTCATCCCGTTGTCAGGTACGTTGTTTCCCGTGCTCCTTTCAAACGTGCTCCGTTCTCGGTTTTCCGTGGTCTGTTTTCCTTAGTGCTAACCCTGCGCAGAGATCGAGTTCCTTACTTGGTATCCGTGAGGATCCCCGGTTGTGAGAGTGCGCTGTGGGCCCCCCCGCAGCTCCCCTTGAGCGCCCGGCTTCCCGGGCCCCTGTCCGGCGGTGGGGGGGGCGCCCTGACCCGCCTGTCGGCCCCAGGCCGGCGCCCGGGGCTGCCCGAGGAGATGCGAGGACGGCGCTCCCTGGCCATGGGGCTCCTGGCGCTTTTGTCCATCGGGTGTGAGGTTCCCCTGGAGCACAGAGCAGTGCCTGTCACCTGGTGAGCGCGGGGTGACCCGCCCACTGAGTCAGAGGCCGCACGGCGGGGCTCTCCCAGGAAGAGCTGAGTGCCCTTCAAAGGGCCGTCCCGTCGGTGACAACAGACCAGACCAGACGCGGCTCTACTCCCAGTTTGGGCAGCTGCTCGTGAGAGTTCCAGACAGCTTGGCTTGTTTTCAAAAGCGCACAAAATCAGGGCGTTTCCTTGCCGTTGAATTAAATACTGGGTGCTGGGGGGCAGGGCAGCGCTGTGTCACCTGGCCACTGACTTTGTGACTCTCACGCACAGAGCCCGCCCCGGTGCCGCCGATCCCCAACGAGCAGCAGCTGGCCCGGCTCACCGATTACGTGGCGTTCCTGGAGAACTGACGTCCCCTCGGGTCACGCGACTGCAGCGCCCTGGACCCCGGCCCGCGGAGGTGCGGACTGTGTGTGTGCAGTGTGTCGGCCGGACCGAGCACCTCCGCACTCTGTACCGAGCATGTGGTGAAATACATACGTAGTAGAAAGCGCACTATACATGTTTCGTCCTTGACCATCGTGCCGGGGCGTTGCCAAAGCAGCTCTCCCACGGGGACTCCTGGCGGCGTGGGTGGAGCCGTCGGGGCGACGGGTTGGCCCGTTTGCCCCGGGGGCCCCGACGTGCAGCGCCCGCCCGTACGCACGGCGCCGGGCGCTCTGTCCCGCCCGCACCCAGCTGGCCGCCACCCCGCCGCGGGTTCGTAGCTGCGGGGCCCACCTGGGGTTTGAAGAGGACTGTCCCCGGGGGCAGTGTCCGAGGCGGGGCGAGCCTGCCGCCCCCTCTTTGGAGAACGCTCTCCGCTCCTCGCCTCCCACGGGTCGGTGCTGACGTGCGGGTGAGCAGCGGAAGCTGATTGCCGGCGAGCGGGCTTGTTGACCGCAGACCCTTCGCTGTGAGTGTGAGCGTGCGTGTGCCCCCGCTGCTGGAGCACCGGGCGTGGGAGCACGGGACAACGCAAGGCGTGCGTGAGAAGAACCGGTCGCAGCGTCTCCTCAGGAGTGGGTACACCCGTGGGGAGCGCCCGGCGCTGGGGAGACGCTGTTAAGTGGCGCACGCTGCCGGCTGCTCCCGCTCACCCCCGGTGCAAGTCCTGCTTGGGGACGGTGCCCAGCAGGTCCCTCATCTCTGGGTGACAGCCCCCTGCGCGTTCGAAGTTGTCCGTTGTACCTTCAGGTTGAAACGCCGCTGAGTCCATTTATTTCCCATTTGTTCAATAAATATTTAATTGAATTCTCCCACTGTTTCATCTAAGGCAGTTTCTGGAAATTTCACCGTCCTGCTTTGTCGACATTCTAGTTTGTCGTCCCCTCTGTCAAAGTAGGAGTTTCTCAACCAGACAGGAGCCACCTGCGCAGTGGTGACTGCATGACGCGTCTTCACTCGCACGAAGAGGTCTGTCCCCCGAAGTCTCACTTTCCGCCGAGGGTTCTCAGAACAGGCCTGGCCCCCGAGTTCTGCAGGTCCCAGCACGACTGCTGCGGGCAGCCGTCCCCGCCCCCAGGCCACGGCCCGTCCCCGGGCCCGTGCCAAGTCCGCGGAAGGGAGCGTCCAGCCGGGAGCAGCCCCTGTGTCCTCCTCTCAGCCCCGCTAAATGACCTCCCACGCGGGTCACTGGCGGTGTCGGGGCCTTGTCGGCGTGAGGAGGGCGGGTGGGGCGGCCTGGCCACTGCCGTCTGGCGGGGGTTTGTTTGCTCCCCCCACAGGCAGACGGGGCTGAGGGTGAGGAGAGGCCGATCGTTACTTGAGAGAGAGGAGCTTTTCCTGGACAGACGGACACGGCCCCACAGAAGCAGAACGTGGCGTGTGCACATGGAATTCTCACTGCACGTGCATTTTTCATAATCTCTGAAGTCCCGTGCGGACGTCACTTGGGCACAGCTGAGTGTGGACCAGCCACGCGTGACCAGGACGGGCCGGACGGCTGGGGTCGGGGGCGGCTCAGCCAGCAAGAAGCCGGCAGCCAGCCGGCCACCCCCGAGGGTGCGCACTCACCCAGTGCGTTGGGGGCCCTTCCCCGCCCCTCGCCCTCCCCACATCTCCACTTTCCTCCAGCCAGCAGAGCCCACCCCTCCACCCACAGTGCCTCTGGGAGGGAGGGCAGAGGCCCTGGGGAGGCAGGCAGCTGCCTGGGGGTCTCCCAGCTTTCAGTGTGTGTGGGGGGGGCACTGGAAACAAACTGCACTTGAACTGCACTGGAAAACAGGGAAAGGGGTCTGCGCGCCCCCGGTGGGGGCAGCTCGTGAGTGGGCGGGAGTACGCCCCGGCTAGCGAGTGCCGGGGCTGCGCTCACGCTCACTGGGAGCCCCGGTACCGCCGCGGCTGGAGGGGCGGGGGTTGGCCATCTGGACGGAGTGGACGGCCTTGGGTAGCCTGATCACTTTTTCAGAGGTGAGCAGTGATCGCCCTCCTCGGATGGTGCTTCTGTGAGGGAAGGAAGCCTTCAAAACGCGGTGGGAAGGTGCAGTTTTGTCTAAATAGCTAACGACAAACTAAAACCGGGCTGGGCGTTTTCTGGTTAAACAGTTGACGGCGCTCCCCGGGGTCAGTTGCGACCGTGGGAGCCAGGATTTCTTCAGACAGCTCTTCGGGGAAGGCGGGGCGTGGTGCTCACGCCGTGTCGCCCCCCACCCCAGCGGGGCGCGTGCCTCCTGCCTGTGCACCGCGGCCTCCTCCCGGGTGGGGCTGGGAGGAAGGGGTTCCTGCTGAGGAGGCCGGGAGCCCGGCTGTGCTCCAGCTGTGAGTCACCTGACGGTGCGTGGGCGGAAGCCAGGCCTGATTCCACAGCGTGCTCGTGATCCGTTGCCGGCACCCCAGCTCTATGGAGAGCATCCTCAGGACAGTCGGCCAAGTGCCCTGCCTGTGACAGTCCACACAGTGACCAACCAACACCCATCCGCAGGGACCCTGTGGCCCTTAAACAACTCGATAGAAGAAGGACGAGGTGGTGCTCGAGGCTGGCGGGGAGTGGCGTCCAGGGTGAACGGTCCAGAAATCCCGACTCCACCTGGCAGCCATAAGCCCGCTGGCCGACACCACGCCGGACGCCAGCCGCCTCCCGTGACGTCCACCTCCCGTGACACAGAGTGTGGGCGGGAGTACGGGAATGTGCCCTTAGCCTTCCGTTCTGCCAGAGGCACTTAGCTGGGGGTCCATTCCAGAAGGTCCACCAGCCGGGGGTGGGGTGGCCTCCCCCGCAGCCTGCATTAGTGCAGGCAGGAGCCTGGGCCCGTCAGCGTGAGCGAGGGGACCGCAGCCTCCTGGGGAGGCCCCGAGACCGTGGCGGCTGTCTGCCGAGGGACATGACAGACTCGGTTACCTGGCCCTCTGTGAGGCCCTGGGCCCAAGCCCCTTGGGGAGGGCTCGGACTAACCTAGTTCCGACCATCACCGGCAGTGCAAACACTGCTTTCCCCTTTGCCTTAAAAAGTATCCACAGACGGCCCTATTCACAGACGCCCCGAGAAGCCAGCACGGAGGGTGCTGTCGCGCAGCCTCTCCTCGGGCCTTACCGGAGCCCTGGGACAAAGGCCCAGCTCCCGGGTCCGTGAGGACGACGTCGCCCCGGCTGCCACCTGAGCTCCTTTGCTGGCATCAGCGGGAGGCGCGCTGGGCTCCTGCTCTCCCGGGTGCGGACACCCAGTCGGATCCGCCTCCTGGCGCCTATGGCCCTGGGGTCGGGGAGAGGCACCCAGCACTGGCTTCCGGCGTGGACAGCTAGAGGGCCAGTGGGGACCAGAAAGTGCAAGGGTTTGCAGGGCTTTCTCGCCCACCCTGCCCCCCCCCGTGTGACTGGGCCAGCGGGACCCTGCGTCTCTCTCCCAGCCCACCCCCACGCCACATCCCACTGCCCAGGAAAGGCCCACAAGGGACCCAGCTTCGTGAAGTGGTTCAATAAACAGGACACTGACTCATCGGGGACCAGGGCTGGGAGAGGGGGCAGACCAAGTGCCAAAGGCATCATGTGCCCTCCTCCCCGGGAACCAAGTCACGTGGTGGGGGCAGTGGCGGGAGTGGGAGCCACTGAGCTGTTCAGGGGTGAAAACTGGGGGGGAGAGAGCCTGTGTGCGTGTGTGTGAACCAGTGTGTGCATCTGAGCCTGTGTGTGTGTGAGCTTGTGTGTGTCTGAGCTTGTGTGTGTCTGAGCCTGTGTGTGTGAGCCCGTGTGTGTGTGAGCTTGTGTGTGTCTGAGCTTGTGTGTGTCTGAGCCTGTGTGTGTGAGCCTGTGTGTGTGTGAGCCTGTGCATCTGAGCCTCTGTGTGTGTGTGTATGTGTGGGAATAACTGTTGGTGGTGTGACTCTGTGTGCGTGCGTGCACTCGGGCTTCCCTCATTTCCCTCCCTCCCCTTTTCCTTCCCCAAACTGCCCTCTCATTGGTAGGTCTTGAAACAGGCTCTTTTCACTGGCCCCTGGCCTGGGACAGTCCTAGGCAGTGGTTGTCACCCTGCCCCGCCCCCACCGCCCCTGCCCCCTTCCTGAGGTTGTCTGGAAAAGTCACCTCGGACAGTGGAAGCAGCTACCTGTGGACTGCCCTGGACCCCTAACCTCACGGGCATTCACTGCCCAGCAGGAAAACAGTCCCCTGCCAGAAAGCAATCCTAGGGCATTCTGTGACGATCAGAACTTGGCTGTGTTTGTCCAAAGCTGGGATTTTGTCCCCCGTGCTCAGGATGACCCCCTCAGTCAGCGGTTCTCCCCCAAAAGCAGTTTCATCCCCCGAGGTTCACTGGGCAGTGTCTGGAAATACTTCCGGGTGTCACAGGCAGTGACAGTGGCGCGGAGGCCAGGGGTGAGCAGGACATTCCCCCCCCCAAAGGATGGCCTGGCGGAAATGGCAACAGAGCACGCCCTGTCTTTGCCCGCCGGCCCCCTGGCATGAAGAAGCCCACGCCGCGTGGCCCCAGCCTCAGCGGCACTCACACAGTGCCCCCTGGTGGACCTGCAGTCCAGTGGCACCTCGGGCAGATGCAGACCCCCTGGCAGTGACGCCGAGCAGTCCTGCTGGGTTCACGGCGCCAACTTCAGCGACCCACTCAGCCCCTGTGTGCGGCCTGGGGGACACGGCCCCTTATTAAACCTCCTCGCGTCACCCCGCTGGGGAGCGGCAGCTGCTTCCTGCTGGGGCCCGACCCACCCTTGTACAGCGGTTCCCGGTGCGCAGAGCCCAGCACGCTCCCGGCCAGCAGTGGGAGGGCCCTGGTCTGGGGGTCTGAAACCTTGACCCGAGGGTTTCTGTTCACGTACAAGTTTCCCGAACTGGCGGTGCCATTTACACGCCCGCAACCAGTGCACAAAAGCCACGGTTGTCCCACATTCTTGCCAACACTTAGTATTGTCTGTTTTTGCATTCTTGTTACTTTAGTCCTTCTGACGCTTGCATGGTCACATTTCTGCTACTTGAGTGGCCAGCTTTACCGCTTTACTGCTGCTGGCTTTAGGGGCTCTGCACGTGTTCTAGAGATGGGCCTTTGCCCCCAAACACAGTGCGGGTCCCTGTCCCCACCCTGGGGGGTTGCCACTCACGCCCCACGTCTTCTGCCTCGGTGCTCCAGTCCTGAGGTTTCGGTTCATTTCCCTGGGCTCCCGAGACTGATGTGTCCTCCTTAGACATCTCTTTGGTTTTGCCGAATTTTACTCCTGGGCACGTTTCCTGGGCCCAGCGGGACCCGCGCCCCAGCCACCTGAGTGGCTACAGGTCCCCAGGCTGCCTGCGGCCTGTGCTGGAGGTTGGGCCGGGCGTGCGTGCCCTCTGCTCCTCGCCGTCCGTCAGTCGTGAGGAAAGAGCGTCCCTCAAGTCTCACTTCGAACTCCTTCACTCGGGCTCTTTCCTTTTTGTGTTTCCTCCTGTTTCTCGAAACCCCCGTTTTCCAGAGGCCCGATCTCCCCGGCCGGCCTGCTGGCCCCCGTCCTTTCGCCTGCCGACACTGGGGAGTCCCCCGGCATCCCTGGCCTTGCAGAGGGGCGTCGCCCCCGCGGGGAGTTGCGAGCTCCGGGCCTCTTCCCGGGAGGCCTGCGGCAAGCGGGCGTGGGAGTCCGTCTGTGTTAGCGGAAGGCGGCGCCGCCCTGGGGGCCGGGGCAGCTGGCGTCGCCCAAGGCTGGCCGACACGCGTGGGGAGGGGGGGCACGGCAGGGTGTCCTGCTCTACTCCCAGCACCCCCACCGCTCCCTGTGGGTGGTTGTCGTGGTGAGGTTGACCCCGAGGGGCTGCTGCAGGGTGGAAGCTCACTCTCTGTCTGAGGGACCACCATGCCGCAGCCCCCCGGGTCGGTTAGTGGTGGGATGGGCCACCTCTCCCTTCTCCCCCACTTTTGTGGTGCTGTTCCTTAGTGTAAATCCTCAGGAACCTAGGAGCTGGGGGACGACTTTCCCTTGTTCCCAGGGATCAGGAAGACTTGTCCCTGTCATTCTGTCAGGTCACAGTGGGGACGTGGCTGCGTAACAGATGGAGAAACTACGAGAGGCCAGGGTGTCCCCCGAAGGGGTGGCTGCAGTGGGGGCTCTGAGTGAAGTCATGGGCAGCTGGAGTGCGCGCCAGACAGGGAACTCGGGGACGAGGGGCGGATTGCGGCCCGAATCCAGCCTCCCGTCCAGACCTTTGCCTGCTGCTTCTCTTCACGGTAAATCCCCGGCCAGCTGGAGGGCCTCCCGCGTCAGCTCTGAACTCATAGCCGTTTACATGGTGCGCAAGCCCCCGGGCCGCCCGGCCTGGTGCCCAGGAACTGAAAGCACCTTGAACTAGAAGGGCTGACTGACCCGCCTCCCCGTTCGCTGGAGGACACCCAAGGGGCAGCTCCGAAAGCGCCCTGGTTACTAGGCACCTCGGCAGGGCTCTCGGCCTTGCCAGGCGTTCCTGTGAAAGCTCACTTGGGCTCTGTAACGAGAACACGTCCAGGATTTGCACAGCCAGTTCAGCCTGACCTCTCTGCAGTCAGCACTGTTGACTTTGGATGGCGATTATCTCTACTGCTCATCACGAAAAGACGGCCCTTCCCGGCTGGTTTTACTCCCGAGCCTTTTGCGTCAAGTCCGTGTTGTCAGCTCCTTGGCTTCTAAGGAAGAGACGGAGCCGGGGAGGCCCGGCGTCGCTGAGAGCGCAGCGCTTCCCGGTGCGATTAATATGGGAAGTTCCCAGCAAGGATTTCGAAACCCTCTACAATCGGGCCATTGCTTTTTGGGTCGGTTGGTTTGTTTTAGAGAGAGAGCAGGTGAGGGAGGGAGAAAGAGGGAAACGTGGGTGTAGGAGAGAAGCAGCAACCGGTGGCCTTTTGTAGGGGCCCCTGGGGGGGCCGAACCTGCAGCCCAGGTGTGCACCCTGACCAGGACCCCAACCTAACCCGCGACCCTTTGCTTTGTGGGGCGATTGCCATCCGAGCCTCACCGGCCAGGACAGTTTTTGGGTTTCGGGGTTTTTTTGGCTGTTGAAACAATTTCAGCCTCACCGAACACTTGCAAAAATAGCGCAGAAGTACCGCCAGACGCGTCCTCCTGTGCCCGCAGGCCTGGCCACCTGCCGTGACCGCCGGACCGTGGCCAGCACCGGCAGCTCCAGGTGGCCGCAGCAGCCCTCCACACCCTCGCCCCGTGGCACCAGCTGTCCCCCACACCCCACGTCCCAGCGTGGATGCCACGTCGCGCTCAGGGGCCCTGCCCCTCTGGGGGGCTCCGGTCGGACGGCTCCTGGTCTCTCTGCCAACCTTGATGTGGGTGACGAAGACCATTGTCACCAGCAGGCCGCCCCGGGCTTCTGGGCGACAGTCTCTCACGATGGGCCTGAGGGTGCGCACGTGTGCCAAGGGGGCCCACGGGCAGTGCTGTGCCCTGCGAGGCGACCCCGTGCGGCCCCCACGCGGCCCCCACGCGGCCGAGGAGGCCGGGGCAGGAGCAGCTGCAGGTGTTTAAGTGGCAGAGCCTGGTGGTGGGACGGGACCCAGCCCCAGGGGGAGGATTGGCTGGTGGCGTGGGGGCCCCACCCGGCAGGCCCGGCTCCCGAGTCGCCGTCCGCGCTACCTGGGGACCGGCTTGCTGTGGTACAGGCTGTGTCAGCTGTGGGTTCCAGGGCGTTCGGGAGGGCGGGCGGCGGGCTGCGTGATCCCCACCGGAACCTCGGGGCCTTCGCTCTCCCAAGGCCAAGGCCAAGGCCATGACTCACGTCCCCACACGCCGTCTCCGTGGGTTGAGCGAACGGTTGGCCAGCAGCCGGGGCTGTGGGTGGGGAGGCCGCCCTTCGGCACAGAGAATACTTCGCTCTCTTCCTTTACTGTCCTTTCCGACCGTGACACCAAGGCCGAACTCACACGGAGATCCGGGGTTTCCGGCCAGGCGCACACCCAGCCTTCGCCACCAGGTCCCCAGTTCTGCCGGGAGGACCGCACTCCAGGGACGAGGCAGGCATGGGGTCAGAAGGCCTCGGCCACCCCCCCCACCCCCCGCCTCCGCACAGGCGCCCCAAACCTGCTCTCGCCGTGACCTGACTCAGGCTGCGGAGTTGCCCTCACCGTGGAAAGTCCCCCATCCGGGGTTCCAGACGGAAGCCCCCACGTCCTCCCTCTCTCTCCCAGGCCCCCACGGAAAACGAGCGGACACACGTCAGAGCAGTGTCGAGGCGTGAACCAGCCCCGGAAACGGGGAAGTGGAGATGCACGGCCAGAAGCTTCTGGAAGCGTCTCCAACGTGCCGAGGAGGTGACGGGGTTGAGGGAAGGAAGGGCTCACCGGCATAACCACAAGTGTTGGAAAGTCTCCCCTGCGAAGAGTCTTAGCGGAGGCCCCCACAGCCTCAAAGTCAAGTGCAGGGCCTTGAGGGCATGGGGCTGTGGGGCAACCTGGGGACGTGCGGGTGGGCAGGGCCCGAGGGTGCTCTGGCGGCCAGCTCACACCGGCTACAACCAGCGCCGCCCAGGCCAGACACCCAGACAAGTGCCTGTGGACGACGCACGACAGCCTCCAGCCACGGTCCCCTCGGCTTCGGTCCAGCACGCACGCCCTACGTCCACGGCGGTGCCCAGAGGAGGGGCAGCCGTGGGCAGCAGTGGGCAGGGCGGCGAGGTTGCTGCCCGGGAGCAACTTGGCCTGAAGCACCAGGCTCTCTCCCGACTGGGGACAGGACTGTCCCTTACCTGTGCCCTGAGTGGGCCAGGCTGGGGGTAAGTCCTGGACATGAAAGGGGGACACACGCGTGGACACCCCGAAGACGGCCTCAGAGACGGGCTACTTAGGTGCTCGTCCAGGCCCGCCAGCCGAGGGAGCTCGGCCCCAGCTCCCTCACCTGTAGAGGGCGCCCTCGGCAGCGACACGGGTTCTGTGCGGCTCTGGGCGGGGACTCCGCAGAGCCCCAGTGCGGAGGCTTCAGGACGCCGCTCTGACCCCGCCCCAGGCCAGGGCTGGGCACCGAGAACTCCGGAGGAGGGGCCGTCCGGCAGCGCTGGCTGAACTCACTGCTGCTGCCTGCTTGCCTGGTGCTGCGGAAAAGCACCCGGACTCCGGGTCTCGCGGGGACAGTTCGTTACGTGCGGCCTCGCACGGTTCCTGGGGATCAGGACCCGGCGGCAGCAGCCCGGGCGAGGGGCTCTGGCCGCTGGCCGCACTTGCCACCAGGCTGCGCTGGCTTCTGAGCCGGCTCGTTCGGGCAGTGAGCAGCTCGGCGCTGCCCAGAGGCCCGTCCTACCCCCGGGGAGCGGGGCCCTCTCCACGTGGACCGGGCTTCCTCGCTGGACAGCGTCTGGACTCCAAGGTGGACACCCCCACAGAGCGAGAGCGGAAGCGGGAGCGAGGGAGCGAGGGAGAGGGCCAGGAGGGGGCAGTGCCTTCTGTGGGACTTGGCACAAGAGTCCCGGTGCCGTCGGCCACACCGGTCCGGCCAGCACACGTCTCTGCCCGGACCCCAGCGGGGGAAGCCAGGCCCGCCGTCGGTGCGGGGTCCCGGCCCCGCTGTGCGGGGACTCCGTGGCGTGGAGGAAACGTGTGTGGGTGGGCACATCTGTCTTCGGAGCCGGAGCCCGACAGGCTGCTGCCCTTGTGGGACACCGAGGGGTGGCTGTCCCCCCACCTCCTGTCAGACTTGCCGGCCGTCCCAGACGGCCGTGTCCATAGCGTTTGTGGGAAGAGGGGACCTGTCTTGTCAAACTCTGAGTTGTATAAGGACTGCCTGGAAATATAAAAGCAGAAAAACTGGCTGGGTTGGTGAGGTAGGAGAAAAAACAGAACGCCAAAGAACAATCAGGAGTCCGTCAAGTTCGTATCAGGTTGCGTAGTTTCTGCCACTTGGAGAAGCCTGGCTGTGGTCGGCGATGGCGTCATCGCCCGTGACCGAGGGTTTTGAGCGGGGGTAGGGGGTGGAAGCACAGGCCCCGGGGACGTGTGGCGGGAGCCGTCTTTTCTCCGCCAGTGGCCTTCCCTTCCCCACCTCCAGCCCGCTCCACCCCCAACCCCCGGCCCACAGCCCACTTCCGTCTCCCCCGCAGAAGGCAGCGGTCACTGGAGCACTCTGACCGCGCACCGCTGAGTCCGCGCCCTGGCTGGTCCCCTTTCATTCTGTCAGGCGCACCCCCCAGGGAACGAGGAGCTGGCTCGGGTGTTCACCGGGGCTGAGACGGCCCTGAGCCTGCGGCTGGCGAGCTGGAGACCCCGGGGGGGGGCCGGGGGCCGACTTCCGGTCCCAGGCCAGGTCCGGAGGGAGGAGAAGGCCCACGTCCCGGGCAGGGGACAGCCATGCAGAGCCCAGCGAATTCTCTCCCATCCCGCCCTTCCGCCCTCAGGCCCTCAGCGGATTGGCTGAGGCCCATCCACCCTGCGGAGGGCCTCCTGCTGCCACACTCAGTGCCCCGGTGCAAGTGCCTTGCCCACAAACGCCCGCAGACGCACACAGAGATCACACCTGACCGCACGTCTGGGCGTCCCGTGGCTACGTGCAGAACCTCCATTTCTTCAACGTGACCCTTCTCCCCGTCTGTCCGCTCCCTGCCTCAGTCACCAAGCCCTTAGGACATGGGATTCTGGTCAGCACAAAACCGTCTCGAGGACAAAGCCCCAGGGGTGCTGACCACAGACTCAGAGTTTGGGTCAAGCTGGAGACGACCCTGCGACCTCAGGTGTGTTTCAGCCCCAGGCCGTGAACGCTGCCCGACCCTGCGGCCCACACCGTCATGAAACCAGACAGGACGACCCCGTGGCCAACGCCAGGACCCGATACAGCGGTCCACTGCCCCCTCCCCGGCCCGGCCAGGCCCTGGAGCCCGCAGCCGAGTCCACCAGCCACCAAGACCAATGGCCGCGCACAGCCTGCCCCCTGGAAGCCGAGGCGGCCAGTCTGCGCGCACGGCCCCGTGTGACCCTGGGCTGGGCGCCTCTCACTGGGCAAAGAAGTCCCACTTCCCCGGCTGCACAGCCCGCTGCCCTTTGACTGGGCTTTGGTTGTGCAGCCAGACGGACCCCTTCGGTCCCGTAGCGCTGTGGCTCGGCCGAATTGAAGCGTGCGGTTCCCCATCCCGACACTGTCCCCACTGTCCCCACAGCTGCTGCCTGGTCTCTGCTCCCTTCACAGACGGACTTCCCCGCAACGTCCCCACTTCCCGCCCCGTTTCCCATTACGCTCTGTCCTCCGTTCCCTCCGGTCCGGTTTCTGCCCGCAGGACGCCATCGGATTCGTGTCCCCTATGTCATCAGTCAGTCCGGCCGACGCCTGCGCTCCCTCCCACACGCCAGCCTCGGGGGCAGTCTGCGTGCACAGAAACCCCCCAGGCTCCCGGGACACACTCAGTCTCCCTTCGCCTCAGCTGCCCGGGCTCCCTCCCCTCTCCCTCGCCGCTGGGTGCTGGACTTTCTCAGGTGTCCTCCCCAGAGATCTGCTCCTCTCCCTCCAGTCCTCCCCGGGGCGAGACTGAGAAGGAAGTGAACCCCGTGGATCCGGCCCCGACAGCATCCCTCCTTTGGGGGCATCTCCCCTGCGCCCCGCGCCCTGCCCGCCCCATCTGCCTCTGATGGGCTGGCTGCAGGCACTGGAGGGCGATGGGGCAGCGCGCCTTAGGGTGTGTGCAGTGACAAAGCATTTTTATTCCCTCCAGTCTGATGCCTGGGCCTTAGTTCTCAGTCGGGGGAGAACTGGGAAGGAGAAGAAGGGGTGTTGCGGATTGTCGTGGTCGCACCCCAGCAGGTGCAGGTAGCATCCGCTTCCCCCCAGAGGGCGAGGCTGCGGCCCTCGGGGGTGGGACTGCCTTCCGCTGCCCCGAGTCCTCGATCCCGGCGTGGCCCTGACGCACGCTGCAGGTCCTTGGGCGGCATTTTTCAGTGTTCCGAACGCTTCTGCACGACCACAGTCTCATCTTTCCCATGGTGATGTTCTCCACTCCCCGCGCCACCAACCCCTGAAGTTAGAGGTGGGGGGCTCGGAGATTCCAGTCAGCGGGGGTCCGGGGCACAAAACGCCGCCTCCTCCCGAGACTAAGAACAGCTTCTCCAGGTCTCGGTGCCGCCACAAGGGCCACGCAGCACGGTGCGAGCGGGCCACCGGGCTTTTCAGGACGCAGTGCGTAGCCACGAGACGCGCTCCTCCGATTAGTAGTTTCTGCACGTGTCAGCCCTTGGCTTCTGCGAGGGCAGAATGAGGAGCCCGGCAACGGTGGAACTGGACCAGGCAGGCTGTCGGGAGGACGGAGACGTCCTTCTCCTGGGACGCGTCTGGGCAGAAGCCGGCCGTTCAAGAGGCAAGGGTGTCCCGGGGGCTCGAAGTCCCGGTGAGCGGACTCTCCCCCCCTTGGCCGAGGCGTGGCCACCCAGGGCATGAGGGCCGCCGGGCTCCTGGGTCTGCCCCTTGCAGCCGGGGTTGGCCTGCGGGGGCTCCGGCTGGGGGCCCCGGGGCCACAGGTCAGCAGGGCTGCGCACTGGGGCCCACGCCTGGTAGGAAGTGCACCTGGTGGTGCAGAGCCTGGGGTCCTCCCAGATAAACTAGTGACACGAGGACCGTCACAGTCCCCGCGCGAAGCTGCCTGACGAGAGGAGGACTGGGGGACGGCTTCGGCTCCGCCCCCGAGGTGGGGGCGCTTTGGTCACTCAACAAACGCCTCTCTCTGGGCTCGTTTCTGCAACAGTGGAAAGGGTAATCGGCCTCTGGGCCAGGTGTCGTGGGGGTGAGGGACAGCGTGCGGGCGGGAGCCCTCCGGACACAGACAGGGTCTCCGACTGCGAGTCCACGTCTTAGGAACGCTCCGTGCTCCCGGATCTTGAATTGCCCTGAACGCGGAGGGTCTGAGGCCGGTTTAAGTGCTTGCAGTTACCCGCTGCCTCCACGAGATGGCAGCCTTGCTCTAGGGACCAGGGAGGCAGCTGGAGGCTGGGCCTGACTTAAAGGGCCAGCGCGTCCCTGAGAAGGGCGGGGAAGACCAGGCCGTCCTCACTCACTCCTCCCCAGGGGCGTTGCCTGTCCTCAGAGCAGGTCATCTTAAAGGAACGATCGTAAATCAAGGAGTCCAGTCCAAGGCTCCCCACTGAGTCAGCAAACCTTTGTCAGGGCTCCTTGTCGGGGCGCTCCGGGCGCCCCCGTGGGGGAGGCAGGCAGGGTGCAGAAAGGGCAGTCCCTGAGGGGGACGGGTGGGAGCAGACGCCACCGTGGGGAGAGGGCACGGACGGGTGGTGTTCCAGGGGTTCGGCTCCCGCTGGGACAGTCACCCCGCCCGCCCCTCACTGAAGGCCCCCCTCCCCCCCACACACACAGCCCTGTCCCTGCAGACGGTCACTGCCCACTCCCTCCCTTCCCCCCACCATCACTGCTCACCGACTTGGACCCGTGAGCGCCCACCATGCAGGCGGAGGCCCCTCATCCTGGCTCGCTGCCCATCCTCCACTGGGTCTGCCCCAGTTCTACGGGCCGGCATCCTGGCTCCGTCCTCTCTCACCCCTACCCCTGGATGCCCAGGCCCCCTCTCTGCTCCAGCCTCTGGCCTGTCCAACAGGGTCCTTCTGTCCTGTGAAAGTCGGGGGCCCTGCTCCCACCACAGGGGGGTGTCCGCTCAAGGTCACGCCACCGTGCAAGCCAAAGGGGCGAGAAGCCTCCCCGGGACGGGGTCAGCTGACAGTCAGACAGAGTCCGGAGGTGAGGTCGCAGGTGCCATGCACTCTGTCCTGGCATGAGGGGAGGCCCGTGGAGGCCAGTTCCCTGGGGTGGCGCTCAGTCCGCACGGGGGGACGGGGGGAGCTGGGGGGGGGCTCTGACTGCCGTGTGAGTCACACACGTCCGACACGGAGGCAGCTCACTGTGCGGATCTGGCAGGGGACGGGGCGGGGGACCAGAAGCTGCCCACAGCCACCAGAGTCGGCAGCAGGCCAGGCTCCCCCGAGCCTCCCGGGGACGACGGCATTCAGTCTGCGCAGCAACCTCACAACAGCCAGGGCTGTGCCCGTGTCACAGGGAAGGACCCTGAGGGGCACGCAGCGCATGAGCCCCCCCAGGCCCGCCAGGGTCCGATCGAGGCCTGAGCTCGGGGCCCACCTGGGGAGGACCTGGACTTGGCTGCAGGTTCTACAGACCATTTCCTTTTATTTTCAAAAATGAAAAACACCCCTGCATGCTTAATTTAACTGGAAAGTTCTTCCCACATCTGCACGACAGAGGAATGCAGCCATCAGCAGGCAGCTGCGAATCCCGGAGAACGTTTCCCAGGGACGCTGGGCAGCCCCTGGCTTCCCCCTTCCCGCAGACTGTCATCGCTCAGGAATCCTCACCGCCTCCCCCACGCTGGCCGCAGAGCGCCGTGGACAGGAGCTCCGGCCACTAATGAAGACGTCCCTGGTTTCTGTGTGAGCACAGCTGCCCGAGAGAACAGCAAACAGGGAACATGAGGGCCCAGCGCCAGCCCTGCGCCCGCGCACAGGGGGCCTGCGGGCAGCTGTGCCTCCTCGGGAGAAAGCCCCGTCGCTGGTCAGCTGGCCTCATCCCTCCCGCCAGTGCCCAGCAGGGAGCCCTGCAAGGGGGAGGAAGCTCATCAGTTCCATGTGAGGGCCAGCCCAGGGCGGGCGGGCGAGCTCCAGCAGCTGGCCGTCCACAGGGTTGTGTTTCCCGGGTGACCGTGGAGACGTGAGTCAGGAGCGGGCCCTCCATGCAGGGGCGCGTGGCTGTGAGTCAGAGGCGAAACTGGGAGGGAGGCACACAGATATCCCCGCCCCCATCACCCACATCACTCTCCAGAGCCGTCCTTTTTTTTAATTTAACCAAGGATGAACCTAATTAACATTGATGTGGATTTCCCCCAGTTACTAGTGAGACTGAATGTTTTTTTCAAAAACTTATCAGCCACTTGGGTACATACTGCTATCAACTGACGACTCGTGTGCCCATGTTCCTATCGGGGTGTCTGTCGTTCAGTCCGCCCGTCTGTCTGTCTGTCTGTCTGCTTGGGGTTCGGCGAAGGCTTCCCGGTAGGACCTCGGGGCCAGCAGGCCCTGAGGGCTGCGCGTGGCTTCTCGTGGCACTGGCGTGCCTTCCTTCCCACAGAAGTTTTCTGTCTCTAGTTTGTCAAGTTTATGCTTCTTTGCCTCTGTGTGTTTCTTCTGAGAAATGCTCCTTCATGCTAAAGTGGTCATGACGTTTTCCCGCAGTCTCTGCCGGCAGTTTTCAGGCGGTGCTTTGCGTGCGGAAGTCTCCGGTCCCACGGAACAGCCCCGGGCCCTCCCTCGCCCCTTCTCCTGAAGGGCCCGGCTCCTCGCCACTGTCCGCAGCTGCCATCGTGGTCGACGGCAGGCTCCCCGCACGCATGCGTGTCTCCCTGACACTCGTGCTCCCCTGCGCCGTAACTCCTGGTGTGGCTGCTGTGCCGTCGGCCCCCGTTTGGAGGGGTGACCCCCGTGTTTATTCTCTGTGAAATAGCTTGGCCGTTAGGGGTCATTTCCTCCGTCACACAAACTCTAAAATCAGCCTCTCACATCCACTAAAAACCCTCTTAGGAGTTCTACTGACCTCGCATTAAATTTGCACTTCAAATCTGGGGAGAATACGGGTCTTCCTGTGAGCGAATATGACCCTTCTCCCTGTCTTTGCGTTTTCTCTCTTCCCTTATCTGGAGCATATTGTATGTTCTCCGGCAGAGTTTGATTATTTTCTCTCCAGACAGCGTGTTTGGACTTAACTCTGCTGTAACTTTGTGTCCATGAGCGAGATCAGTGTTTAACTGATTCGTTTTGTGATTTGGTTTCACTGGTCGGAGGGTGGCTGCTGTGTTCCTGTGTTGATTTTATATCGGAGGGCCTTGCTGAGCTCATTTATTAAGAATAATCATCTGCAGTCTCTACGTCGACAATTGTAGTCTCTGTCCATAGTAATGATTTGGTTTCTTCGTTTCCAATTTTTTAATCTTTTATTTAAGTTTTCTTTTGCTATTTCAATGGCTGGGACTTCCAGTAAAACGATAGAAACTGTCTTAGTAGAGTTTTTCTTGCCTCTGAAATGTAAGAGAAAGCAAGAGAATATCTCCATGACCTCAGCATTTAGTGCGGGGTCTCCCCGGTCCCCTTTTGTGTCATCCTTAATGTTGTCCTGTTATTTCTGTCGCTTGTGGTAAACACCTACCCCCTGTGGCACGCTCTGACCCCTCCGCATGGCGGTAACTCCCCGGCGTCGCTCATATTTTGTACGTGAGTTCGACGTCATGGGCGTGGTTTTCTCTACAAGGTGTTCCGCAAGCCCCCAGCTGGGAAGTGACCTCCCCAAATTCCCTGATTGTCTCCCCAAAATCTCGTGCACGTCTATCATCCTTTCCAGCCCTCTACTGAAGTCTCCGCCCTACACCGTACGGGCTGCGCGTGCACGGGTAGCAGGCTAATGCAGGCTGGGATCCTCAGGCTCCTGCTCCCTGGGTTGTTCGGCACCTGGGCGGGGCTGGGGGCGGGGCCTGGGGCGGGGCCTGGGGCGGGGCCAGGGCCAAGTCTTTCGTCTTTTCAGCCATTGGTGCTTCCGGGGGAAATGGAAAGGTGATGGGAGAGGTTGCACTTCGCATTCTCTTGCAAATAATCGATGGAAAGGCTCTGCTTGTCACATTCTTCCCACAAATTTGTTAGCGAAGGAGAACACTGTACTCCCCATTTTAAGACCAGAAGCATGTTTGAACATCGAGCATTTTTATTGAGCGATTTCCCGGCATTTGGGTAACATACTAAAATTTGGCTTTCAAAATTCCCTGCTGTGCGAAGAACTAAGACGGAATCCACTTTGAGCAAAACCATGAGCTGCTAAGAAGCCGCGGCCGGACGCCCAGCGCGCCCCCCGTCCGGAAGGAATTCTGACAAACAGCATTCCCCTGTCACGCGAAGGCGGGAGCTAGACTCGCTTCTGTAAACAAAACCGAAACCAAGCCGTCCCCGATAACCCCACGTTCCAGCCTGGCCTTCTCACCCGATGTTTCTGACCCAGGGTGACAGCCACTTTCTGAAGTGCCCGGAGGCAGGACATGAGGCTGGACTCACCGCACACCGCTGTCCCCTCCACAGGGAAGCCCCACCGTCTCACCCTGTGGTTAGGACAAGGTGCTAAGTAGGGATCCTGCGTTTGCTGAAGGTCACACGGCAAGTTCACAGGCGAAATGACACGGAACAGAAAGCTCAGTGACTTAACTAGACGTTTTGTTGGACTCCCCAAAACATCACCAGAAAGCGGCCAGTGCAGCATAGCCAAGGGTACTGGGACTCAGCCTGGCGGAGCCTCAGCAGCATCGGGGGAGGGGGGCCAGCTGAGCGAGCTCTCGGGAAGACATGGCCGTGGGCAGCCCCCCTCGGGGAGACGTGCCCGGGGTCCGGGCAGCAGAGCAGCTGCCTGCCGTGGTCGGAGCGGCTCCCTCGCCCGCCCCCCAGGTTCAGCCCCCCACCGGTTCCCCGTCTCCTCCTCGGACCCGGCCCCACTGCGTGAGGGCCGGGTCCATGCACCTTCTTCCGAACAAGGGCGTCCTTCACACGGCTCTTTCTCATTAGTTTGTCCACAGACTGGAGGGAGCCAGTGAGACTAACAGTGTCACACGCGGGCACAGAGGTCACGTGGCAGTGTCAGCGTGTGGTCGGCACGCGGATGGCCTGGATGTAGATGCACATGCTAATTTCAAACATCGTCACTGTCCGTTAGGGTTTCCGGAGGAAACTCTCCGCCCCAAACAACACCGCTGGACGAGCTCACGACTCTGTGGACCGGCCGTGTGGACGGAGCTCGGTGGGGTGGCCCTCCTGCTGCTCTCGCGTGGCCCCCTCGTCGGCCGCAGTCAGCCGCCCGTCAGCCGGGCCCCACGGCCTCCCCAGGGCCCGTCGCACCATCGGCAGTCGGCTGGGCGATGTGGGAGTCCGTCCCCTGCCCCTAGCCGGCCAGCCCTGCCCTCCTCACGTGGCCGCGGGGTTCCAGAGGCAGCAAGCGAGAGGAGACGAACCCTAAGGACAGGCGCTTCTCCAGCTTCTGCTCACGTCCCGCTTGGTCGTGACCCGTCGGCCACCCCGAGCCCCGTGACTGAGCGCAGATCAAAGGGGTGGAGAAACAGATGTGACCTCTTCACGGGAGGGGCTTGGCCCGAAAGGTTCGGCTTCCTTCAGCCCCCCGAAGTTACAGAAGCAAAAGCCCCCACTGAGAACGGACACGTACGGAATCCGTGCCAACCCCTAAAACGCTGGCCGAGAGCCCTGTCGGGGGGCCGTGGGGGGGTGCTTTCTCCACGTCCCTGAGATGCCGGGGTGCGCGGTCTGTTATCATGGCGGAGACAGCCCGTGGACATGGGCGCTGCGGCACAGCCGTCTGCAAGGGCTGCTGGGACGCGCGGGCTCCGAGAGGGCGTTTCCAGTGCAGGCTGGGCTCTGCTTTCTGCCGCCAGAGAGTCGGCGCAGGGCGGGTCCGGCCCAGAAGGTCCCCAAGGGTCTGAGCAGCTCTGCCCGAGCTCGAGGTCCCTAATGTTCTCTGGGACCCGTGGGGAGGCAGGGGCCCAGAGGCCGATGGGGGGGCGGGTGACTCCGAGGGCCGAGGAGGCTCTGCTAAGCCCTCCTTGCCACCAGACAGAAAGCCGGGCTGTCCTCAGGAAGGCGTGGGTGAGCCCTGGGCGCGAACCGCGGCTTCTGTGTCGCACAGAAGGCTTGCGTCTTCTCTGAGGTCAGGGCCCGGCAGCAGCAATGAGGTCACCCCCCAGCCCGAGGATATGAAACCCCACAGTCGCTGAGTCATGCCTGGCGTGGACAGGGCTTTGTCATGGTCTCTCTCACGGGGGAGAGCCCACACCTCTGTGCGCTTGTGTTCGTGGACGGAAACCACGGTGCTGGCCCCTGGGCTGCCCCACACGAGCTCAGCAGGCAGTAGCTGTCACCCCCAGCTGCCCACCCGCCCCTGGTCCAGCTCAGCCAGGGGTGTTGGCAGTCAGTAAGTTTTCCCCGGTGCAGACGACGAGCCTCATCGCCAGTTTCCGGGAAATAACCTGGAAGCAGCACTTTGGAGACTGAAACACCCGGATGCCAGTTTGCAGATTACGGGTTCAGAGGAAGGCGATCTGAATCGGTGGTGGGTGGTGTGCTCCCTCGCCCCCAGGGCACTAGCCACGGCCGTGGGCGGGCGGGCAAGCGGGCTGCGCCTCTGGAAGGAGCTGTGGGAGGCTGTCGGCCTTAGCAACGTCCTTCATGCTGACCTAAGGAGCGGAAAAGTCCCCCGGAGTGAGGAGTGAGGACAGGGCAGCAGTGGGCGGGACTTTAGAACGCGCTGAGGACACAGGAGGGGAAGGAGGCAATCCCAGGGCGCGTCAGCGAGCGCGCTTCCGCCGCGGGCTCAGAGGCGCAGTCCCCGGAAACTCACGGAGAGGGCGGGGCGCCTGGGCCGCTGGGCCACCTCCTCCTTCCATCCTGGGTTGGGGGCACTTCCAGGGAGTCAAGCCTCAGCCGCCCCCACCCCCGCCTGCCCTGGGCCCCGGCCAGGCGCGCTCCTGCGCACTGAGCACGCACACCCGGGGCGTGGTGAGCGCTTGTGGGAGGGGCCGTGAATGCGAGAGGCGCCGGTGGGGACGGACGGTTCTGCCACGTCCTGCGGGGACACGCAGTCCCCCCGCGTGGGTGCTCTGTTCTCGCACTTAGTGTGACCGTGTGGCCAGGTAGCCGGTCACTCAGGTGTAAGTCTCTGCGAGGCTGGAGGTGTTGCCTCAGCGTGACCGAGTGGATTCTGACCGATCTGCCGGCAAATTAATCCAAAAGGCCTGCCCCCCAGTGAGGAGACGAGGTCGGTTTTCCGGGGCATGCGAAGGCCTTCAGACCCGGTACCGAGAAAGGCAGCCCCGCACGGTGGGTGCCCGTGGGGGCTCTGGTCGCAGGCCCCACTCTCCAGCTCTGTGATCTCGGCGGGTGTTGCAGATTAAGCACATGAGGGTTTGAAAGGGTTTCACGTGACATCTGACTACACAGTGTTTATCGTCCAAACAAACAGCGGACTCAAGGCCGAGGTGCGAAACACTCCCCTGTGTCCAGGGAGCCCAGGGACTGCGGACTCAGGTGTGGGTGCAGCCTGGGGGCAGGCCGCCCGAGAGACCACGTGGGCTGAGGGGCGCGTGCTTCCCAGGCCTCACCCACACCGCCTCTCCCCCCGCGGTCTGACCAGCAGCTAGGAGAATACAGACGACTAGTGCGGGCTGCTCAGCTGGGCCCCCACAAGCCCCGGGCACTGTGCTAGCACAGGGCTCAGGGCCCCGACGTCTGTCCGCCCCTTCAAGCCTCCCACCGCCTCCCCTCAGCGTTCTCCAGCCTCCCCCCCGCGGCGTGTGCCGGGCCTTCCTGGGTCACCCAGGGGCACCGAAGCCGAGAAGGCCATCCATGTAGCTTGTCCTCGTGGGCACAGAGATGGGGTCCGTTGGAATGACAGACCTCTGTCCCCAGATCGCCTGTGGACAAGAGGGTGGCAGAGGCGGTGGGACGGGCGCAGTTACTGCACGTGCCGGGGACCAGCGCCCACCCCTCGTGACAGCTCGAGGCTGCCTGGCCGCGATAAACAGCCGCCCCGTGAAACCCTTTCCATCTGCTCCATTTCCTTTGTTCCAGAAGAGATCGCCCGACACACGGGTTTGCTCATCTCCTGGGCGGTATCCAAACTGCGGAAATGAAAAAGGGGAAAAACAACAAAATACCCTCGCTCCGGTCGGGAAAGCAGCTGGCCTCTCAAGAATGCCGACCGGTGCCGGTCCAGCGGGGAGCAGGACGCGGGCCCCGCACCCCACACTTGACCCAGGGGAGGAGGGCGCAGCGCTAGGAGGGAGCGGGCGTGGGGCTCACCAAGGGGGTCGCACGTGGGCTGACTTTTTTGGGGGGCATTGCTCTTCTCTAGCAGCTGAACTTGGACGTTGGCTGTGAAAATTTCACTAAGCAAATGGAATTTAACCGAATATTCCAGGGAAGCACTTTGACTCCCCACACGTCCGAGCAGAGTCTGCAAACCCAAGCCCGCAGCCTGCGGGAGGTGCAGCCGCGTTCCGTGTGGAGTGCGGGCTCTCGGGCCCTGCACACACTTGGGGCTTCTGCCGGGCCGCCTCCGCGGGGTGTTTTGGGCTTTCTGAGGCTCCTTTCTCACCCATGGAATGGGGACCAGGTGCATTTCCCACAGGGCTGCCTTGGGGTTCGACGTGTTCATTCATGTAGAGGCCTTGCGGTGCCCAATTCTGAAGACGTTCGACTCCTGCTGACCCTCCTACTTTTCAAGATACGTGATTGTTCGTTTCAAACAACTGGAAGGAGTAGCAGCACAAAGGCGCCGTGGGGAGACTCCGGACTCCCATCGAACGTCCACAAGGCGCCACGGATGTTTCTGTAGCCGTGGGCGCGGATGCTGTCGTCCACGGCGGCCTGCATGCGGAAGAGCAGAGAGACTAGAGCCAGACACCCGGGCGGAGCCTGGGCGTGGAATCTTTCTGCAGCAGAAGACGACCCTGAGGGGAAGTGGGAAGGAGTGTCCGTGGAGAGAACAGGAAACCGGGAGAGCGCCTGCCACAAAAATGGGGGGCGCGCGCCCCTCAGAGCCCCAGCGGCCCCAGGGAAACGGCGCCCCTCCTGTCCTCCTCCCCACCCAGCTCTCAACCCGCCCCTTTTACTGAGTCCTTCTAAGACCGTGACGGGTGGTCAGCTCTGTTTCCACGCTCCTCAGCCTCCTCTCCGCTGCCCTCGCCCGGCTGCCCTCCGCTCTTCTCTGTGTCTGCGGCCCCGTTGCTGTTGTGTCCCGTTGGCTCCCTCGTGTCTGGTTCGCGTTGGGATTCCACGTACAAGGGAAACCGCGGGCGTCTGTCCGCCTCCGCGCCTCCTGCCCCCACGCCTCGCCGCCACGTCTGCGGCCTTCCCAGCTCTGCGCCCTCTCCGCCTTCCCCAGCTCCCTCCTCTCCCTGCTCTCACTTCCTCTCCTTCTCTTCCTTCTTCCCAGCTCAAACACGAAAGAAAAAATAAACTGGCTCAAAATGACAGCGTTTTTCAAGTCACAGAAGCCTTTTATCTCGTAGTCAACGATATCTATAGAAAAACATCACTACAGAATTAAATGGACAGGGACTAACGCTTCCCAGAGTGAAAGTTACTCTCGACTGAAATTTTGGCAAGGAATAAATCTCCCTGCCTAAAGTTACATGTTCAAAATTTGACAGCCAAATTGGACTTGGCGGAAGTGACGGATAACGACCAGGGAAGAAACACTTCTCACAGCTAAAGCAGTGGCTGTTAAAATTGCAATAATTGAGGACTCAGATGCTGGTTTTTACTATAAACTCTTCCTAATACATGAAAATTGACCTTGAGGGAATTCATTCCAGCAAAACGAAATGGAGACAAGTAAGAAATATTTATTCTGATGTATAGGAAGTCCAACAAAGGAAGTTATTTCTTCTAATGAAGCTGACTGTAGAAAATAACTATTTCACCAAAAATTCATCAGCACTCTCAGAACTCTGGCTAAAATGTTTGTACTCAAAATACCCTCAGGGCAGAACTGTTTCTGAGGTCGCAACCTCGTTAACCTCCACTTATTTAATGGAGCTGCACGAAAACAGTCCTCTAACTGAAAATGTTTCGTGATGGCTGTTCTGCCTCTCCTCATTTCTGGTGTTACGTGTGTGCGTGTGTGAGTGTGTGTGTGCGTGAGTGTGTGTGTGTGTGTGCGTGAGTGTGTGTGTGTGTGTGAGTGTGTGTGAGTGTGTGCGTGAGTGTGTGAGAGTGTGCGTGTGCGTGAGTGTGTGTGTGAGTGTGTGTGTGTGAGTGTGTGTGTATGAGTTCCGTGTGTGACTGACGTGCGAGTCCCTCTCAGAAGGTGAGTGCTAACGATCTGGGAGAGGAATTACACTCATCCACGCAGGTGATGTTTTGTGTGCAAAAGGAGGTTGAACATGTTTCTGTGAGAATAAATGAAAATCAGTCTCTAAGCGCATTCATTTACGAGGTCAGTCTGATGTCACTTCTGTGACCGCACTGGAAACCAGCCAGCTCTGCCCCGGGGACAGCGCTGCATGGTTCTGTTTGACTGTGTGACGTCCTCGGGGCGGGGCGGCTCACAGGGTCCTGTGGGCGGGCTGTAACTCGCGCCTCTCTTCCAACGAGACAAGGCGAGTGGCCTCCCGGGCACCAGCCCGGGGCCTCGCTCCCTCCTGCCTTCCCTGCGACGGTGCCCCAGTGACGGAGCCCCAGTGACGGACTGTGGCCCCCGCTCTGCCGCCTGCTGAGAGAAGCCAAACTGGGCTGCACGGATCCTCTTCCCGCAGAGACCATGCGGGCCCAGAAGGCCACGCCCGCATCCTGACTGCGGAAGGGGCGCGGCAGGCCTGGCACCGGGGGCCGATCTGCATCCCCGGTGTGTGCACCGTGACCCCCGAGGTGGCAGCGGCGATGGGACCCAGGGGCAAGAGTCAGCTCTGAGGCGAGGGCAGATGGGCTGGCGGAGACTGCAGTTAGGGGCGGGCCGCAGGGATTTGGGCCACGGCCAGTGATGGGCGCGGACAGACGGGCGAAGGCCGGTGACCAGAGCGGCCACGGGCAGCCCCTGCCCGGGCTTGTCTGCAGTCCCCTCCGCAGGGGGCACTTCAGGGTTCGTGACCTCACACTGTCCGGAGACTTCGGGGTTAACCTGGGCCTTCTTCGTCCCAGAGCCCACATGTCACCTATCTTGGGATCGGAACCCACCGTTAGTGGATCGGGGCCCCAGCGGTAAACGGCGAAGACTCGGGGTCCCGGGGAAAACGTGGCCCCCCGCCCGGGGGGCCGCCTGTGTCAACGGAGGGTCACGTGGGGAGTCAGCCGGGGCTCGCTCTGGCTCTGAGGGCAGGAGGACGCCCTGCTTCCCGGGGACGCGGAGAAGGTTCCAGGCTGGAAGGCGGTGGGAGGGGCAGGCCCGACCCTGCGCGGCGGGCCCCACCGGTCCCGGGCAGGCACGGTCTCCGACAGCCTTCCCTCTCACCCGTAAGCCCCTTCCCTGTTCCCTCTGCATCTAAGGTCACGTCTGTGTTTTAAGGTGTCAGACAAGTTGAGTAAAACGTGCCACCATGACAGGACCCCAGAAACCACAAAGTGGGGAGGAGCCTGCGTCAAGTTCCCGGGGGACCCGCCCGGAGAAGGAAGCCCGTGTGGGTCAGGCCAGCGCGTCCCTTCGGAAGCCCCTGGCTGGACGGTGCCGGGCCGGTCCCCAGACGTGAGGCTGAGCGCAGGCCCCGACCCTGCAGATGGGGCGACCGGCCCCTGAGTTCCCAGTCCAGTCCCACCGGAGGGACGGGCCTGTTCCGCGGAGCGCCCACAGCTAAGCCCTCAGGCTGCGTCACGCTGGCGCAAGGACCCAGGGTTCCGAGCGGGGGGCACTGGGGAGTGGAGGGCAGTGTCGGTTCCCCCGGCCCAGCAGAACCGGAGCGGCCAAGGCCTGGCTGCGACTCTGTCACCAGCGGAGGCCGATGGCCTGGTCCACTCACAGGTCCCCAGGCCTCCTCGGTGACGAACACCAGCCCAGCCCGTGGGGTGGTTAAGGAGGGAGTCTTCCCCGCCACGCCGCGTCTCCCCCTGCGGAGGTCCCGACTCCCACAGCTCAGCCAGGCCACGCCCAGACGCAGGCCTGGGACCAACGAGCCTCAGAGAAGGGACCTCCCCAGAGGTGCAGCTAATCGGGGGTGGGCTCGGCACCGAACCCAGGCGTGTCCGGCTCGAAATTCCACGCACTTCCCACAACTCCAGGCTGCCTCCTCCTCGCGAGTCCGGGGTCTGCAGGTGCAGCTCCCACCGCGAGGCAGGACCGGCAGCTCCGGGGGGTGGGGCCGGCTTGTGGTGGGTCAGGCCCGCCAGTGCGGACCACGTCCCCACCACGCGTCCTGGACTCCGCCTGGCTCCGCCCCCCTCTTTCTGTCTCCAACCTGGGGCTCTGTACCGTCTGCTGACCTGGTGGAGGGAGGTGTGTGGGGCGCCGCCCACTCGCCTCCTCGTTAGAAAGCAAAGGGAAACCTCGGTGTTTGGAGAGCGGGGATTCATTAACAGGCAGAGAAGGTAAACGATAGGAACTCGAGGTGGCGGGTCGTGCTTTTTCCTTCTCTGCTGCCTTTCATTACCAGAGCTACTCACGGCTCAGCGGCAGGGTCACAGACACGGTTCTCAAACGAGCCCGACTGTCCCCACTTGGAGGGGCACCTGACGCCCTTGCGGCACCTCTTCCCCACCAGGAGGCCAGTGCCAACAGCGGTGACATGGAGTCACCAGACACTGGGCCAAGGGTTCCCATCGAAACTGAGAATGAGCCTGGAGTGTCTTCTCCAGCACCCCCTGGCACCGCGTCCTTCGTGGGTCACAGGGTCACGCAGTGTCCACCGCGCCGGTCAAAGATGGAGGGGTTGTTCCCAGTGATTCTTCTTCCTCCGTCCTCGACGTCTGATCCATGAGCACACACCCATGGTGACCTCCAAAATCTCGCCTGTCTTCACTTCTCTCTGTGGCCCCTGCCAACCCCATCCCATCACCCCCCGTCCCAGAGGGACTGGGACGCTGGTCATCGTGATGCCAGGACAGTCGGTTCCCACAGGGACCGTGTCCAAACCTAAGTGTATGGTGGCCCCGAAAACCGCCTTTCAGCACTGGACACGCTGTGGCCCCCCGGGCCCGAGCGCAGGCCACGGATCACGGCTCTGCCCAGCAGCCCCGGTTGGGGGTGGGGCGAGGCTGCCCCCCGCCGTCGTCCAGAGGGAGCTGTGGCTGGGGAGGCGGGCACTCCAGGCCGGCCGTGCCCCCGCCTGCCAGCAGAGCTGCCATCGGAGGCCCTTCGCCCCGCCCTGTGCCGGGCCTTCCCACCCTTCACCTTCCCTGTCCCCCACGACCGCCCACCTGCTCTGCGTCCACCGGGCGCCCGCCCAGCGCCTCTCCCTGGGGAAAACGGGACCCTGGGGGAGGGCCTCTCCTCGCCTGTTGCTGGCGCCGTGGCATCAGAATCAGGCCCCGATGGTCACCCTGACGTCGGCCCGCTGTCCCCCCCGAGCACCTCAGTACCCAGCAGTGGGGCTGCACCGAAACCGGAAGGACACAGCCCTTCTCTGCTGAGTCCCCACCCCATGCCTTCAGAGTGACGATCACAGTCCATCACCGTCTCGTCCATCTGCCCGGTTGGAGAGGAGGTCAGCGCACCTGGCAGACGGCCTGGGCCCAGCATCCGGCACGACGCACAGCTGGACACGCGGCTGGGGTGAGTGCCCCGCCCCCCTCCGGGCCGTGGTGGGGCTTCTGTGTCCCTTCCCTAACCCTCGCACAGCCGACGCCGGGGCTGGGAGGGCCCCCCGTCAAGGACAGCTGGTCTGCAAAGGACACTGGGGGCCCACAGGAGCTGTGTGGCGTGTCAGGAAGACAGGCCGACGGGATGCAGTTTGCTTTGCCGTCATGCTGTCACCGTCATTGTCACCATCGCTGTTACTGTTCCTGGTCTTCGCTGACTGGCGTGGGAGCTCTGTGGCGGCCAGGCTCCGTGTGGGTTTCCCGGCTGCTCCTTCGGTGCAGAGACCCCACCGGCGAGTTGCAGGTGCCCCACATGCGCTTGGAGACCCTGGAGAGGTGCCCGCCTGACCAAGGCCACTCGTGGACGCTCAGTGCGCGCCTCCGGCCGGGGCTTTCGCATCGAGGGACCAGGGAAGAAGCCTCTGGCGCCTCTCCCTCCCCGGGGCCCCCCGAGGCCAGCAGGGAGCTGGGACCCCGGGCCTCTGTGGGGGGATCGGTCCAGTCTGTTTCAGAAGGAGCACGGTCCTTCCTGCAGCTCCCACGATGGCCACTGGAGTTTCTAGAAAGTTCTGTGGACCGAATCGTGAGGCTCCACAGGCCATTTGGCTCAGGCGGACACGATGAGCTCTGCATGCAGTCACCGGTTTTCCATTCCTCCCTGACCTGGGCTGGCCGGCCAAGCCTGAGCTCACGGCTGCCGAGCGCTCGGCTTCCCCGGAAAAAAGCCGTCACCAGGGAACCCGCGCGCTGCCCCGAGCAGCTCTGGCTCCGGGCGCTCTCGCCGAGCTGTGGGAAACACGGGCGGGGGTGCCGTCCCCGCCCAGCCCGCGGCATGTGGGCGCCCCTCACCAGGAAGCCGTGGGTGGGTGGGACGCCAGGGGTGGGGGGCCTCGGGCTGAGTCACCCCGTTCGTTCGCTGCCTTGGCCGCAGGCACTCGGCCCCGTTGCTGCCCCTGGACCGCGGGGCTGCCTTGTCCCTCCTGAGCCCTGACAGGCCACACAGCCAGACATGTGTTCCCAGTTTGTCCCCCACGTCCCCCCCCCCGCAAGCAACCGGAGCGTCCCCCGGGGGGCGAAACCACAGGCTAAGGACTGCTGACCTAAGGAGTAGCTATTTTTGCTTTTGAAGATTCTCAACCCAGAGGATGGAAGCACTTATATTTTGGCATTTGAACGAAGAGATGAGGAGTCTTCTGGGGACGGTGTGGGTTATTCCATTAACTCTGGGAACCAGACAGCATCTTCGCGGCTTCCTTACGGAAGGCTCCCGAGACATCCGCACAGGGACGGGGGACAAAGACCAGTTGATCGAGTTTCGGGGGGACAGGTAAGGGGCAGTAGCCTCTCACGGCTGGGCCCCAGAGGCAAGGGTCTTCCCTGAATGGTCCACGCGTCTCGGGGACTTGGTGCCAACCCCGCCCCCCGCGCTCACAGGCCTCAGGCCGAAGCCTGTGCTCACAGACCCCCTGAGCTGGATCCCGTCCGCTTCTAAGGCATCGAAGAGCAGCGATGCCCTTTCTGTGGGCATCTTACCTTCCTTACCTGGAACTCGCAGGCGGGGCTTACCCTCACACCCGCCATCCTCGCCGGGCTGGCGATGACAGTGGCTGCCTGCGTCTCGCTGGGGGTGCCTGGGAGCCACGAGGGAAAAGGCCAGGGCAGTGCCACCGTGGGGGGGGCAGCCTCAGCCGGGGCCCATCAGGTGGCTGGGAGAGAAATGTTAGCTCAGTCTGGCAGGAACTTCGGTCCATAGAGGCCGGGGAGGGGTCAGATGACTTCTCAACCCCAAGGTATGAGGGATGCACGTGGGGGAATGGGTAGAATTTTCTGGACAGGGTTGTCAGTGAGGTGGCCGCTCTTCCCAAGGCTGTGTCCCAGCTGTCATCCTGCTGTCTACGAATCAAGCCAGCAGCACGGTGACCTTCTCTGCCACTGCAGGCCACTCATGGCGTCCTCTCATGAGACCGAGGAAAAGGCAGCTTCCCCAATGCCTGTGGCGTCCACCAGGCTCGTCACAGGGACTTTCGAGGGCAGCCGGTGCCACCAGCCTCCTTGCAGGAGTGAGAACTGAGGCATGGCGGAGGCGGGGGGTGCCACTCAGAGTGCCCGCGGCTGGGTTGAGCCGGAGACGGGAGACGCCGGAGCCGGTGTCAGCAGGCCCCTGGGCGCGTCAGGAGGAGAAGGCTGCGTGGGGACCCCTGGGTGGGGCTGGGTCCTGTCGGGGGTGGACCTGGGCCCTGGTCCTTTCAGCTGTCCGCCTTCCTGCGCTCTCGGTTCCGACACCCACTCTCTCCCCGGTGCCACTCCCCCTCCAAGTTACAAGTCCTCTGTACAGCGCCTTCCCCGGCCTTGCTCCAGATGACCTCTCTGTTAGTGCCCCGTGGCTGCTATTGCCACACAGGTACTTGGTGGCTTAAATGACACACACTTACTCTCTCGTACTTCTGGAGGCCAGAGCGCAAAGCAGCGTCCCTGAGCTGAGTAAGGTCAGGGCGGTGTCAGGTGCGCGCCCCCTCCGGGGACCCCAGGGCAGATCTGTGGTTCATCTCCAGTGTCCGGCAGACACGGCCCTCGGCTGGCAGCCGCATCACCCCACACGGCCCTCCCGTCGCCCCCCGTCCCCTCTCGTAAGGACCCACGTGGTGGCGCAGGGCACACCTGCACAGCCAGGGTAATGTCCCCGGAGCCAGGGCCTCACGGGTCACACGGCCAGGCCCTGAATCGGCCAGCGGTCACGGGTCCCTGAAACTAGGACACGGGCGCCTTTGCGGAGCCATGTGCAACATACCCCCGATTCCAGACCCGTAGCTGCCCCCTTGGCCTTTGTACTGAACGGCAGACCTGAATTCCTCACAGCCCACCCGGCAGCCGCAGCCACCAGGGAGGGCTCTGCTCCTGCCACAGGCCAGCCCTGTGTATGGTCCCCACAGCGCCCCAGGAGGGCCAGGCACAGCAGTGGGGGGACTGGCCACTGGACCGGCTGGCCAGCCGAGGCATCTGGCGTGCCTGCTGACCGGACGCCCGCTTCCTTGCTGTTTCTCCTGGGGGCGGGGCGGGCACCGTCTGCAGGCCCTGTCCCATCCTCAGCGTCCAGGCACATCTGGAGGGAGCGCCTCTCTCCGTGAGCAGCGACACCCTGGACACAAGACTCAACAAAGGCAGCTGTGATGAGAACTCACTCCAGGACTGCAGCCAGGGTCTGGAGGGGCCGGCAGGGAGTCGAGAGCCACGGTGGGTGGGTCTCTGGCCGGACTGGCCTCACGCGCTTTGTGAGGACGCCTCTCCGGGGCAGCAGGGCCCCCACCGGGGCACTCACACGGGTTTTGCAAACGAGGGCCCGGCCACTCCTTGGAGCCATGGGTGACTCGGGGGCATCGGCTCCCCCGGCTCAGCCCCTCGCCAGGCATGAAGTCTCCGGCCTGGCGGGAGGGGTCAGGGAGCACTCTGGGGTCCCTTCCGCAGGGCCCTAATCCCACTGAGAGGGCAGGGCCCTCGGGACCCACCCGCCTCCCAGGGGCCCCGCCGTCTGATACCTCACGGTGGGGGACGGGGTTTCAACCCACGATTGTGGGGGACACAGGGGTTCAGACAGCAGTGGGCCCTTCCGTGTCGCTGAGGCAGCCGGTCAGGGCTGGCAGGGGCTTGCTCAAGGCCGCGAGGGAAGGAACGGTGGAGACGGAGCTCGTGAAGCGGGACGCAGGCTGGGATGCAAACCGAGGCGCACAGTGGGGAGGGCAGGGCCGAGGGCGGGCTGCACGGCCACAGGTCCCGAGCCCTCAGCCCTGCGAGCCGCTGGGGACGCAGCTCGGCTTCACGGCAACCGGTGGTGCCACACGGTGCCCCCGGACCTGACGGGGTCGGAACACAGGCTTCACAGGGACAGACGTTTCTAGAATGTTCATTTGAACCAAAGGGAGTGGCGCAGCGTGTAAGATCTGCCCGTTTCCACGAAACGCCGTCTGCACATTTGCCTGGAGGTGCGTCTTCACAGTCCCCCCGAATGGGCGATGGTCTCCCCTGAGCCGTGGGGCCTCCGCCCAGGTTCCGGGTCACAGGACGGACAGTGTCGCCGCCCAGCGGGACGCTCGGCCCCAGGGTGCGCACACGGCCGGAGTCTGGGCCCAGGAGTCCGGTAAAACCGAGGTGCATCTCCTGCCACATCGCCTGCGAAATCGCCCCTTGCGAGGCTGCAGTGCTGACTCTGTCTTGGACTCCCTTCTGGGAGGAGAGGAGACTCGTTGCAAAATAAAGTCTGTCGCTGACGGCAGGGATGTGCCGGCCCGGGGGTGTCCCTGGCCAAGCCAGGGGGATCGGAGGGTCACCGCGTGCCCGTTGGTGCGGGGACTGCCGCAGGGCGTTCTCAGTGTCCTGCTGGAACAGAGAGCCCTGCTCGCCCCCGCCGCCCCCCGGCACCGCAGAGTGCTGCAGTGTGAGGCCCACCCTCCGTCCGGGGCCCGAGGAGTCCGGCTGGGGCTCCCGGTCGCATCTTCTGCTGGGAGGGACGCAGACAGGACCCCGGCCAGGGAGACGCCAGAGGCGGCTCTGCTCAGCGCTGCCCCCAGACGGAGGAAGTGGCCTCTGGAAACTGCACATATGCTGACCAGGCTGATGAGCCGCTTGTCCCCTGAGCCCCCTGGAAGGAGGGCACGGGGTCCTCCCGCCTGGCGTCCTCGAACAAGTGAAGAATTGTTCTCTCTCTCCCTCCTTCCCCCTCCCCCTCCCCTCCCCCTCCCCTCCCCCTCCCTCCCCTCCCCCCCCCCTCAGCTGCGATCACGTTCCCTGTGCACGCAGCTTTACTCAGCAGGCGCACACACGCTCCAAACCCGATGTCATCTGCGGCTGTGGGTTTTATTTTCCCACTATGGAAAGATTCCAGTGTCCGGCCTGGACGTGGTTTGCCTCTGTTCTTCTGGTGGAGCCAGGCATGGGGGCGGGGCGGGGAGCGCAGAGTCCTCTGAATGCTGGCACTCCGGGCGGCCCGGTCTCTCTTGCGTCCCTGCCCTCCCTTGACAAAGGCCCTCATGTGCGCCTCCAAGCTCCCCAGGCCTCCGCGGGCACACCCTCGAGGAGCAGCTGAAGCCTCGGTGCGCTCACACCTCAGACAGCCCCGTAGGGGTGGGATCGCGCACCCCGCCGCCCGAGGACAGACGGCGGGCTCCGGATCAGTTCACACGAAGGGCGTGTGGGCGTGGGCGGTGTGCTCGGGGTGCCCCATGATGCAAACAGCCGGGGACGAGGGACCCTCTCTGACGGGGTCTCCAGAGAGTGTGCCCGGGGAAAGAGGTGCTGAGTTTTAGGGTGACTCCTCCCAGAGAAGGGTAAGTGCATCTCACGGCCACGCGGAGCCTCTCTCCCGGACCCGGACTGAATCGGTGGGACGGCCCTTTCCTCGGAGGAGGGGCAAGGATGCCCGAGGGAGGGGCACGGTTTCCCAGTGTGATGGGAACAGGGCGGGCGCACCGTGGGCCGGGCACACGGGCTGGGTCCGTGGGAAGGGGCGGGGGCCCTGCGCCTGAGCGACACCGAAGACCGAGCTGGCGGAGGAGCAGGAGCGTGGCACCGTCCACGCCGGGGCGCCGGCCCGTGAGGGCTCCTCCATCACTAAGCAGCGAATCCTCACCTGCGAGCAGTTGCACGGCGGGCGATTACCGTCCACAGGCACCAGAGGAACGGGCCCCAAAGGCGGACGGGTAGAGGACCCGCAAGGCTACCGCGGGGTCGTGCGTGGTCATGCGTGGTCACTTGTGGTCACTGGTGGTCACGCGTGGCCAAACCCTAGAATCCGTTCCGCCCTGAACGCTCTACCTGCTTCCTTAGGAGGCACGTCCAGGCGGCGGGCCTGGGGCTGGGCACCGACGGGCGCCCACACGGGGAGGTGACGCCGGCGTGACCCAGCCGCTTTCCTGAGGTGCACCCGTGGACGCTTTCCTTTGCGTTTCCGATTAATCGCGCAGAACACCATTTTCTTCCCATCGCAGGTTGATAGCGCTTCCCTCCCCCAGCTTACCCCGAGGTCTAGCCCAAAGATGCCTCAGACTGGAGCCTGAAGGCTCAGTGGGAAACTCTGTGGAGTCTGCCCATCCCCTTTCACGCGAGTGCGCCCGCTGCGAGCAGACGCCACCAGCTGGCAGCTGAAGCGGCCTGTCCACAGCCCCCAGCGTGGCTGCCTCTCCAGTCCAGGCTTCACCACGGTTGGGCCCCAAAGTGCTTTTGTTCATTCATTCAACAAACACCGTGAGGGCTGCCTGGGTCTCGGTTCGGAGCTGCGGCCGTGAACAGTGTCGCCGTTGCTGACGCCCACATTCTCAGCTCTCGGGGGGGCGGACACAGAGGCTGGGACAGGGTGGGGGCGCAGAGGGCCGCCCCGCCCCCGCACCCTGCCTGTGGCACACCCGTGGTCTCCAAGCCTGAGCGGGTCATCTCCCAGACCTCCACTTCCTTGGCGGTAAGTTTAAAACATATTCTCTGAGGCATCCATTATTCTTCTTGTTCTATAAAACACATATGGGAAGCTGTGCTAACACAAATAATTTGCATAACTGGTAGGCAGTAAGGAGGGTGTGAGTCTGGACCATCTTACTGCCCCCTCATTCACAGCCTCCTCGCTGGGAAGGTCGCCGTCCAGGGAGCAGCAGACACGCAGACACGCGCTGTAGAAAGTGTGAGTGAACCTCTGTGCTGGCAGGCAGGGGTCTCCCCCGCCTTCTCCAGGGCCTGGAGGGAAGCAGGGACAAGTGGGCCCGGACAGGCTCCGGCGAAGGGGGACACACGGGTGGGGCGTTGAAGAGCAGGCCGGGGGGATGCCCATTTCAGCACCCGACGGGGAGCCGTGAGGACGGCCTTGGCCATTGCAGTGAGCCGGTCGGGGGGCGGAGGGCTCGGCGGCCCCGGGGAGCAGACAGGTGCGTGCGGGCGGGATGGCCTCCTCGGAGCAGCCCCTGCAGAGTGCTGGGAGGACAGCGAGTTCACGGACCCACTCCTGCGCCCACGCATGCCCGGTGCTCTGCCCCCCCTCACAGCCGCACCGGCCTCCAGCCCGGAGACCCCTGGAGCCGAGGGGACGCCTCGGAAAGAGGGGGGCGGGCACAGGCGCTGCAGGCGGGCTGCGAAGACCGAGGCCACAAATGCAGCGGCACCGCACTCGGGAGTAAGTCCCAGCTGCCACCTCTGACCACAAGTTTACGTCGCTCTTGGTGTCCCAGACCCTCCGTGAAGCAAAGAAGCGAGCAGAAGATGTAAGGGTGCCGTGATCAGACAGCCACAGCGGGAGCCTCGTGTGGCGAAGACGCTTTCTCAACCGCGCGCTCCCCATCTGCGGCAGAGCAGACGCAGGCCCCGTGGCCTGAGCGGAGCGCGAGGCGAGCGTTCACGTCTGGCCACGGCCACGACCTCAGATGGGGGGACGAGAGCGCTTCAGGCGAGTCCGCCTGCGCCTGCGCTGGACGGCAGGGCGGCACAGGCCCTCCCGAGGGCGGAACGGGCCCGCTGTCCCTCGGGGTCTCCATCCCCGGGAGGACGTCACAACTGCAGCTGGATGCGTGAGCGCCGCTGTGCGGGCGGGACGCACAGGTTAACAACTGGTATTTTTCACACTGCGGCTCCTTCGCACCACTAACCGCTCGGCCTTAGAAAGGTAAGTGGCCACGTGGAACGGACACACCGGGGAAAGCGTGTTGGCCCTCGGCGAGGCACTCAGCCCCGACCTGCTGTGGCAGCTCAGCGAGGTTCTCGCCGGTACGGCTCCTGGGGGAAGTGGTGCCGACGGTTTCCCTCTGGGGGCGACGTGGGGCCTTCCCCCCTTCTGCTTTCAGAGACAAATGTCTCCAGAAGGCGCCACCATCCTCGCGGACGTGTGGGGTCCGGGAGCACGGCAGGAAACCAGAGCTGGCTGAACACGGAGGTTTCCCAACGCACGGCGGGGGGGGGGGCCCTGAGCGCCGACGTCTTGCATCTGGCCGCCTGTGCCGGGCGAGTCAGCTGCCTGTCGGAACGGGGAGGACGCGCCACTCGGCAGACTTACAAAGAAAGCAGCTGCTTGTCGTCCGTGACTTCCCATGAGTGCGTGTTAAGCAACGTGCCATGTACCATTTTGCGGGGCTCAGGGTCTTGGGAAAACGCGGCTCCCTGGAGACCGGGTGGACACGAAGCACGGCCCCGGTGGGTCTCTGTCATCTGAGCCCACCGCTCCTTGTGCTGCTGGCGGGGCCGGGCAGGGGCTGCGCAGCCCGCAGCATGCGGCCCTGGTCTAGCCGTCCGCCCGGGGCCGTGCAGGAACAGAGATCGGCGGGAGGTGACCTGGGGTGCAGTCCCCCCGGGGCCGTGCAGGAACAGAGATCGGCGGGAGGTGACCTGGGGTGCAGTCCCCCCGGGCCGTGCAGGAACAGAGATCGGCGGGAGGTGACCTGGGGTGCAGTCCCCCCGGGCCGTGCAGGAACAGAGATCGGCGGGAGGTGACCTGGGTGTCTCTTAGTGTCCCCGAGATTAAGGGGAGCAGGCATTTCACGTGAGGACACTTACTTCCCAGTGGGGACGGTGTGTGGCCGAAGCCATCATTTCCCCAGGGAATGTAACAGTCGAAGTCTCACATTATCAACATGTGGGACACCTTCCATTTCTGGTCTTGAGGTCTGCTGCGTGGCGGTGCTTACCGCGTGCCCCTGTCCTGAGCGGGACTGACCGGCACCCCAGCTGTGGGGTGGGCAGCGGTGAATTTCCAGCAGTCACTGACTTGATGTCCCATTTTCTCCCACTCAGGGGCTTCTCGGGAGGGAGGCTGGGTGGCTCTGGGTTGTTCTGGACTGGCGATATAACAATGGACACGGGGGCGGGGGGAGGTGGAGGGGCAGCTCGCTGACCTGACCAGTTAAGCTGCGGACACAAGCTGGGCTTTCGAACATCCACGGTCGCTGTGGATGCGGAGGTCAAGTGTACAGGCGACTCGTTTCGAAGCCGCACAGCAGGGCCCTCGGTTGTGGGTGACTCCCCAGGGCCTGGTGTGACCTCCTCTGTCCGTGCCAGACACACACAGGTGCCTACCAGTGGGTGGCGGAGAAAGGCTGGGACCCCGTGCTGTAGACGGAGGCCCAAAGACAAACGTGAAAACACAGATCAAATCCTCTGACTACGGTACAATAAAGCTGATGTAACAACCTAAACAGAAATAGAAAGAAAAAGAAAAATGAAAAACAAAAGCCTTGCTACATGGACATTTTTTAAAATCCTCATAAACAAATTTTGCTGTTAAGTAAAAACAGAATAAAAATAAATTAAGCATCAGACTAAATGTTTAGCAAAATAATGACTAAATTACCCCCCAAAGTGGGTTGATAAAATCAGTAATGACAAATGTAATGAAAACATTAAGAGAAAACTTCTCAAACAAGGTGTAAAGCGTAAGCCATGAAGGGGGGAAAAAGATAAACCGGACATTAGAAAAACGAGAAACGTGCACGATGGCGGACACCAAAACCAGGTGAAAAAGAACACATTTGCAATGCAAACGACTGGGAGGGGCTTGACTGGCAAAATGCATAAAGATACCTTAAAAATCAGCAAGAACATGACTCAGCAACCTACCATGAGCCCGACCACCTGCAGGCGCGGTCAGGCAATCGTGAGGAAAGGAAACCCTGGTGGCCATTAGATACAGGAAGAGATTTCCAAACTTCCCCATAATTAGAGGAAGTGCTAATTAATTTAATGAGATACAATTGCACGCCATCCAAAGGCAAAAGTCAGTGATTCTGAACGAGTTTCGGAGATGTGTGCCGGAGGAGAACTCAGATTTTTTGGAGAAGTGTGAAACCTCTCACATCCGACGCAGGTCAGAGTTCAGGACGTGCCACCGGTGGCTCGCTCGGCAGCTGCCCCAGACCGTCTGGGAGACTGTCCTTGGGAAATCCCATCTTCGCTTGACACGGGTCTGCTGAGACCTTATGTTAACCCTTGACTGCATTTCAGCAGTTTGTGTCTTTCTAGGAACTTGTCCTCTTTGTTTTCAGGTCAAGGATTCCCTCGTAGTACAACGCACATACTTCTAAATTCTCTTAAGATCGGCAGTCGTAACCCCCATTTTTGATTTTCATATTCTGAGACTTCTTTTTTTCTTGGTCAGTCTAGCTAACTTGTAGATTTTGTTTGTTTGTTTGTTTTAATCCTTTATTATAAGCAAGTCCCCCTTCAGTCTTAGTTTTTTCTGTTGTTTTGTGTTTTGTTTTGTTTTAAATCGTGGATGGGTGCTGAATTTTCTGAAGAGTTCTCCCTGCCTCTCTTGAGACAGTCCGCCCCCACTGGCCGCAGTGACAGGCCCACGGACGCGGCCGTGGGAACACTGCGGAAGTGACCGCGTGTCCCCGCATTAAGGGGCTATTATTTCCATCCTAACGATGGCAGTGGTATTTTCCTTTTTAACTTGTGTGCCTGTTTTAGCTTTTTAAGATAACGTTTTAAAGAAAAGCATAAAATAGCATGCATGCTGTGTTTTCGTAGAGAACCTATTATGAATATTAATGGTCTCTAAATATATCCATAAGTTCAAAGCAATGCGATGAAACTCCAGTGGGTCCCTGGCTGGGTGGCCCAGTTGGCTGGAGCATTGTCCCAGACACCAAACAAAGTTGTAGGTTCGATTGTCAGGGCACGGGCCTGGGTTGTGGGTTCCATCCCTAGCTGGGGCGTGGGTGGGAGGCAATCAATCGATGTTTCTCTGACACGTCGATGTTTCTCCCGCCCCTTTCCGCTCTCTCTAAAATCAGTGGACATATCATCAGGTGAGGATTGAAAAAAACTTTGTTTAATTCCCATGGGAATGTGGCGTGCTAGCCTGGCAGGGAAAACAAACGGGAGGAGAGCTGAGAAAATCTGGGGTCAGAGAGAAAGGAGCGCGGGCAGACCCACCCTATCAGAGGCTCCAATGCGAGGCAAAGCGGCAGTCGGAACCGAGCTCGAGCAGAAGGCGGGTCAAGGACGGAGAGGCGAGTCGAGGACACACACGCGTGTGAGAGTGTGATTTACGGGAACAGCGTCATCGCAAATCGGGAGGGAAAACAGGGTATCCAACAGACATGCTTGGCACATTCGTAAGAAAATAAATCTGCACCTTTGGACCACTGTTAATATTAAAATAAGTTCCAGATGGAGAAAATATTTAAAAGCAAAATATAAAATCGTAAAAGAATGAGGAATTACTTTTGAGTGAAATCATTAGCAATATTCAGTAGAGTGATTTCAAAACCAGAAAATTATAAAGGAAAAGAAATGGATTCAAATATATAAAGTTGTCGGCAGAAAAGAGCAGTTGAAAGGAAATTCTACTCAGACACGTTGCATCTTCGATGATCCATTAAGAAAAAATCGTTGCAAAATACAATAGAAAGTGTTTAATTTCCCTGATACACTGTCCACTGTCAACTTAATAAGAATTTGAAAAATTAGCAAGAGACTTCGACGGTTTCTGTTGAATGTTTGCCCTAAGTTTCTAGAGGGTTAAAATTGTAAATTTAGGTGCCACTCCATATTTTTCCTTCACGATCTCTCCTTTCGCTTTTGTGCACGCAGCTTTTCCGTACTCGAAGTGAACATCTGCCGGGAGCCCCACGTGGAGCCCCTCACCCGGTTCAGGGCCGACCGCGGCGCCGGTCGAAGGACGGTCACAGACGCCTCCTTCTCGGCCCTCACTCCCCCAGCGGTCCGCCTCCCGCAGGCCTGCCTGCCCAGACCCACGAGGGGCCGACTGTGTCGTGGGCTTCAGAGGCGTCTCCCGTGTGGGGCCGTCCCCACCCACACTCACGGCTCCATCTGTTTCTGTCCGCCGAGCGTCTCGCTGGAGACGCAGGAACCGAAGCCCAGGCAAGGACCGCGCTTTGCCGGGGTCACACAGCTGGTGTGGGGTGGGGCCGGGTGGGGCCCCCACCCAGCCGGGAGGGCGTCCTCTCCCTGGGCTGTGAGTCCTCCCAACCAGGCTTCCCATGAGGTGCGGAGTGAGGACTCCCCACCAGGGCACCCCAACCTCTGTCCGGGGGGACGGGCAGAGAGCCGGCTTGTGGACGGGCCCTTCCTTCACCACGTCTGTGGGAGAGAGGAGCGTGACTTTGTACTGATTTCTGGGCGCTGTTCTGGGTGGCCAGGTCCCGTGAGAGAAGGTCCAGCCGGCTGGAGAATCAGACACCGCCCCCTGCCCTTCCCCCAGGGCTCCACCGACCTGGGCGCCGGACTCAACCTCCCCGAGTTCAAATCCCGGCTCTGCCAGTTCCTACTTGAGGGCCCCCCCTGTGCCTCGATTCGTCCTCTTGAGAATGAGAATCACGTGTAGGACTCACAGGGATTTTGTTACGATTAATGGCGTTACCCCGCGTAAGGCACTTAGCACAGAGCTGGTAAATAAATGTGCGGAGTCAAGGTTAGCTGTTCTGATTTCATTCTGTTGAAGGGTTGTCATCTAGTCAACCTTGTTGTTTTAGAAGTCACGTCTTTCTGCTTAGTATCGGAACTGGCGTTTTGGATGCTTGTCATCAGCTCTGAACAGAACCACCCGCTGACCGAAAGCCACACCTCCCCTGAGCTCGGGGCCCAGTGGCAGGGACACGGCCCTTGCGTTCCACACGCAGGTGCTGCGCTGCCCGAGGACGAGAGAAGCGACCGCGGATGACACATTTCTTGTTGACAATGCACTTGGGGAAATGAGCTTTTTGCTCATGGATAAAATATCTTTTTTATCTTCCTTGGGTAAGGAAAAATAACAGATTGCAAAGACAGAAGGTTACTATTAAAACATTTTTGTCTCATGAAAAACTGATTGGCTTCACTAACTATTGATTAAACATCTACATGCCATTATTCCCGAGACAATAAACGTCCCGTTACAACGTAACCTCGCAGGCCAAGTTCATGTACGGTCAGGGCGGTCCTGCCAAAACAGTAATACCTCGGTATTTTGATTCTCAACCCCGAAGGGTGCGCAGTCCCTCCGGGGACCTGGTTTTGATTAGAGGACAAATTGCCCTTGGAGCTACCATCGCCGACTGCCTCCTCCGTTCCCCAAAACACCACCATCGGGGAGACAGCGTGGAGTCGGGCACCTTTCGGTCCACACCTCCACCCAGACGAGCACCGCCCGGGTGAGCAGAGGCGGCCGCCAGCTCACCGATCTGGGGGGCCCACGCACGGCCGCAGCGAGGAGACCGATGCCTGTGCCCCGAGGCTAGAGGGCTGGCCACACAGCACGGGAGAGCTCTCTCCAGTCGCTCGGCGAATTTCTGGAATGGGCTAGAAGCCGTCTATTTGCGCGCCCCATGCCTGGCTCACACCCGCATCTGCCCTCCGTGCACGCTGGCACTCACGTGCACGCACCCTGCGCACCAGCATCCCCAGGATGGCTGCAGCGCAAGGGTCAGGAAGAGCGCAGGGTCCCCGGGCCGGGCTCGCAACCGAGCACCACGACCCGGCTCGTTCCCGAATCGCCGCCGGGCCTCCTGGTGCCCGTGCGGGGGTTGCCCAGGAAGGTCGTGCGAGCTGGCCCGGCGTGCCAGGGTCGCCCGGGCGCCTGGCGTCTGACTCTGTGGACCTGGACTCAGAGCGAACGGGCTCACAGAACCATGTGGGGACTCTCTCTGAGCCCTGGCCAGAGGTCTGGGCACCAGCCACCCGCTGCCGTGAGTGCTGGCCCCCGAGGACTCACAGCTGCCCTTTTCCAGAGAAGTGTCCTGGGAACAATGACAGCTTCTTGGCCCAGAAGTCCCCACCCACACTCGAGACAGCCAGAGGCCGAGCCCTTGCCCAGAGCGGGGCCGGCTCAGCAGTGCGCTGCAGGGGTCACGGTCCGGCGGGGCTTACGGAAGCTGGGCCCGGCCAGGACCGCGTCCCTGTGCAGCGCCGTCCCGTCTCCCTGGCCGCCCTCACCCCGCGCTGACGGCACCCCCTCCGTGAGCCGCTCTCCCCACCCGGCTCTGCCGCAGAGACCCGCGTCTTTCCACATATCGCCACCCCATCTAGCATCTTCCACACAGACCAGCGACCCCCTCGGACTGGTGGCGACACTGACAGTAGCCTCGCCCTCCAGGCCAGAACAGCCAGGGTCCCGTCACCGTCTGCCCTTCGGCGCGGACACCCTCGGCGCCCAGACCAGCACTTGGACTTTCGGGGCAGGATGGAAACACCCCACACGGAAACTGCGCCCTGAAAACGCACTCAGGCAGCGACAACGCGGCGATGTTTGTTCATTAAAACCCACGGAAAGTGAGGCCGTCGAAAACACATTCTGAAAAGCAACGGGCCGGTCGACAGAGACCAGGCCCCAGGGCTCCACACGCGTGAACGACCGTTGTGGGAAAGTCTGCCGTGTGCTCGCGTGCGCGGAAGCTCGGATTCTATCCTTGGCCCCAAATACCGTGAATGTGTTCCTGGAAGCGGCAGGCTCACCCCATTTGTCTTTCAGCAACGCTCGGAGAAACACCCGAGTCTGAATAACCCCGATCGTCTGTCAGGCTTCCTTTCGCGTAAACGCGGCGTCCCGTGGAAACAGAGCGACGAGCTCAGCTCACAGCTCGCGCGCCGCGCCCGGCTCCCGGGCACCTGCCTTCGCCCTGGCGGGGCCGCGGCGCTGCCGGCGCTTCCGCTTTGCTGCTCAGAAGGTTCACAAGACGCTGCTCCAGCCGAAGACTGAAGAAAGCCACCGGCGTGAGCTGCGGCGACGAGGCCCCCGTCGGCGGTCTGCGTGCCGGCCTGGACTCCCCCCTGGACTCCCGCCAGGGCGTCGGCACCGTTGTTCTGCACATCAGGGAACCCGTCTGCACAGCAGAAAAGGCGGAGAGCGTCTTGGTGGTTTTCATTGGGTCACAGAAGCGCGTTAGGACGGAGAGTTCTCTCGGGCCCGCCCCACGTCCCTTCTCCTTAAGGACTTGCCGTGGCAGGTCCGTTTCCGACACCCGAGGGACCGGCGCCGAGCCTGGGTAATAACTCCCGTGCAGGTACGCAGGAAGTCCTCATTGCTGCTGAACGTCTGTTGTCTGTCCCCGGAGCCCACCCGAGATCCCGCTCGGCGCTTGGTCGCCGCGTCTCTGCCCCACGGTGCCAGTTCCCCAGGCTTTCCTTGGTCTGCCGGCCGTGACAGTTTTGAGGACCACCGGCAAGATGCGCTGCGGAATGTCCCTTCGCTGGGGTGGGTCCGAGGTCTCCTCTTGGCGAGCCTGGGCTTGCAGGTTGTGGGGAGTCGGAGAGGTAAAATGCCGTTCTCGTCCTCTTGGTCTCGGGTCCACTCCAGCCACACGACTGGTCACCGCTGACGCTGACCTTGGTCAGCGGGCTGAGGTCGTGTTTCTCAGGCTTCTCCCTTTCCACGCCGTCCTCGGGGGACAGGGTCGCTGTGCACAGCCCACACTGAGGCAGCGGGGACTAGCAGGCCGTCTCTTTGTGGGCGGAGCATCTACCCGGATTCCCTGGAACCCTGGAACGGAGGGTGTTTTCGGAGTGTTCTCTTAAAACGGATGTGGCTGCATGGGACCCTGCGTGGGGCCCGAGGGAGCGCCGGAGGCCCGCGGGCCCACCCTGGGAACCCCTGGCCCACACGACTTTGGTGGAGCGGGGCGGGGTGGGGTGTGTGGGGACCCAGGTGTGCGCTCAGGCAGGCCTGGCGCTGCCAGGGTTCCCTAGAGACAACTGTGAGTGGACGGTGACAGCCGCTGTCCCCCGTCACGTGCAGGTCTGCTGAGGGGCCGAGACCCGCCGGGCCAGCAGCCCGGACCCACAAAGCAATCGGATATGAGGAGCGAAACACCACTCGACTGAGTAACGGAGACCGGGCAGTGTTATCAGCTGCGGCCCGCCCTTCGGTGGCGCCGGGGGCTGAATGAGTGAGCCCCAGCCGCCTTCAGTCGGCAGAGACCGGAGCGCTGCCCCGGGTTAGGCCCGATCTCCCCTCTTCCCACACCTAGAGTGAGGGCGTCTCCCCCAGCAGTCAGTGAGGCCGGCGTTGGGAACTGGAGCTGGACGTGCTGTGCAGCGGGGCTAGGAACAGACTTTGGGCTCTGGACGCGACCGATGCACCCAGCCCCCGTTCAGGCGTCGCGGTGATGCCCCTGCGTGGGAGGGGTGGGCGGGCTCTGCCCGCAATAGCACCTGGCGCGGGCCTGCGCCGGGCAGCTCTGGGGCACCGCCCACGGGACGCCTCGGTTCCCACGCAGCCTCATGGAAGAGCAGGTCTCTTAGTCCGCCTGGTTCCTGCAACAAATGCCACAGCATGGTCGGCTTCTCCGTTATTTCTCTCCGTTCTGGAGGCTGGGAAGTCCAAGGTCAGGGTACTGGAGGAAGCGAGAGTTTCCGGGTTCATCGATGGTCACCTCCTGGCTGTGTCCTCACATGAAGGAAGGGGGAGGGGCCTGTGTGGGGTCTCTGTTGTGAGGACCGCAATCCTATTCATGAGGGTTCTGCCCTCAGGGCCTGACCACCTCCCAAAGACCCCACCTCCGAACACCACCCCCTTGGGCATTCGGGTCCGACCCGTGGATTTTGGGGGGACGCAGACGTTCACCCTGCAGCCGTAGCTAGCTGCCCCACTGCGTACAGCTCTGAACAGGGATGGATAGAACCCAGTCCATAGACACTCCTTCCCGCCCCACCCACAAGGCTGGGGCCAAGTCCAGCTCAGGTCCCACATGGCCTCCGGAAGGGGTCACAGTCCTGAGGGCCTAGTCCCTAGAGCAGATTAGCTGAACTGTGCAGCCAACACCGGGGACCTCCCCTCCGCTGAAACTCGCTCCCAGCTCTTCATCTTGCCCCCGGGCCACTGCTGCCCAGTGACAGCGCTGACAGGACAGGGCTCGGCTCGGGCTCCTGTCCCCAGGGGCTCACGTGGTTGTCCAGGTCACACACCGCACCCAGGAGCCTCGGGGTGCGGGCTCCCTGGAGCGGGCTCTGGGCACCCTGCCGGGAGTGGCTCCTTCTCACGGGCTCCCTTGGCAATAGGCTCGCACACATTTCGGCTCCGTTAACAGACCGGTGGGCTGAGTCTCGCCTGAACTCGGGTGGGACGAGTGTCGGCTTTTATCTCCGGCTCTCGGGAAGCAGCTTCCGAGCCTGCGCTCACTGCCAGCCCAGCGTCCTCGGCGGGGGGCCCGCGGTCGTGACAAAGCAGACCAGGCTCTCAGGGACTTTCCATCGGGAAAACTCTCCAAGCAGCGACTGTCAAACTTTGTTTTCAACAAGGAAAGCCAATTTTTCAACTAAGATTTTGTAAAGAAAGAACACAAAACAGATGAAGGAGGGGTCGTACTGACTCAGTGGCAGGGAGGCATGGAGACCATCGGTCCCCAGCCCTTCGGCCCAGGTCACCCCAGAGGCACCAGTGGGGACCTTAGAGCCGCTCAGACACTGCTCTGAAGGCCACGGTCATCCCCAGAGAGGCCGCCGGGGCAGGAGTGTCCCTGGGCAGCCGACGCCGGGGAGCTGTTAGGGACGAAACACGGGGAGGCAGGGCACAATCCAGGCAGGCCCCCACCTCCAGAAACATTTCTCGGGTGACGGCCCCTCCGTGGCACGGCCTCCCACCACCCTCCTGACGTCTGGAGCCTGAAACCACCGAGCGTCACAGGCAGAAAGGGTCTGCATCGTTTCAGGTTCTTCGATTACAAGCGACAGAAACCGACTGACCGCCTCCATCCAAAAAGCAGTTTATGGGACACATGCGGGGTGGCTCCCGGAGGTGGAGAAGGACCCAACATCAGGCGTAGAAGGGGGCCCGGAGAAGCCCCAGACACCCCGGTGGTGGGGCCTCTGGGTGTGCTCAGGGGCGCGGGCCCTGAGTGGGGGAAGTGACGTCACACTCAGCCTTCCCTCCCCTCAGCCTCCTGGTTAATTTGCTGCCCCTGTCTTAGCCGAAGTGAGTGTTTTCCTGGCCATCCCGTTCCTCTGTCCTCGAAGCCTTTTACTTGACGTCCGAGGATAACAGCGGTTCAGAAACCTCTCCCTCTCTCTCCCCTCGCGTGAGAAGCCCCGCGGCCCCCGCAGCTCAGCGGGGCTGTCGTGCGGTGCGCGGGCTGGGAAGGATGCCAGGAAACAAACAGGGGCCGGCTTGTGAACATTCTGGAAGAACCAAGCCAAGGAGTTTAGATTTTGTCTCCTTTCACTGCTGCGGAAAGACGAGAAACCGGTAAATATTTACTGAACGGACACGTGAGATGCCCCAGAACAACAGCGCTGGTCCCGGCAGTGTCGTGGTGAGAGGCACGGGGGACACCAGGGGCGGGCACTCGGGTTCCGAGATCACTGCTCAGCCCCGCAGCAGGTGCTGGGTCTGGCCCGGTCATGCGCAGATGGGCTGAAGGGAGGGGAGGTGCAGAGTCTTTGGAGCGGAGTTCAGAGTTGATGGTGGGGAGTGAGGGAAGCCATCAGGGAGACCTCCAGCATCAGCTGCAGCCACCGGGGAGCCCGTGGGGAGACCGGGCTGTGGCAGGTGGCGGGCTCGGTTCCGGCCCTGAATGAGCCGGGAGGCTGCGTCCGGGCACGAGACAGCTCGGGGCACGAGGCCGTGCCGCAGGGCACGTGGGAGAAAAGGGAGCCGGAGCCCCAGGAGCTGTCAGGGTGCCTGGCCCGGCAGCCCTCCACCTCGCGCCCAAGACCCTGCTCCGCAGCCCCGGTCAAGGTCACAGACGCTGCACTGTCGGTCCACGGCTTCCCCCAGGTTGGGCCCTGGTGGAGGAGGGGCGCTTCCGAGAGTCCAAACACACAGGTGCTCAAGAAGTGCTGGCCGGAAGGCCACGTTGGTGAAGCCTGGCCCCCCGCCCCACCCCGGGGTGCACGAGCTGGCGACGGGGGAAGTCACGCCGCGCTGGGTCAGCCGGTGGCGCCACGCACGGCCGGCCAGGTTCCGAAAGGAAACACACGCACGACCGCCGGCCATTGTCACCAAGGCACCGAGTTTCTGTGTTCAAACTTCGTGTGCAGCCGAGTGCGAAGCTCACCGCCGTGGAACCACAGAAGGGGCCACACTGCAGGGACGCCGATCGTGCGAGCTGGCCCTTCACCAGGTGCCCTCGGGCAGCCCCGCTGTGAGTCAGCTGGGCCCGGGCTGGGTCACCGCGCCCAGACAGAGGCTGGGCAGGGCTGTGCGTTTCCAGAAGCTGCTCTGTCCTTTTCCGGTCCGTCCTTGCTGCTTGTAACCCTGCCCGTCCTGCTGCGTGCCGCTCTTCCCGAGCCCAGGTAGACCCCTTCCCTGTGCCCCACCCCAGAGAGCCCTTGAGACAGCTCTCGTCACTCCTGCCACGCCGTGGACAGTCTCCGTGGACGGTGAGCTCCGTGGGACACAGCCCAGTGAGCAGCGAGTGACCAAGGGAAAGATGAAGGGAGAGCGGATCGGTCCTGGGCCTCTCAGGGGCCCCCAGACGCCCCAGATGTTCGTCCCAGCTTCTTCTTCCTCCTGATGCCATTCAGACTTCCGAGCCCTGACGTCCTCCTCCCTGGGGGGGAGGGGGCGTGCCGTGAGCAGGGACCGACAGTGTCGTAATCTGGGACCAGCCCCCCAGTCTGCCTCCTTTCCCACCGCTTCTTACCGGCCGCCATCCTGGCCCAGCACCTAAACTTCTTCAGACTTGGGTCTCCTGTCGCGACAACGGACATATTGAGAGGACACACGTCACGGGGCCGTGGTTCCCCCACTGTGTGCCGAGGCACCCCCAAAGTCACCGCACACTCGGGAAGGCCCCTGTGGCACTTGTCCTCCTCGAGGAATCATGGAGACGCGGATCAGATGCAGCATGGGCCCCATCAGGGCCCGACAGACTGTCCCCCGGGTCTCTGTCCCAGCCCTGCGCCTCTGGGGCCCAAGCACAGACCCGAGCACAGAAAGCGTTCGGTGCTGCTGTTGTCCGCGGCCCCCGGGGAGACGTACTGGGGGGCCGAGGGCCCTGGGAACCGAGACCCGTGGGAGCCTGCCACAGGGGCTGTGAGAGCTTCACGGCGACCTCCATCCGTCACCCGCTTGCCAGCCCCTCGTCAGCGACCCGCGACATCAGCAGCAGTCCTCAGTTTCCCCCGTCCCGTGGGCCAGCGTGGCCGAGGAATGCCCCCGTTCTCAGAAATCACCATTCAAATCAGGATCAAACGGAAGCTTAAGCAACAAAATCGTACATAGTGGTTCACATGCTCTTGTTTTCCCCAGTTACCAGTTGGCGTGGCCAGCTAGCTCCGGAAACAATAGCTCGGGCGTGTCCTCCAGGAAGCGAAGCACACGCTCACCCCCAGACCGCGCTGGCACGGCCGAGGGAGGAGAGCAGGGTCCCCGAGCTGGCTGCCCTGGACGCTCACCCCCAAAACGGACTTAACCGAACGAAAGAAAACCTCTGGAAACAGGCCGTTTTCGACAGTAATTTGAATAACCCACTGATGGTCATTAGCCGGGTGTCAAGCACTCTGCTCCTAAAACCCTAAATGTCCTGGAAACCATTTATTCTGTTTCCTCTTTTTAAAATGAATGTCTTGTTTGTTTCCAAGGCACCCACCCGTCACATGCACTGCTATTTTTAAACCGAGTGCCACGACTTGGCTGGTGATTAATAACGTATCAGTGTTTTGTGTTTTAAGTTACCATGTCGCTTCCGCAGAAAGATTCCCGAAAATCGCCGCGGCCAAAACGAGCCCCTGGCTCGAAGGCACACACACACCAGACAAGAGGTGCTGGCCGCCTTCTTCCAGGGAGTTCCAGGCCAGCTGCATTCTTGAGTCTCCTTTTTTAAAACGGAAAGATGAACCGCATTGAGTTCCCCTGGCATCCAGCGTGTGGTCCGAGCCGGCCCATCCCAGGCAGGAGCGGGAGGAGCTGGCCGCCCCCACTTGCCGCCCGCTGACCGGTCGGTCGCCCTGGTGTTCTGGCGGCCGCACTGCTTTCGTCAACAATGCGGAGAAGCCTTCCATTTGCAGCCAAAACGACTCACGGCGCCAGGCTCAGGAAAACAAAAACCCTAGACTCAGTTTGAACCTCGATTGACCTCAGGTGGATGGTTTGTGTCTCTAAATGTTCGAACACTTTTTCAAATAAGTTTTTGCTCCTCACCTGAGGGTGCGCTTATCAATGGTAGAGAGAGAAGAGGGAGAGAGAGGCACCCATTGGTCACCTCCCATATGCACCCCGACTGGGGACTGAACCTGCAACATTTTGGTGTACAAGACGATGCCGTAACCAAATGAGCCACCCGGCCAGGGCTAAACGTCCCAACATTTGAAACCCGCAGGTTCTCCTACGGTCAAACAGAGCTGTGATGCGCACACACCAAGGAGATCTGAGCCCCCTCCACCCAGCGCCGTCTCCTCCGGCCGGCGAGCTGCGGGAGGGAAGCCCAGAAACCTCTGCATCGGGACGCGCCCACGGAGCCGGCTCCTGACACCGAGGGTGCTGGCACCCTCTGGTCCTGAACTTCAGTCCTAGGACCGGCTCTGAAACCGTTGCCTCTCAGAATGCCGTTGGAAGTGACACAGCCCTTCCTGGAGCCTGAGTGTCTCTGCTCGGTGACCAGCGTCATCCGATGTAAGGGTTCTGAGGATGGGCGACCTGTCCCCATCCTTACTGCCTGCTGAGCGTCTGCTGTGTGAGTAGCTCCAGGTGCGCAGCCAGCGCTCAGGGCGCAGCGGCGAGGCGGACAGGTCAGCGTTACAGAGCGGTTTCGGCCCTGGATGCCGTGCCGCGTGGACGTGCACAGCGGCCCGCAGGAAGTCCTCATCACGCCCACCGCGCAGGTGAGGACACTGAGGCTCAGGAAGGCAGGTGGCCCACCGCAGAGCGCACAGCCAGCAGGCACAGAGCCCCCCACGTGCCGGAGGTGCGGGGAAGCTTTGCTGGAATGGCCCGAACCATCCCCACAAGACCCCACCTCCTGCTTCCGCTGGGGTTCCCCACCCGGCAGGGTCAGGAGCCGGAGGGGGAAAGAATGTGGCGAGGAGTTTGGTGGAGGGGCAGCCTCTCCCCACGTGACTGGGAATTGGGAGGCATGTCTCCCCAACCACCTTGTTGGGTCACCTGTTGCTTGCTTTTTTTCTTTCTTTCTTTCTTTCTTTATGTATTTATTTTTGGAAAATGGCGGGTTCTGGCTAGACTGGGAGGGCTCCCAGGGTCGGGGGTCTCTCCCTCTCCTAGGGGGGCTGGTGCACTTCCCAGGCGCACGTACTCAGCATCTGAGGAATGAGCACAGCAGGGTCTCCAGCTGGTCCTCCACGTCCCCGAGAACTGTGCACGTCCACATGGGGATGGCAAAGACCTCACCTGCCTGCACCCCTCCCCCTCCCAACCCAGCTGGGCTCACACCTGGGGGCCGGCTTCCCCCCATCCCCCCCATCTCACCCCCCGACCTACTCAGAGCCTCCTGCCCAGATCACTTCTGAGCTTTGGTCAAACCTCCCGCCTTTTTGCCTTGTGCGGACCATCCTGTGGGACTTGCGTCTGTGGGATGTTGTTTAAAAAATGTGGTCATCTTCGCTGTGCTGGCTGGAGTGGGGGACGTGGCGTTTTACACGCACACGAGCTGTGCACAGTCCTGGCAGAGGAACCGTGGCTGCCACGGCCTCAGCCTTTCCAGGGCGGGGCTCTTTACGAGGGACTCGGGGAAACATCAGGTCACGCCGTCCCTTCACTCGAAGGGGCCCTGGCCCGCCTCACTACTGGCAAGAGCGCAGAGACGGCCCGGGGCGGGCGGGCAGCCCGCTTCCCAGGCTCCCACGGTGAGGTCACCACGGGGGAAATTCCTATTTTCCTCCTGACTCACCGCGGCCTCTTCTCCCCAGAAAGACCCCAGACTCGGTGGGACGAATGACAAGGCCACAGAGGGCTCATGGACACGCAGCTCTCTGGCCTTCCTCCGGAGGGCGCTGTCCCCGCTCGTGTGCGTTAGCTCGCCGGTCACGGGTGCTGTTGGCCCCAAGCTCGGGAACAGACCGCAGAGTCGCCGTGTCCCCGGCTCCTGATTGGACGGCTGTGAGCGGCTCAGGCCCGTGCTGCCCACACGCGACACAGCCCTCTTCAAAACCAAGTGACGACAGTGACAGATAGTGTTTTCTCGAGCAGGTGGGAGAAAGTGCCACCAGTCTTCCGGAGAGGACAGCCACTCCCAGGAACCCAGACCAGACGCCTGTGCCCGGCCCGGCCGGCCCGGAGAGGGGGGCTCGCCCAGCCGCCAGTTCCGGGGGCGCCGTCCCCGAGGTCGGACGCCAGGGGCGGGTGGCTGTCCAGGCCACACCCGGGACAGCTGCACGGGCTTCGCTGTCCACTGCCCTCCACCAGGAAGTGAAAAGGCCGCTTTCCTCGGAAGCTTCGGCTTGCTTTCTTCACTCAGGATTACAGCTTGAGGTCAGAAACCAAGACACGAGGGGTTCGCAAACACGCACGTGCCCTCCACACCCCCGTGGCTGGGGGTGCTGGGCCCCAACGGTGGCAGCCCGGCCGCGATGGGCATTTTCCTGACACGCGGGGGTGGTCCGCATCCCGCTGACGGACGCCGAAGAAGGTGAAGGCCGTCCGATCCTGTTCTGTGACGCCATCCCGGAGAGAGCAGCCTCGGGCCGCAGGGACCAGCCACACCGGCCAGGGAAGGGTGGGCTCCCAGGGGCAGCTCGGGAGCCCGCGTGGTTCTCCCAGCAGCGCTGGCTTCTGAAACGCTCAGGCTTGTGTTTCTGCTCCTGAGAAGATGGCACAGCCTCGTGCCAATGCGGCACAACCAGGAGGCGGAAATCCCGACGGAGAAAGTTGGGTTTGCAGAGTGAAGTCAAATGGGGGGAGGGCCAACAAGGGGCCGCTAGCCAGGAGAAAAAGACCTCTAAGGACTCTGGGACTGGTGGACGGAGAGGCCCCCCTGTCCCCAGGCCCGAGGTCCAGGCTCAGGGAAGCCCCGCCCCCACCAGGGCCCAGAGGGTTCCGGCCAGTCGGAGAGGACGCAGGCCCATCTCACTGGACGGCAGAGCGGTTGCTGTGCTGTGCACCAGCAGAACTTGCTGGAGATCAGGCCTCTGGAGCTGGCTGGAAACGTGTCCGCTCAGCGTCAGGGACAGCGGGTCCGGGACGGCAGGGTGCTGCCGGGGGTGCGGAGCGGCGGAGCCGAAGCCCTGCGGTGCAGGCCGGGGGCCTGGCGCGGGGGGCCGCAGCCAGGAAGTGGCCGGGCCTCGGAGGTCAGGCGGGACCACGCCGTGTGACGCAGGAGCAGAGACCGGAAGCCACACGCACTGCAGGGGCCTGCCAAGAGGACACGCACCCTAGAGCCACCAAGGAAAGTCCCTTCCTCTGGCTAGGTCTCCCTGGGGCCTCTGTGGACACAGACTGTGGTGAATGCCAGCAAGGGGAGAGCATTTAAAGGGCCGGCGAGGGTCAGTTTGGAGCTGAGAGGCCGCCGATCGATCGCTGACACAGCCCCGCTTTGGGCTGCCAGCTTGCCACATGCCCTCCTCACAGCCGTCCCCACCGCATAACCACACCTCGGCCTCTCCTGCCCGAGAGGCGCAGCCTCGCGTCCTCCCCCAAAGTGCGGACCCCTCGCCCCGACGGTCACGCCAGTCGTCGCTGTGTCAGCCGCTTCTCAGATTCCGCCACACCTCCCTGGGTGATTTGTGCAAATAATCCAGCTAATTGCCAACAACTCGTACCTAAAGTAAAAGTAGGGAAGAGAGTTAACCCAGAGAAAAGTTCTCACGTGGAATAAGCAGCTAGGAAATGTCTGAGCACCTGCGGCCCTTGCTCTGTCTTTGTCTGACGTCCAGCGACGTCTGAGGCCCGTGTCCCCCCTGTTTCAGGGGAGGGGCCGCCTGGGCCCCACGCGGTAGGAAAGCCCACGTCCTCACACCCAAGCGGTCCGCGCCCTCCGCCGTCCAGCTGGTTCGTCGGGCTCTCTAGTCTTCCACTGGACGTGAACACACCGCTGGGTTCTCACGAGGAGGCGCTCAGAGGGCCCGACCCCAGACTCGGCCCCCCAGCCCTCACCGGGGTCCCAGCAGCCCCCATCTCCGTGACAACCAGAACCATGAGCTCCGGCCCGGGGAGGGGCTATTTTTAGGCTGTGGGCCCCGGGGCCTCAGGGCCTCCCGACGTGCGCATGCGTGCGGGTCTCATTTCCCAGTGCCGCGGTGTCCGCGTCGTGTCCCGGGTGGGAGCCCCTCACCCAGGAGCCCGAGCCTCCGAGACGTCGGGACTCCAGACGCAGGACGTCGGCGTCGTCCCCGGACCCCCGCGTCCGGGTGACCGAGGCCCCTCGTTCTGAGCCCCCCCAGGCGGGGCCAGGCCCCGAGGGCTGCGGGTGGGGCTCCTTCAGGGATGAGGGCGGAGGAAGCGAGCGTGTAAGTCACTCAAGAACATGTCCCAGTCGGAACGTTGTTTACGCAATGCTGATTTACTTTAATTTTAAAACTTGTGTTTCTTCCCTCTGAATACCATTGCCTACGGAACGAAAAGCTGGGGGGCCGCTGTTCCGGCCGCGTGCTTGGCACTGCACTGATCAGCGCATTGTATCCTCGTAACCAGGCAGCAAGCGCTGACCTCTGAATTTTGCAGAAAACCAAAAGGCTCTAAGATTAACTTACTAATTTGTAACCATAATTTATGGCACAACTTGGGAAAATAGAGCAAGTAAAGGCCAAGGTCAAACGTGAGTACACGGTCCAACAGCTCCAGACTCGGGGACACGTTACTGTGACTCAGGGGGGTGCTCCTGGCAGCCCATCTCCGAGTCCCTTTGGTGGGAGTGGTGTCACCAGTGGGGATCTGGGTGAAGCATCTGTGGGCCAGCCTCCCACGGCCGCAGTGGGCCCTCGAGGTAACTTATCTCCAAAGCCCTAGGATTACCCAGAAAAGAGTGTTTCTCATTCTGTTTGCTTCAAAGGCAAAGGAGGAGAAAGTCAGGGGGAGAGGCGCGAGGAAGGAAGGGAGGCAGGTTTGCTGGATGAGACTTTCCATGCCCGTGGCGAAGGGTCCCCTCCCCAAGCCACTGGGTCGCTTCCTGGGAGCGGCAGAGCTGCAGTCATAACCCCCATGTGCCCAGACCAAGGCCCGTTCTCCTCGGCCGGTGCGTGGTTGGAGGCTCCCCGCCCACCTGGCCAGGCTACTGGGGCTCGGCGTCCGGGGGCCCTAGAGCCCCGGGAACCGAGGTGGCAGGGGTGGCCCCTCGCCTTGGCAGACGAGAAGTCCGGACCCGAGGAAGAGGAGGCAGCTGGCCCAGAGCCACAGGGCTGGTCGGAAGGAAACTGGAAAGCGCGTCTCTTCCAAAGCGGGCGGGGTCCCGGACTCAGCCCCCACCTCCCGCTCTCCCTCCCTCCCCCGGAGAAGAGGGATGTGCAAATTCCCAGGGCACCAGAAAGAAAGCGGGTCCTCAGTGACAAATAATGAATGAGCGGAAGGAAATTGTTCCAGGACAAACGAAAAAGGTGTGATTTTTCTCGCTGTATCAGAAACAGAAACTTTTGAAATCATTTGCAAAAGGATAAATATATCTTTAGAAATTGAAAAAAGGCGCAAAATAGTTGCTTGAGGAATTACGAAGAAGAAATACAAGGGGCTGATAAATATGTTAAAAACTTTGAACGTAACAGACTCAATTTAAAACAGTTAAAAATCCTCATTTCCGAAGCCCTGCAACACTAGGTGAGAAGTGGAAAGGAGATTAACGAAGCCCCTGTGGGCGAAGAGACGGAGAGGCAGGCTCTGCTGCTGGGGAGCCAGCTGGGCGTGGGTCTTCAGACGACAGCCTGGTCACACGCCCGGCGGCCACTCGGAGGCTTCTGGGAAGTTATTCCGAGGGGCAGTCGGTCACACCGGGATTGTTAGTCGCCCCACGAGTGTAGTCATGAAAAATCGGGAGAAGTCTACACGACCAAAAATGAAAATAACCGAAGGGCGAGCGACGGGGTTCCGTGCAGCATTGTCTGAATTCTGCAGAGAAATGTCCGTGGCCCCGGGAAAAACTTGCCTTCCAACTTCAGATGCATCCACGTGGGGACGAACCTGAAGATCTGACCCGAATGCCCATGACGGTTACAGTGAGGAGATGGGCTGTGGCCAACTCAGTGGCCTGTTACGTGAAGAAACGCACAGAATTTATAACTCATTTTAATATAATAATACTTCATTGTTGTTTAGAGGTATTTAAGTGTTACAGTTTTATTTAAAAATAGAACTAAGAATAGTCATAATATCAAGATCTAGAGTATAATCTTAAGAGAAGAAAAGCAAGACATGTGAACTGTTACAGCTGCTTTAAAAATAAAAATGAACACAGAATGAACTGTAAAGGAATGGGCCTCTACTGGACCCGGGAGTCGGGGCAGGTGAGGAACCCGGGCTGCTTCCCTTCCCTCCTTCGTGTTCTGTATTCCCCAGTGCTCCTCTGTGAGTGTTTGTTACTGACGGAAACGTTAAGAACGCACTTCGCCCCCACTTCTCTGTGAAAGGCAGGATACAGCCCGGTAACACAGACCGCGTTTGCCAGGTGGAGGGAGACAGTCTGCTGGGCACAGGCTGATGGGTTTTCTTTTCATCCAACGAGCGATAGACACATTGTAGCTCAGCCCCCCAATCCTGTAGATACATAGATACACTGTTGCTCAGCCCCCCAATCCTGTAGATACATTGTTGCTCAGCCCCCAATCCTATAGATACATTGTTGCTCAGCCCCCAATCCTATAGATACATTGTTGCTCAGCCCCCAGTCCTGTAGCTACATTGTTGCTCAGCCCCCAGTCCTGAGTCCCGTTCTTTACTATTCTGTCTTCCTGCCTTATCTGTGCAGTAAGCGGTTCATCACTCTCTTTGCGAAGACCCTTCAGATAGTATGTGCAATGGGAATTTCCACACTTGATCCTCATACACACGGGCAGAAGTTTTTGTTCTTCTAGTGACCGACAGAAACGCCTGCAAGCCCCTTTATTGGAGAACAAATGGGGGAAAAAGCTCTTTCTCTCCTGAGCGGCCTCAGGCCGTTTCTCAGGGAAAGAGTCTGTTTGTATGGAAACAATGCTGGAGCTAACGGGAGGAAGACAGGAGGGAGCCACTTCAGTCCTGGTGTGGCAGCTGAGGGAGGAAGGTCTTCAGAGAGGTCAAGGGCTGGACGAGCCACAGGCAGTGTGGGGGAGATGAGCACAGAGCCACCTCCCTGGAGGAGATGAGCACAGAGCCACCTCCCTGGAACGTGGTGGCTTGGAGGGCACAGAGGAGCTGGGGGAAGCCACCCGGTGGGGGCAGAAGCCCGACGAGAGCAGGTTTTCGCGGCAGGGCTGAAGCGGGAGAGGTTCGTGGGATCGAAGACACGCGCCACAGGCTGTCGGTCTCGTCGGGGCGCCTGCATCGGGGCAGGAGCAGGCAGCGCTCACACTGACGATGGGAGGACAATGTGCAGGGGACGCTAACTGTGACCAGCGGGGAGAGGGACACCCGCAGGACCTGGGGTCCCAGAGGAGAGAGGGAAGGATGCGGGCCGCAGGCCTGGGCTCGGCGGCAGCGAGCACCTCGGTGGGCAAGGGGTGGGGCCTCAGGGCAGCGCCACGGGGGCAGCCTCTCGTCTCAGACCCCGGCCGCAAGCTGTCCAGGGATGGCTGTGGACACGCGCGTGTGTCCTGAGCCGGACACCTGACCTCACGTGAAGGAAACACGGGAAGCGGTCTCGTCCCTGTGGGCCGCTGTCCACACTCGGGGAGGATGCAGCGGGCGGCCCTCAGCGGGGTCTCGTCTGCGTTTCTCACGGCCTTTCACATCTCAGCTCGGGAGGTGGCGGGCCTAGCGACACAACAGAGAGAGAGTCCGAGCTGTCAGACCCCACTTCGATCCTCTCACTGCATGCAGCCTCCCGCCCCATGGAAGAGCGAGCCCAAACTTACCGGGTGGCGTTTGTAAGGGGTGGATGTGAATGTCTGCCCGGAGTTAAACATTTGCCCCTATTTCCGTGCTTGCTGGAATCAGAGGAAACTCCTGTGGGGTCTGGGGGCTGTTGCTGATCCAGTTGGGAAGATCCCGTACAGGAAAACACCAGGGCCCGCCCTTCTTCCTCCCCCGTGGGATCGAATTCTCCCGAGGAACCATCCAGAAGCGCGCCGTCTTTGGCAACGCCCAGTGTCAACCGCGCGAATCACCCACCCTCTTTGCGTCGTGCAGGAAACCCTGTGCTCACCTGCACCAATGGCCTGAGAAGAAACCTTGGCCCTAGGAAGCCAGCTGACCCACAGTCTCCGGGTGAGGCCACGCCCACCGGCCCCCAGCAGGGAGGGGCCAAGCCAGTGCACCAGAATCACCCAGACTTCCCCCTCACAACAGCGTGGTCTACTCCTTCGATAGCTTCCATCTCAGTTTCAGCTGTAGCCCCCAAGGCAGACAGAAGGGGTCTCCACACAGCACACACTCAGAGCTGTGCTGCTCCTCGACGGTTCAGTAAGACCGGTGGTCCCCGCATGGGCACCCTCATCGGCCGTCAGGAGGCACAAGGAAGGTACTGCCGAGGCTTTGCAGACACCAAAGTTCCCCAGAAGGTTTGTTTAGTCCTTTTAAATGGTCAGGTGTTGCCCGATTAACTGGAATAAATTGGGAATGGGTTTCCGGTTCACTCAATGTGTGGGTTCATCAAATCTTTGTGTTTCCACCCATGCTGAAAGGCATCTAACGCGTTCATACACTTCCGGTGTTCGGGGCCAGCGCCTAGGGGCAGCTCTGACCCCCTTTGCTGACTGCGGACATGCTGGCGCACGGCAGGAGCGGGGAATGGCTGGAGCTGAGCTGGGGACTGTGGTGTCATCGAGACGAGCCCGTGAAGGCGGGACCCTCGGTGCCCAGCACGCCTCCCCTTCGGCAGGGGCACCGCAAACGTGTGTTACGGGAGGGAGCTCCAGATGGTAATCTCGTTCTTCTTTTTTCCTCCCAAATAGAGAACAATTCATAATATTGACATTCTAATCGGTTGAAATAATTTAGGTTCTCACCATCTTCACAAATTAATGATTTCCAAGTGCGGAATCGGAACCTCAGAGAACGACCATCGATTAGTTGGTCTGCATACACCAAAGCGTGAGTGTGGCAAAGGCTGCTGAAAGCAGCGAAGACTGACATCTGTCCCTCCTTGTCCTGCCGGCGGGGGCCAGGGGCTCGCGTGGAAAAGCCCGCAGGTGGGCCGGTGGACGGTGAGGACGAGCGCGGTGTGGCCCCGGAGGCCTGAGGAAAACTGTCCGCACCTCCTGACCCGTCCGTCAGGCCCCCGATGCAATTCCCACAACTGGGACACGGTGGAACCGGCCGCGGGAACTGCGCCCTCAGTGCACGAGTGCCAGGGGCCCTGCCCTAGCGACAGGGTCACCTAAACGCCCGTTTGCTGACAAGGGGTCCGAGTGGCATGTGACGTCATTCTGCTTCCAAGCCCTCTGTCACCGAGAGTGGCGGCAGTGACCAATGACAGGCTGCGGCGAGCCCCGGCACCTTCCCCAGGAGGCCCCGACCTCGGGGCTCAGCTGCAGCACTCCTCAATGGTCAGCAGGCGCAGGGGGAGCCCAGGAAATGCTTGTCCAAGTTTCCAAGTCCCCCGACCTCAGTTTGGAAACCACTCACGTCTGTTCTCATAGACAAAGGAGGCCACACAGGCAGCGCTGAATTATAGGGTTCAGAAACCCAGCCACCATGTCCACACCATGCAGCCCGCCGGGTCTGCGGTTGCGGCTCCGTCTGCGCCGGCAATAACACCGCGACGTGTGCCGCAGCGCACACTCGGCGGACACGCTCAGCCCCACCAGGCATTTTGTGAGGTGAAGCTCAGAGGCGTGCAGCGCCTCCATCACTCAGAAAGCGGCCAGGGAGGAGATCCAAACGCAGGTCTTCCCGATCCACCAGGAGGAAAAGAGGCGTGAGTGTAATTCACCCCAAGATCCCATGGAATTACCTCCCGAAGGGAATGCCAGTTCCACGAGGGCAGGGATTTTTGTCTGTCTGTTCACTGATGTATCCAGGGTACCTGGGACATACGATGTCCAGATGTTTGTGGGAGGGGCGGAGGAAGAGAGGGAAGATGGAATGGAGGGAGAGGGGAAGGAAGGAAGGAAGGAAGGAAGGGAGGAAGGGAGGAGGGAAGGAGGAAGGAAGGGAAGGAGAAAGGGAGGAAGGGAAGGAGGAAGGAAGGAAAGGAGGAAGGAAGGAAGGAAGGATCTGCCCTCCGACCACGGCTCCGCCTCCCCATGGCTGGTTGGCTTTGGGGATGTTGCTTTGCCTCTGAGCCTGTCCTTCACCCTCACCAGGCCACGACGAGACTTAAACGTGACAATTCAGGGGACGCGCTTCGCCCAGTGCCACACACACCATCAGCACCCAAGTAGTTTTAGTTGCCTTTAGCCTAGTGATTGTTTTTGTGTGTTACGCTATTACTCTCCTCATTATTTGACCAGCCACTTTTGTCTCGGTGAGGGCGTGGCCCGGTAACTGCCCCTCCTTGGGTGCCTTGTTCTTCGGGTCCGTCTGAAGCCCGGTGCCTCCCCTGTGACTTCAGGGCCCCCTGCTCGCTCTCCCGTAGGAGGTGGGGAAGGCGGGGGCCAGCTCTGGACTCTGAGCCGCTCAGAGCAGTGCGTGCCCTCCTGCCACGTGACCAGAGAGACCCCCCTCCCACCTCCCGCACGCACGTGGGGTGCGCCTTGGCCTTGCCCGCCTCTGGGGACGAGGTTCAGTGATTAGCACGAGGTGAGCAAGCGAAGTCTCACCCCCCACCCCCAGCACCCTCCGGGTCTGTGACCGACGTCTAAGAATTGTTTCATTTGTAGCGATTATCACCAAGTGGCCAGTGATGCGTGCCAGCCCCCCCGCCTGGCGCTATCCGCGGGACCAGGCAAGAGCGGACGCTGCCACAGAAGGTCAGAGAGAGGGCGTTTGGGCTTTGTGGGCTACACACAATCCCGTTTCGAAGTCCCCTTCTGTTTCTTCTTGCCCCACACCCTTCCAAGATATAAAGAAAGTTCTTAACCCGCGGAGGGCAGGAAAACAGTCTCCGAGCCGACACGGGCCCCCAGCGACAGTTTCGCGACCCCGTTCCAGAGACCGATTTCCTCCGCATCAGACAGCTTGGCCGTGGAGCAGAATGCGGCTCACGCGCTCCCCTCCCGGCCAGAGGCGCAGGGAGGGTCGGCCCCGTTTCCAGCCTGCAGGAAGCGCGCTGGGACAGAAGAGGCATTTCATTGAAACACGCCGGAAGGCACGGCGCGTATCCCCGTGCACACTCGCACACATGTGCGCCCGGGTTCTGAGTGAATGAGAACATCTGACCTTCCCCGGCCCGTCTCCCTGGGAACCAGTGTGGAAACAGCGCATATTCTCAACAGCACCGGGCTTCTGGCCGGTGAGACGCTTTACGAGTTGATTTTGGAGGCCGTTTTATTTCCATTAGTGCCTGCCTGGCTGGCTCTGCCTCCCCCCGCCCCCGGGGCCCTCCCCATCCCCCGTCCTCTCTCTGGGCGCCCCCCTCCCCCGTCACATGTGTGTCTCCCGTCCCCCCGCTGCCGGCCCCTCCTCGCACCGCCTCCCGGAGCTGCCCGCTCTGCGGGCCCGGAGACGAGGGGCCGACATCTGGTTTCCATCGGCCGCGCAGTTTAACCGAGGCCCGGCCCACCCACATTTCCTGCCCATGAATCACGGCGCATCTGGAGCACCCCCAGGGCCGCTCCGGGACTGTTTACTCAGCGCCTCTCCTTTTTTAGAAGAACAGCTTCCCTTCCACCGCGGTGCGAGCTGGCTGCCATCTTCTGAGCTGATAATTTTCTCGATGTTTAATTTTGAGAAGTAGACAGAAAAGGGAATTTACTTGAGATAAGACATTTGAAAAATTGTGTAAAAATCAGAGCTGGGTAAATCACAGGAGTTTGTGAAATAAAAGTGGTGGAAAACTGGAAGTGTACGTATTGTGCTAAGAAGATGTGACATTTGATATTTTAAATAAACTCTGCAGAAGTGGCGGTAGCTGACGCAATCGCGGCTCCGCGCGGGTCGGGCTGGAAACGTTAACTCGCTCTGTTCTCACAACCGCCCACCAAATAGCCCTATGGGCCTGGCCTCACGGGTGGGGAAACTGAGGCAGAGGAAAGGCGGCCGGCCCGCACGGCTCGGGAGAGGCCATCCCGGGAGAAGAGCCAGGCGGTCTTGCCCCAGAGTCCGTGAGCTGATTCCCATTTCGCAGACAGGGAAATCGAGGCACAGAAAAACTGACAGAACCGTTGCAGCTGTTTCCAGGTTCTCCGGAACGTCGTCCCTCTCTCCGCACGTCCAGCACGTTTCAGCGCTGCGCCGCGTCCGTTTGCAGTGGCTCCCGTTTCTGCATTTTCCTCAGAAGCCCGTGGTTTGCAGAGATCTCTCTAAGCTGCCTTGTATCGTAGGAGAAATCAGCAGGGCAAAATACTTTCATAACAAAATTGACCACAACGATCCAATGATTTTCCTCTGGTCACACTACCTGACTGCAGGGGAGCTTGGATGAGAGGGTTCAAGTGTGAATGCAGGCGGAGGGCACGAGGTCCCGTGCGAGCCCTGGAGCCGTGGAAGGGGGGTCCTCGGGGGCCACGCTGGACGTCCCACAGGGGCTAGCGCCGGCCCGGAGCTGGGGGGAGGGGACAGTAGATAATGTCTCTCCCCGCAAAGAGTGGAGCCTGCGGAGGCCGACATGAGATTGGGATCGATTATAGCATTTTGCAGAAAGGTAGCTCTTTGATTGGGAGGGACCAGCAAGTCTTGCCCCCTCGTTTTTCAAGGGGCGTGTGGGAGGGGCCGTGGGTGTAGGAGGCGGAAAGGTTAGGTTATGCTCGGTAACCAACCACTCCAAAATTCAGGAGCTTTAATACAACAAAAACTGACTTTTACTCATGTGGCCTGTCCCGGGTGGTGCAGCCAGGGCCCCGGATCCACGCGGTCACTCAGGGACCCGGGGTCACAGAGCTCCCCCCAGGTCTGTGACTGTGCCTTCAGAACACGGGGCCTTCGTGTCCACCGCGGGGACACGGAAGAACAGGGCCCACTCCTCACCGCCCCAGCGGGGCAGAACGCTCATTCCTCTTCCTTGGCCGGAGCTCATTGTCTGGCCCCACGACCTGCAAGGCGGTGCACCCCACCGTGTGCCCACAGGCGGGAAGCCAAGGCCCCGAGAAAGGAAAACAGCAAACCCAGCCGCTCACCTCCTTACCTCTGCCCTCCCTGGAGTCGGGGCAAGAGAGAAAAGAGCCGTCGGGGGCAGGGGCAGTAACAGAGACCCGGTGAGGGGCCGTGCAGTGGAGACATCGACTCTAAAATACGCTGAAATTAAATATATTCCTTGTAAATTCCCAGCCCTCGGACACGTTCTTCATGAGCGCTACATCTTGGAATCCGTGCAATAGCTCCGTGCAGTTAGCCGCGTTGCCGAGGAGGGACGCAGGGTCGTGCGCGGTGAATCTGGCCCAGGAACCCCCGTCGGTGGGATGCCAGCGTCTGCGCCGTTCCCTCACTCACAGCGCTGCTGGGAGCCATCTCTGCAGGCGGGGCGGTGGGGGGGGGTGCTCATGGCGGGGGGCGGTTCTGTGTGCGTGGCCTCAACCTTCCCCCACGTTCTTCTCCTGCCTGTGGCCCAAAACTCGCGGTTGCCCCCGTCCCCGTCTTTATTTCCTCAGTCTCTCTCTTGTTTTGCAATGTTCCTTCCTCATCGACTTGGTTTCTTTGATGCTGCTCATGCCCCTTGTACTCCATTTGGGGGGGCCGGGGGGTGTGTATTTGGGGAAGGATGCGCGTGCAGAATAAATAAAGCAGAGAATTGTTGTTTAGTTATTTATACAGAAAGGCAGTACCCAGGTGGCGTTTCCTCCATGAATCTGGTCTTCTAACTTCATAAGCCAACTCGAGAATCATCAAAATTCCTCTATTGCTTAGCAGTGTCCGTTATTCCCAAGCAAAATATTTATGAGTAAGAGAATCAGAAGTTAAGTATCGGTAACTGGTCCTGACCTTGGGCATGGGCCGCACAGAGGTGGGGGGTGTCCTCAGGCTCTCCGCATCCTGGGGAGGACAGCTGGCCGTCGCAGGTCCCCCCCGGGGCTCAGGTCACGTGCCAACTGAGAATCCTCCATAGCGAATCTCCCCTTCCCGTTGTCCAAGCAGTGGGTCACATTAGGAGTGGGTAGGTCAGTACCGGACCCAAACTGGGCAGCTGGGCCTCTGTGGGTGAGACTGGAGTGAGGGAGTCAGGCAGCTATGGACAGATAGGCCTGCCGGTCGTGACACTTTCTGGAGCGGGCACACCAACCGGTGCACTCAGAGGTTCCACCAGGTGGGGGCGGGGGGGTATGGATTACCGTCATGGGTGTGTGTGATAGCTAAGTGACGCTGGGGAGACTCACACATAAAACCCGCCTTCCATCACCGTGCGGAAGGCGGCCTTTGTGCTGGACACACACAAGCTGTCGGGCGGGGTCCTCGAAAAAATTAGAAATCCTTGCAAAACTTCTAGAAATAGCTACTATGCGTACGTCCTCTTTACACAGGAAAGAACCGGCTCAGAGAGCCCGACTGGGTTCATCGTGCAGGGACGCGGTGACAACTGCCACAGAGGCAGTGGCTGAAGAGGACAGATTCTTATCTCACGGTTCCGGAGGTCAGAAGTTCGAGACGGGCCTCACGGGGGACAGGGCCGAGTCCCTTCCTGCGGGCTGCCGGAGAGACGATGCATCTCCACCCTTTTCATCCCGGAGCCTGCTGCCCCTCCCACACCCACGGCCTCGTCCTCCGCCTTCACAGGGCACACAGCACCCTCTGACCTCGCTCCCACCACGCCGCCTCCCTGTCTCACTCCGACCTTGACCTTCGGCCTCCTTCTTCCACTTTTAAGGGCCCTTGTGACTACACTGGGTCCACCCAGTTAATCCAAGACCGTCTCCCAACCTGCTAACCTAGTCCCCCCGGCTGTGTCCTGGAACGCAGCCCCAGGCTCTGGGGAGCGGACACCGACGGCTTCGGGGGGGCTCTCGTTCTCCCTACAACGTCGAGGGCACGCAGCTCGCAAGCGGCAGAGATCGGATCCCAGCAAGAGTCTGACCGCAAAACTCATGGTCCGAACCGCCCCGTTCTCCGGCCTCTCCTCCGGTCACCACGCTGCCCTTTCTGCCCCTTGAGTGACTTCCTGAGACCCCAGAGCACCCCTGCCCTCTGAGCCCCCTCTTTCTCCAAAGCTCAGCGTGACTTCCGTCTCTGCGGTGGGACACTTCCTGAGCAGACCCTCCTCTGAGGGGCTGCGCCACCACGCATTTGAACCCCCGCCCCAGTCTCCGGGTGCACGTAGAGTCTGGGATAAAAACGGACCCCAGCCCGGTGTGGCCCCCATCGTCAGCTCCCTACCCACCTGGTTTGAACCTCAGGGACAAAGACGACACGCATGCTTCCTCCTGTGGGAAAGCTGCTCACACCTGTGAAGGGAACGACCGATGACCTCGCCCCCATGTCTCCTCTCTGCCACGCGGAAGAGCTCTGGTCCCTTCACCCATCGCAAGGTCTGCACGCACGAGGGTTTCCGGTGGCCTCTCACCGAGCGACAGTTCCTTAGGTGTGGTCTTCTCAGCCCTCCCCGCGGACAAGGGTCCCTCAGAGTGTTCATCCTAATTTAACTGATGCTGACATGAATTAGAATCATTAGGATATGTGTCACACCCCAGCACTAACATGCCATCTTTTTATCTTATATTGGGAGGCAGACCATTCGTGGGATGCGGGTGAGCCGGCGACCTCACATTCATGCTCTGTCAAGCGCATTTTCACAGACTCAGCCCCCTCCAACCAAGGCCCGATCCCTCCCCCTCCCGGTTTCACGCCGCCCACCCGTAAATGTGGAACTCATCACTACGTGATTCTGTCCCCGGACTGATGAAAATGCTGAACAGTTTGTAACTGGGGACGGAGATCAAAACCTTGGGGTTTCTGAGTCAACGTTCCTTCGGGCGGCGAGCCAGTTAGTAATCGCCCCCTTACACCGGGCTCCGCCCCCCATCCCTCCCCGTCTGCCCGCCAGCAGACCACGAAACGCCTGCCGAGTGCCCTGATGGGGAACAGATGGGGCCGACCTCGCCGCACTTCCCGGCTGAGCCCCTGAGAACGGAGGGAGCGCGCTGCGTGGGCGGAGGCAGCTGCAATTAGAGCGTCGTTTTCCCAAATCTTCCACCGAGCAAAACGCAGCGACAGAAAAGACTGCGAACCATCCGCCCCCCGCACAGCGACGAGGATCGTCTTCGGTATCGTGGAAACGGCAAGGATCGGTGAGCGTCGTCACTAGCCGGGCCTGCTCTCTGTGCCTTTGGACGGTCCTGTCGTGACATCAACACGGCGTCGCTCTTCCTGCCTCCCTGGGCTGGGGCATCAGTTCACCTGAGACAATGAGCTTGGGGACGAAGCCACGCCCGCCAGCACTGCCTACGTGAGGCCATGTTGACACCGTCCACGCACACCTCCCGTGGGCCGCCTCAATATCGCCGACCCGCACACGAAGCCCACGCATCTGGCTGCAAAGCCCAGGGAAGTTCCGGTTGCAATAACTTTCTTCAAAATGCACCTACTACCTGTGGACAGTTTGGAGGTGAAGAACCACTCATGTAGCGGAAAACGTTAGCAGCACAATTCCCCAGAGAACGTTACTACCGCTGTGTCTCAGTGCAGCGAGTTTCCCGCTTCACGACCCCATTCGTACTGATGAGCCAGAGCTTGGGTATCCCGGGGACGGTGCGTCCACGGAAAGGCGTTAGCCCGTCACACGGAAAGGACGCTTCTCAGGCTTGCTGGCTGTCATACCTGCTGGTTGATGCCACTGCATAACCAAAAAAGCCAACCCATACAGGGGACAAGAGGGTGTTTTCTCCCCTCTCACCTGAGCACACAGAGCAGCTTATTGGGCGTGTAGGAAATGCAGGGAAGCCAAGTTCACAGGCAGAAGGCCAGCGCGCCGCACGCACCAGGTCTCTGACCTTGACTTGGCCACTGCAAGTCTCAAAGCCCAATTCCTCATCTGTAAAATGAGTTCTCTGTCCCTTCTGTGCCGTGTCCGCTTCCTCATCCTAGTACCTTCTTCACGGTTCCACATTCTTCACCACTGAACCCCTCCCCCATTGTATGAACCCCTCCCCCATTCTACTTCTCCCCATTCCACCTTCTCCCCATTCCACTTCTCCCCATTCCACCTTCTCCCCATTGAACCCCTCCCCCATTGTCCCTTCTCCCCATTCTACTTCTCCCCCATTGCACCTTCTCCCCACTCCACCTTCTCCCCACTGCACCTTGTCCCTCACTGTAGCTCCCTCACCACGGCCACAGCTCAGGAACCCGCTGGGAGGGTTAAGCAGAGTAATGCACATGAACTCGCCCCTCTGCAGCCAGGCTGCACCACAGGACTTTCCATGACTAACACAACAGCAAATGTTCCCTTCAGATGAGTCACGGCTAACTCATCCGCGACCAGCTTCCTGATGAGTGCGGAGCGCCTTTGATCTGAAGCTCGGCATCTGCGATGTTGTCAGCCCCCCTGCCCCCCGCCTCTCACGGCCCCTCGCAGACGGACGCCTGGTTAGACCGGGGCCTGCGCGATGCGCGAGTGCTGCGGAGAAAACCCAGCACGCCCGTGTGTGCCTCGACAGAGCCTCCGAACCCAAGGAGTGCGCGACCGCGTGGATGGGCCTGGAGGGCATTATGCTACATGAGATAGGGCAGGCAGAGAAAGACACACAGCTTGTGATTTCAGCCATATATGGAATTTAGAAAACAAAATGAACAACCAAAACAAAAGCAAACGCATAGACACAGTGAACAAAGGGACGGTTGCCGGACGGGGAGAAGGGGAAAGGGACTGGGAAGTACAGATTTCCGGCTGTAAAGACAGCCCCGGGGACATGAAGCGCAGCACGGGGAACACAGCCGATAACTCAGCAGCGACTCTGTTTGGGGCCGGGGTGGCGCTCGGCCTCTCGGGGCGATCGCTCCAGAAGGTGTGTTGATGGCTAACACCCGTGCTGCACACGTGAGGCTAATGCAGCGTTGAATGTCAACTGTCACTGAGGAATAAGAACAATGTTTAAAGACAGCAGAGTGCAGTGAGACCCTTCACTCTAAACTGAGATGAACGAACTGAAATGCAGAGGAGCTTCTGGCTGCAACGGCAACATTTACAACACCTCCTGGTAAGGGGAAACCAGCATCCGACAGTAGCAAAGGCAAACATTCACCAAAGGCTCAAAGTAAGAGCTCTGTCGAGCGGTGCGGTGCGAGGGACACCCCACGGCGTTAGCTCAGCGAACAGCCTTTGCAGGCGGGAGTACAGGAGCTCAGGGGTCAAGAGGCTTCCTCAGTGCCACACCTGGCTCCGTGGGTGAGTGGGCTGGGGAACACATGGCGGGTGACGGGTCCGCTGAGTGGCGCGGCCACCTGTCACCCCCTGGTGCGACAGCAGCTGCTTCCAAAGAACCGTGTCACGGGGACGCGGAAGGGCTCCCACATCACAGGGACGCCGCTGTGACTCCGTGGGCTCAGGTCCAGTGTGGGAACGGCCGCCGCGCCGGATCAAAGGGACGCGGCGCGGCCTCCCAGCTGGTCCCCATACGCCACCTCCACATGTCTGTCTTATGATCCACTGGAAAAGTCTTTCAAGAAAACAAGCTAATAGCTGTACAAACAGATTTAAAAGATGGAAGCCCTAAAGTCCACCAAGTTAATTTTCAAAGAAATCAAAAGAAGTAAAGGACCTAAAAAGTGTGCACGTGTAGAAAGGCAAAGTGGAGTGACATACACTGAGGTCACAGACACGCAGGACGCCATTCAGGACTCGAGGTTTCCCGAGCAAAGCTTTCCAGGGATGCGAGAGAAACAAATGCAGGTTGTGAGAGGCTGGTGGTCGTGGGACACAGCCGAGAGGGACGAGGACCTTGTCGTCAGACAAGATGGCGGCTGCAGTGCCCGCGCTGAGCTTGGTGCGGGTGGGAGGTGCGTCCCAATGGGCTACACAGCACAACTTGGCATCAGGCATTAACCCCTTCGGACCTGGACGCCTGCGGGGCGGCATTTCCGCCGGAGCCTCAGGCCCCAGCAGTCCCTGCTCTGGCCGTACTCACCCCTGGAAGCCCAGCGCTGGGGACACTGTGTCCGTGGCCTGAACCAAGCCCCCTAAACCGGCCCCAAACTGTGGTCTCTGAGGTGCGGTCCCAATGGCTGCTAAGCAGTCCTGTCGACCCCCTTTGGCAGGTGTAGTGAGGAAGGAGGGGGTCCCAGGCCCAGGAGCCTCGCACTCGGGGCAATTACAAGGGGGCGTGGCTTTGAGCGGTGCCCATCCGGTGGAGTGCCTGCACGCAAACCAAAAATTAGTCTGGGGCGGGGCTGGAGCCAGAACCCCCGCCAGGCGTGGGAAGGACGGAGTCCCAGTGGGACCCCGCAGACAGCTCCTATATTTTCACAGCCGATGAAAATGGGTGGCCACAGCCAGCCTGGAGCGCTCACCCCACTATTTTTAGCCCTCTTCCCTGCCACGCTGGCAGAAGCACCCCGCTGGTGGCAGGCTAGGGGTTCCGTGTGTGTGAGCTGGAGGGCCGGCCGCCACGCCCCGCCGGCCCGGCGCTTTCCTTAAAAGGCAGGAGGAAGCCCCACCGGATGGCGGTGGGGACCAACCAGCCTGCAGACCCCGAGGAGGAGGCCTGTCCGTGCAGCAGTGCTCTGGGGGGGGGCCCGGGGGGCACAGGAACCTGCGTGCGAGCATCCTTCCAGGGCACATGCGGTTCCATTTCAAAACTCAAATAAGGACAAGGGTCTGAGCTGACAGATAGGCTGCCGTCTCTTCTTCCCAGGAAAGAGGGCCCTGGGTGACTCAGAGCCACGTGTCCAAATTCCCCTCAGACATTCGCTTCACAAATCAAAGCTGCTGGGCGGCTGGTCAGCGCTTGAGGCTAAACAGACCCTGTCCCCAGCTCAGGCCTTTCCGGGGCAGCCTCCCGGGAGGGAGGGGCGCAGCTTCTGAGAGTCTTGCAAACGGCCGGAGAGAAGCGAACAGAACGAAATCCAGCAGAATTAGACTAGACTCCAATCTGGGACCTTATTCTGAGTAGCATAAAACGTGCATTCGTTTTTGTTTCTGGAAACGGTTAATACTTACTTTGTTCTCCTGAAGTTTTGTCTCCTAAAAAAATTTCTTTAATTATTGATTTGAGAGAGAGAAAGAGAGAAAGGGAGAGAGAGAGAGAGAGACATCGCTTTGTCAATGTTGACTCTTGTATGTGCCCCGACTGGGGATTGAACCCCCAACCTTGGCACATCAGAGGTGGCTGACGTTCCAACGGACCGAGCCACCCGGATAGGTCTGGCGAAGTTGGGTCTTACCTGGAGTGGGCTTAGTTCCCTCGATGAGGCGGGAAATTCAACACCCTATGTGTTGTGTCCAACGCAAGGCCAAGGAGCCCACCTCAAATCCCCTTTGGCCCGCTCCCTGCGGGGCAGCGAAGAGGGAGATGCCGGTGACATCTTTCCGCACAGCCCCGAACGCACACACGGCCATGATGCTGCTTTCCAGAACGTTGCCGTGGGCCACAGCCTGCAGGCTGGCCCGGGATTTGGAGAAGTCCACCAGAAAATCGGGAAGGGGGCAGGTCGGCGGGGCTGGGGGTCGGGCACAGGCGGCCGACAGGCGGGTCCAGAGAGGAGCCCGCAGGGCCTTGGGGAGGCGGCCGAGCTGACAGGCACACAGGGCCAGCGTTGCCCCCGCCCGCAGGGGACAAGAGGCCGCACGAGTCAGGAAGTCCCACGAGCTCCACAGCGTCCTCCCCACAGAAGCTGAAAGCTCGGTTCCTGGCCTG
>CM052541.1:1624201-1659193 GCA_028533065.1 Trachops cirrhosus | reverse complement strand
GCGCGTCAGCCCTTAAATTCAAGTGTTTCCGGCAGAGGACCGGCGGGTGCAGCGGTCTCTGCCTCCCTCCTGCGCCCCCACCTCCTCTCGGGGTCCCGGGCTGAAGCCACGGACACTGGCCTTCCCTCTGCCCTGGCCCACGCCTGTCTGTCCTCGTGACGGGCTCCCGGAGGCTCCCTGTTTCCACAGGAAACTATTTCTGCCTCTCAGGCTCCCTTCCCAGCGTGGCCTGCGCTCCTGGCCCCCCAGCCGTGGCCGCCCTCCCAGCACAGAGTCCCCCCTCCGCCGTCCTCCCCCAGGACACACGGGGAGGAACCGCCGCTCGGCCCGCCGCCCGGTGCTGTGCCTGCCACACGTGGAGACTCCCACACGGTACCTTCATTCCTCTCTGGCCGGGGCAGCCCTGGAAGCCTTGGGTGCCGTTCACGCCGGGAGGGCCTCGCTCACCCTGTCAGGGAGACAAAGCCGTTTTGCAAGGTGGGGCTCCTGGTCCTCAGTCCCCACGGGGTCCACGGCTCCTTGGGAAGCCGGTTTTACTGCCAGGCCGGCCGACTGAGCCAACGGGGCTCGGCATCCCTGCTCCCCAGGCCCAGGGCGCTGTGTCCCGGAGGCAGGGCACGGGGAGGATCTGCGGCGCAGAGGGTGCCGCCGGGGGGCCCAGGAGGGCAGGCCCCCGCGGAGAACGCTCAGCCTGACCGCTCCTCTGCGTGGTCCCGCGTCCCCAGCTCTCTAATGAGGCTGGGGGTCTGCGACCTCGCCTCCTCCCCGAGGGGCCCTTGAATCCCAGGGCTGGGCCTTCTTCTAGTGTCTCAAAACCTCTCCGGCCACGTCTGTCCCCAGGATCGCTTCCGGAAGGCTCTGCTCACCCTCAACTGGACCCCAAGGCTCTTGACCATCCAAACCTTCCCTGGGACTTTCCCTGCAGGGCGTTACCCGATCACAGCCTGATTAGGGCCCCGGCACCCCGCTCCCGCTGACCCCCATCTCTGCTCGGGGATCTGACTGAGCAGAGCCGGAGGCGGCGACCCCGGGCCTCAGACACGGTGGCCCCTCCCTGAGACACAGAGGGAGGGAAAGCCCCACCCCTTTCCTTCATGGTGCAATCCCACAAAGTTGCCGAAGTTGCTCATCAATGTCTCCCAGCGGGAGAGGCCCCAGAAACGGAGCGGACTGGGAACCCCACCATTGGGTCCCGGCACGGAGCGAGGAGGGAATGACAATTTCAGGAGTAAGCCACGTCACTTACAGGTCCGCCCTCGTCACCGGGATAACCTCGGTAGCCGTCTTCTCCGGAAATGCCCTAAAACAAAGCCAGGGGTTCCTGGGTAAATGCACGGGGTTCTGGAGGGGCTTTTGCTCTGTATCGGAGCGTCCCCCTGACCCCCGGCATGAGGCAGAGCAGCGCTCAAGTTCAGCGTGGCTTCAGCCGTCCCCTTGAACTTCCCGTTTTCTGCTCATAATTTTGGTGCGACTGTTGTTTCTGTCAGGACCTTTAAGGCTCCTGACCTGTCACGAGATCCTGTCTGTTTCCTGTCACTCCGAGGCAGGTGCCAAGCGCCCCTGCAGACCGTCCGCAGCGAACGGTCAGAGATGCCCGCTGGTTTTAACATTCTCTTGTAACGTGCAGAGCCAGCGGGTCAGGGAACAGTGAGACCCCCTCGCCCCAGGGACTGGGGGAAGGGAGCAGACACCTGGACACCCGTCCAATCCTCCGACCCTCTGTCCTACAACCTGGGGGCCCCTTCCTCCCCCTCCTCCATCTCCAGCCCAGGTGATGACCGACTCCAGAAATCGAGCCTCAGGGGTAAGGGAAGGACGGTGCCACCGTACCTTCGGCCCGATGCTGCCGATGGGTCCGCGGTCCCCCCTCTGTCCGGAGCACTTGCAGGGCACCCCGCAGCACGCTTTCTCCGCAACGTTGTCCTGCCAAATTGTAACAAAACGTCTGAGTCTCAGTAAGCCTGCCTGGACGGCACAGGTGGGCCCTGAAGGGCGCAGCCTGAGCTGTGGGTCCCGCAGTGCGAGAGGAAGTCACTCCGCGTGGCATTCGCTCAGAGACTGGCTTCCAGGCTTCGCCGTCGGGGGCTGGGGGGGAGGCAGTCACACACGGGAGACCAAGAGCAAACCTCGTTCACAATGTCCCCTCAGGCGGGGCCTTATTCCTAGAACTTTCCAACACAGGTACTCAAGTTTCACTGAAGTGTACTTTATGTACTTTTAAGTTCCAAAGAGCAAAACCTAGTGAACAAATAAATGACTGATGGTCGGAACAGAAGGGGGTTCAAAATGAAGGCCTGGGGTCAGGGCCCGGACCCGGTGGAGGCCTGGGGCGGGGCAGACCCCGAGGTCCCTGCCTCCCAGCCACAGCGCCACCAGCCGGTCACCAGTGCCTCTGCGATCGTCACACACCCTTCCCTCCCGGGCAGGGGGAAGCTGCGCCCAAACTGCGCCCCCACCTGCTAAACCCGCGGCGGCGGGGTCCGTTTCCTGGCTTCCCAGAGCCTCCCCTTGCTCCCGTGTCCCAGGTTCATTGCCTGACTGCACGTCCCTCTGGCCAGTTTTCAAAAACCCTGGTTCCGGGGCTGGGAGGCGGCAGAGGGGAGGGGGGCAGAACCGGTCCGTCCCGAGGTCCACTGCGGCCACCCCCGGAGGGCCTCGGAGTGGACCGCTCAGCCCACGCCTCCCGAGAGCCCTGCCCCCACTCCCAACCCTCCTGCCCAGAGAGGCCGAGCCCTCGACGGGGAGCGAGCCCCAGGGGTGCCTGCTCTCGCTCGAAGGAGACTGGAAGAGAAGGCGTCAGCAGCCCTTCTCCACCCAGAAACGGTCCTCCCTCTCCCTGCACATTCTTGTCCGCCTCGTGCCGGCTTTCCGAGGCCATGGACACCGTTTCTGTTTGGGAAGGGTTGGTCTCGATGGCTTGCCTTCTCAGCCACCTTATGAATGAAAACACCTCCATCGAAGGGAGCAGAGGGGATGCTGAGGCCACAGCATCACACGCCCGGGGACGCGTGTCCCAGCTCGCTGACTGTCTCGCTCTGGATCTCTATGTGTCCAGGACTCACTCATGTGAGGGCAACAAGGCAGGTCCCACGTGTATTCAATGGGTTAAGTCACCCACGCAGCGGCCCCTCCCCCGTCACCAGGTGATCGCTGATTTCATTATATTTTTTAAAGGTTTTATTTATTTATTTTTAGATAGAGAGGAAGGGAGGGAGCAAGAGAGGAAGAGAAACATCAATGTGTGGTTGCCTCTCTCATGCCCCCTACTGGGGACCTGCCCTGCAACCCAGGCATGTGCCCTGACTGGGAATCGAACCAGCGACCCTTTGGTTTGAAGGCCGGTGCTCAGCCCACTGAGCCACGCCAGCCAGGGCCTGGCTTCCTTACGTTTAGAAGTCAAACACTGTGGGTGGTGTGCGGAGGCACATGATACGCACCAGCTGCTCCGCGAGCTCATAGTCCAGGTCCAGCAAGTTGAGCCTCAGGGGCCTGTTGTACGTGAACCCTCGCCCGAACTCCAGCTGCATCAGCTGCTCCAAGTCGGCCACGCGTTCGAGGCCCACAAAGATCAGCGCCTGGACACCTGCGAGGACGGCACGTGTCTAAGGCTCCCCGGGGCACGGAGAGCCACGGCGTCTTGCGACTTTCAAGACGACGTCAGCGTATCGTTAGGCCCTTCCCGGAGACACGCGCGTGCAGCCGGTTAGCCCCTCCGTGGAGCTGAGATACTGCACCGTCGAGCCCCGCCCACGGAGCGGCGGTCTCAGTCCTGCCAGTGACTAAACTGCTTCACAGGGATACAGGCAGGGACACCGCGAAGTGCCTTCGTGCGTGGATTCCCCCGCTGGCCCCACCTGACACAGGCACGCCGGGGAAAGAGGTGGAGTGCCACGCCCAGGCGAGAGCGATCTCGTCCCCGCTGCTGGGGAGACGAGCAACGAGCAGAACGTGCTCGTGGTGACCGAACGCTTCCCTACACTCGCGTCGACCCTCCGGTGCTGGCGCCACGGCCCGGCGGCCAGAGCTGCCGGAGCCCAGAGCCGTGGGCGGGCAGCCGTCCCATCCGACAGCAGGCACCACGGCTGTCTGTTGCGGTCGGTCACCCTGAACTTGGAAAGCGTGCTTTTACTCATGTTATACTGAAGTTTATGTTTCTTTGATGTCGTTGTCTCCTTGAGCTGGGCTAACTGAAAAGACAGCAATATTTTTTTGCTGCGAAATCAATTTCTAGTTTATGTGGTGTCGCTAAGTGAATCAAGCCTTCCCGTCCTCTTGCAAAAGCGTCATCTTCCTGACATGGTACCACTTGGGTGGGCCTGAGGGGGCAGGGCCCGCGCCGGGACTCGGTCTGAGGTGCAGGCGGGTCCCTGCCGCCCCATCCCCTTGCCGCAGGCGGCAGGGAGCCACGAGGCCCGGGCGGAGGGCGGCCCGAGAACCCGTCAGCGACTCCTTTCTCCCCAGCAGAGCCCGCGTCTGCCTCCCCCACGGCTCCGTCCTGCGTTTAGAAAACCCCGGAACCTACCTTCTCGTCGGAGATCCTCCGAGGCCTTTTGTAAAGCAGCCAGATCGCCATCCACCCCATCAGTAAAATGAATGACCACCTGAACATAGAAGACAAGTCAGACTCCAGCCGCCACTGAAAAGAAGCATCACAGACACTTGCGAGGGAGCCCCGCCATCCGAACCCCCTGTGCACAGCTGAGGACACTGGGGCCGAGGTCGGGCACCGTGGCCCCGTGGCACCGTGGCCCCGGAGCTGGGCCGCCGTGCGGTTACTCCAGTGGGAAGGAAGCGGTGTGTGGTGGTGTTCAATTTATCCAAAACCACAGACAGCAACAAAAATGAAAACAGTCACCTCGCTCCCCTGTGCATGTGTAGCTGTTTCTGGAAACTGTGTGTGCGTGTGCACAATAAACCACAGGTGTGCACCAGAGAGGGCGAGAACTTGTACAGGGAACAGAACTGTTTAACAGGTGGGACTAGACATGCATTAATCACAAATGCAGCTCACTCGAGCTCAATGAGTGATTTCCAGGACACGTTCTCAGAGAGCTGAAGTGGAACCAGGGAGACCCTGCACGTCAGAATACCACGATGGGCTGAGTGAATGACTCGCACCAGAGGCACTCCCACGGCCATGGAACGTGAACAGTGCTTACAGAACACCGCGGGCTTCCTGGCGGCCGGGGCGGCCCCGCTCACCTTCACGCTGTCCGGCGAGGCCTGCCGGAACTTGGTCTGGTAGGCCTTCAGCGTGTCCGCCGTGAGGACGTAGGGGTGCTCCCTGCGCATGTTCTCCACCTTCTCGAGCAGCTCCGCCTGGTACTCAGCGAAGTCGAAGGCCTCCACGGGGCCCGAGGGCGTATGGCCCACCACGGACACCCGCACGGTGGGCATCTGGCCGCCGCTGCAGCTGAGTCTTTGCATCCGGCTGATCCGATTCAAGACGGACTCCATCTTCCACTCGAGGCCCTTCTGAGCCTCAAAGACATTCTGATCTCCTGAGCCATCGAACCCCAGAATCACATCCAGGTTACAGGCTGTGGGGGGAAGCAGGCGGTGAGCTCTAAGAGAGGCTGCATGGATGAGCCTGGCGTTTGGGCACAGCCCGGGTCAGGGGCCAGGGCACCCGACGCAGAGGGCGAGGTGAGCACTCGTGCGGATGAACTCTGAGAAGCAGCCCGTCCGCCTGCCTCCCCGGGACACCAGTGCAGGCCACGTGTGTTTCTCGTGATATTCATCTATGCTGGCGTGGCCTTCAGTTGCTATTTAGGTGCCTCCCAAGTTCATGCTTTAAACTAAATGCACCCAAGAGCTCAAATACTCTGATCTCCTATTACCGACCTAATAAATCTATGGACAGAAACGGGGGGTCAATAGTCGGAATTATTGGGGGATTAAAGAATAGAGAGAGAAAGTAAGACTCATAAAAGCAAGAGAGACAGGCCTCCCTCTTCTACTGGAAGGACATCCCACAGCGGGCGAGGTGACCACCAGGACTCAACCCAGGCGGACAGGAGTCCATAAATGCCTGGAGGAAGCCAATGCTTAAGGAACCCCTGGGGTCCAGACAGTCTGGGCCGCTGAGTCAGCAAGCACAGCAGCGCGCCAGGGCTGCAAGCGCGCCCGCGGCGGGGGGGGGCTACCTTTGGCCACGTCCGTCTGCCCCGGACACAGGTTCTTCTGCATGGCGGCGTCCAGGGTTTCCAGCACTTGCTCCTTCAGCTCCGACAGCTCCTGGATGCTCCCCACGCGGAAGGCCATGGCGCTGTTGGACGCGATCTTCCCGAGCTCCACGGAGTCGGCGCTCCCCAGGCCCACCGCGAACACCTTGACGCCCTTCTGGGTGAGCGCCAAGCTGGCGTCCTGCGCGTCCTCTACGGACCTGCCCCCGGCGATCACAAAGGCGACCTGGTAGACCTGCTGGTCCAGGCGGCTGCCCGCCTCCGGCACGAAGTGGTTCAGCCGCAGGTGCTCCAAGGCCACCTTGGTGTTGGCGTGCCGCCCCCCTTTGTAGACCACCTTGTTGATGGCGTCGATGATCTGCTGCTTGGTGGAGAAGTCCTTCAGGAAGAACTCGTCGGTGGGGTCGGAGTTGTACTGCACCAGCCCCACGCGGATGGAGTCGTCCGGCCCGGACACCGTGTCCACGAGGTCGGACACGAAGCTCAGCACCTCCCGGAAGCTGCTCCTCTGGAAGTTGATGGAGCCGTCCAGCAGGAACACGATGTCCGCCTTCTTCTTTTCTGAGAGCGACCGGAACGACAAGGGGGACAGAGTTGGTTCCCGCGGCCGCAGTCGACACACGGAACACAGATGAAAATAACCGACAGGGGGCGGCCCTGTAACCCGCACACAGCGAGCACCGTGGCTCCACCCCACGCCCCTGCGGTTTCCGCACACACGGCGCTCGCACCATTATGCTGAACACAAGGTCAATGGCGTGTCATTGAAACACAAAGGAAAGGGAACACGAGAACTCAGCGAAGCTGAGCCCCGGCAGTCCCAGCCGAAATGGTGCAGGCCCTGACTTCAGGGGTTTTAGGAAGTGCCACCAAACGCTTTCCTCCGGTCCAAACGGAGGATGTCATCTGGCAAGAACTGGGAACGTGGGCCAGAGGCAGAGCAAGGACGGGCGGGCAGGGACTGACTGCAGAATGGGGAGCAGCCCCCACACACCTTTGGAGGGTCGCCTGCCGACACGCTGAGGACTGTGTGGGACACTGCCGAGCATCAGCAGCATTTGGGGTCATTTCCTAATTCCGCCAAGCGGTCGAGACCAGAGAGGGTCCTGTTCCGACAGCCAACGCCCTTGGTCACCCCTCAGTGCCCCTTCGAGAGCCTCTCAGCTACCTTAACCTCAGAGAAGCTCATGGACGTCTCGTGGGGGTGGGGATCAGCAACCCTTTGCTTTCTGGGATGTGTTTCCTTCTACAGTTTCAACTAAATTATTATTCCAGTATTTAATTTCTAATATTATCTGGAGCAACAACCATATGAGATGAAAATCATCCAAATGAATGCTAATGACACTTTTCAATTTAAAAAGTCGGCATCCCACCGCACAGTCGCGGGTCCCACCGCTCGTACCTGTGTATGTCGGGGGTGTCATCGGCACCCCCGGAGGTGCCGGCGTGACCCCAGGGGTCCCGACTGCGCTCATGATCCTGTCTTCCAGGTTGGGGAGGTCTCTGAACTCTTGCACGGTGAAGACCAGTCTGGGGTTGTCGGTGATGGTCTGCAGCTCTGTCCTGTCGACGTGGCGGCCCCCCACCCCTACACTCACAATCCCCGAGGAGCGGATCACCTGGGAGAACCTGGAGACGTCGTCCTGGGACTTCCCACCCAGAAACAGAACCAGGTGTTGGGGCACCCCGTCTTCTATCCGGCTCCCGGCGGACTTGACGAAGAGATTTCTTGCCACGAACTCCAGAGCTTTGCCAGTGTTGAGCGGAGACCCCCCTCGGAACCCTAGGCGGCGTATGGCGCCGATCACGGCGGCTGGGGACTTATGGGTCTTCAGGTAGAACTCGGGGAAGACCTCGTTGCTGAACTGCACCAGCCCGATCCTCACTTTGTTGGGGCCGACGTTGAGTCTCCGGACGATCCTGAGGATGAAGTCCCGGATGTGCGCGATGCCTTCGGGCCTCACTCCCTCCGAGCTGTCCACGAGGAAGACCACGTCGGCCGCGTCGCTCTCGAGAGCTGCGGACAAGGGGAAAGGAGGGAGCTCAGCACGTGGCGGGCGGCGTCGGCTTCTGCGTCTGCCCTTGGCGCTTTATTCTGGATTCCGTGGTGCACTGCACCCCGGCATTAACATTAAAGCCAAAACCGGAGTCACGTGTGTTTATAGCTTGTTTTTTTTTAAATAATCATTAAAATTGGGCCTTTTGCACTCAAATGGTAGCCACTTCTTGAAATATTTTAAGTTCTCCAACATTTTCTGAGTGCCCTCAATTTTAATTTCGGCTTTGTGGTCCGAGTTACAACGAAATTGAAAAATCAAATTCGATTTGATACCGCTGCGCGCGATATTCGGAAACAGACCCTGGGAACCATAACCTGCAGAATCGTGCACGGTCCCGACCAGAAGGCGCGGAGGTCCCCAGACCACCATCCCTGTGGCTCAGGAAGAGGGGTCCCGCTGAGGTCAAAGGTCCTCTCCTTAGCTGCTGGCCACCCAGACGACACCCCGCTGTCCCCCAAAGGGTCACTGCAGCACCCCCCCCGCCACTGTTACCATCCGTGGGTGTCTTTGGCTCACGTATCTCCAGCATTTATACAGAGTGTTTACTTTCAATATTACTTCTCCTAGATCTTTCCATGAGTCCATTTTTTAACTAAAAAATTAATCTGAAAGTCCTGCTTTCCTCTTAGTCAGAACTCTAGGTATTTTTTTAGATGCCACGTATTAAATGGCTCATAGTTTTCCACTCATCAAATTCAACCTTTCGCCTCACGAGTCACCGGGCCACCGGCGGCGGGAACAGCAGAGCGCAGGCCGAGGGAGTCGCGCCACTGCGCCACTCACGCTCAGAAAGAGAGATGCCGCCCCACACACACAGCAGACCCCGGGCTCTCCCGCGGGGCACGAAGACCGCAGGGGGACACCGACGTCGGGGAAGGCCCCAGGGTGACCACAACGCATCAAGACAAAAATGAGGTCACGCAGCCATCGCCGAGTATGGACGCTGAGGAAAAGAAGACAAAGATAACCGGACACCCCTCTGTCCGGGCTGAGAGGAGCGGCCGGGGCTTCTACGCCCCTGGCAGCTGCGGCCGAGACTCAGCAAGGCGCCTGCTCCTTAGGGCCACTTCCCTTTCTTGACGGCATCTCACCCGGGCCGAGGCCCATTTCCTTGAGCCTTCCGCAGACTCACCTGCCACGAGCTCAGGTCCTAGCAGAAGCCCTCCCTAGCACGTCGGAGTCCCACAGCTCGCCTCCCACCCGGTGCACCGGCGTCCCCATGGCACGCACCACGAGCGCCGTGGATCTCTGAGCCGGCCCCTTTTTGGTTACCAACACCACGCCCCCACCCCTGAGACGGACAGGCTCAGCGAGCTCCCCGCTCACCTGGTGGAGGGCCGCCGGTGCTGGCCAGCAGCCGCTGTATCTGCTGGGAGGTCAGCGTCGTGATGGGGGTGAGCAGCTTCTGCTCCAGGCGGGGCAGCTCCCGGAAGGTGCTCACCGAGAACACGTACTCGGGGCTCAGGGAGATCTTCACCAGCTCCTCTGGGTCCATGTTCCGGGCCACGGTGAGGGGCGCCACTCGGGAGCGCTTCAGCTCTGCCGCCGACTCGTCCACCTCGTCCCCGGATTTCCCGGCCGAGATGAGGACCAGGAACTGAGGGACGCCCTCTTCGATGCGGCTCCCCAGGGGCCTCTGGAAGATGTTCCTGGACACGAACTCCAGGGCGGAGCCGATGTTGACCTGCCTCCCGCCCCTGGGCTGCAGCTGCCGGACCGCGTTGCGCACCTCCTCCTTGCTGGAGTAGGCGTTGAGCAGGAACTCCACCTTGGGATTCTCCTGGCCGAACTGGATGACCGCCACCCTGGTGGTGTCGAAGCCCACGTCCAGCGAGTCCACCAGCCTCTCAATGAGCGTGCGGATGTACTGAAACTCGGGGCCGGCGCGCAGGGACCCGTCGATGAGAAAGACCACGTCCTTCTTGCTGCCAGCAACTGGGAACCCAACGACATCGGGGGTTTCGCTTTCACCGGCACCTGATTCTTAGCATGAGCCAACCACCTCCCGGCCTGTCACACAACCACCACATAACGGGCAAAGTGTCCTGATTCTAACAATTTTGGCCGAAACACCCGCATCCCGGCCACGTGATTACAAGTCGGGGAAAAGAGAGGAACCGGCAAGGGTTAGGGAAGGGTCACTGTGAGGGAGGTAGAGACTGGCCACACAGAGCCACGTGTAGATGGCGTGGGGATGGTGTTCGGGAAGGAGGGGACCTCAGCTGTGACAGATGCTGCTTGTGGTTCAAGCCAGAAGGCACCTGAGAACCAACTGTTCGGTTTGGTCAGATGGGGGCCCTCGGGAGGAGCACTCTGTGTGCAGCAGCATGGGGGGAGGGCAGACGGGGGGCTTCAGAGCGGAGCTGTGGAGGGGGTGGGGTCTGAATGGGGGCTGAGGCGTCACTGGAGGGGTCACGGGGCGTTGGGAGAGAGTGTCTAAGCCAGAAAGAAAGCAATGCGTTTGCAGCGAGGACAACGTCGCTCTCCCCATGCTTGGGAAGAACGGGCGATCCGGAAAGAGAACACCCCTGCGTGGGTAGGAGGAGAGCCCGGGAGCAGATGGGGGTCACCACGGTCACGGGGGAGGGGGCGAAGCTGAGGCAAGGACTCCAGTGCTGGGAGAAGCACGGGGTGCTTCCAGAAGCTCTTCTCCAACTCCCTGACATTGGCCAGGTAAATGGGATTCCAGAGGAGCCAGCACCGCAGAGCAGGCTGAGAGGGCGGGGCCTTGCGGAAGCAGGGCGGGGAGTGAAAGGGTCGCGGGTGGGGGCCCTGTTGCCGCAGGAGTTCAGGCCTGTGCTCCAGGCAAATCGGGAGCACATTCACCTCGAGGGCATTTCCCAAGGGCGCACTCGGGAGGCCGGCCACACGGCTGTAGGGCGTGGGAGGGCCCCTAGGGGAAGGCAGTTTGCAAACACTGCCGCCCACTGTGCTGGAGACTCGCAAAGCACCCCGATTAGCGGAACCTCTTTCCCTCTGTGCGTCTCACTGGTTCCCACGCCCGTTTGATGACGAGCCCTTTGGAACCTCCCCCAGAAGCCTGGGGCCGGGCTGCCCTCTGCTCTGCACACCAGCGAGGCGATGCGGACCCTCACCTCCCTCATTCCCCCAAAGGCTCTGTGTCCTGCATCTGACTTTCCTCCCTTGCTTTCTCTCCTCCCTCCCTTCCCCCTGCTCCGTGCTGTGAGGCTTCAGATGGTGTTCCGGAGAATGTGAGCCACGAGGAGAAGACACAGCTGCCTCGTCCCCGTTGCCGCCATCCCCACCCAGGCCCCTTCCTTCCCGGCGGCCGGGCCCCCACCGCCTGCCAGCGTGTTGTCACCAGGCCTGGGGAAGCGGACGGGAAGGAGGGTATGGGATACACTTCAGCAACAGAGCCGGCCAGGCGGCCTTCCTGCCAATTCAGACACTTCTCAGCACTAAGCAAATTCCAAAGCCATCTTCCCACTCCGGCTCTGGAAAAACCAGGGTTTCAGAGACCGTGCCCCAGCTGGACACCGCGCCTGGGGCCAAACCTGGGCCCTGGTCACGGGAGGTTGCCAGCTGGACCTTCTGGGGACAGCTGAGAAGGAAGGGCCCGGCACTGCAGCCGTGGAGGAGGCAGCCCCGCCCCGTGGGCACCCACACGGAAGCCTTCCTGCAGGGCCAGGGCGCCCGACCGCGCAGGTGACGCGCACACCCTTATGTCTGACTTTAATTTGGCCCGAAACGTGAACCTCAGCACCGCCCCAAGCCTCTGCCACCGCCGGCCCCCGAGACTAAACACCTGTGACTCCTCTCCTTCCTGGAATTCTAGTTCACACCCCGCGTGGCAGGGGACACACACTGAGAACACTTTGTGGCCCACAGTCCCAGCACGTCACCCCAGCTGCTCTAGGGAAGGGTGACCCGGCCTTACCTGGGGGCGGTGCAGTAACGTAAATTGGCTGCAACCGGTTCAGCTCTTCCCTGCTGAGCTGGACCTTCCCGTAGAGGTGCTGCTGCACGTTGGTCAGCTCCGTGAAGGCGGGGACGGTCACCGCGAAGTCGGGGACGTAGGAGATGGTCCGCATCTCCGTGATGTCGGCGTTGCCGATGCCGACGCCGACGGGCACCGCCCCGGCCCTCTTCAGGACCCCGGAGGGGCCGCTCACATCGTCCCCCGACCTGTCGGCTGTGAGGACGATCAGGAGCTGGGGGACGCCTTCCTGGATCCTGCTGCCCACCGAGCTGATCAGGATATTCCTCAGGACGAAGTCCAGGGCGGCCCCGGTGTTGGGGGCCGGCCCCCCGAGCAGGGCCAGGCCGCGGACGGCGCTGACCACGCTCTGCCGGTCCATGTAGGAGTTCAGGTAGAACTCGGGCCTGGTGCGGTCGCTGTACTGCACCACGGCCACGCGCACTCGGTCAGGGCCCACGTCGAGGCTCTCCACCACCCTCTGGACCAAATCCTTCAGCAGGGAGAAGCCGCTCCGGACCCCGTCCGAGCCATCGAGCAGGAACACCACGTCCTTCGCCTCTGAAACTGGAGGAAGACAACCATGTGACTCTAACGGGACTCGAGAGGGACAGTTCTGTGCCGCTTGTGGCAGGCTGAATAACAGCCCCACAGAAATGTTCGGTTTTGAATCCCCAGAGCAGAACGTGACTGTGGGGATGTCCTTCTAAGAGGGAGACGGGGGATCGGGCTAGAGGGAGAAGAGAGGAGGGTGGGAACAGAAGTCCGGAAGCAAGGAGATACTATGTTGCTGCTTTGAAGGTGGAGGAAGGGGCCGCTAGCCAAAGGCTGCAGGCTCCTCTGGAAACGGAGGAGGTGGGGAAAGGGATAGTCCAGCAGCGCCTCTGGGAGGAATGCAGTCGCACCGGACACCTCGCCTTTAGCCCAGGGACCCTGGGTTTGCAGTTCTGACCCCTACAGTGGTGAGATAACGCGTTCCCTTTGTGTAAAGCCACCCAACTTGTGGCAGTTTGTTGCAGCGGCCCGGGCAGGGGTGGGAGGGAGCACCACTACACGGAGACAGCACTTTCGTTTCAGAGCTGCCCCAGGCCCGGCAGCACCGCTAACGGTCAGAGGCGTGCTCGGGAAGAAACTCCAGGGGCTGGGGAGAGAGGGCGGGCACAGCCTGCGGGAGCGTTGCCTCGCTGCGGGTGGGCGGTCGCAGATAATTCGCTGCAAGTCGCCCGGGATCCGTGGGGGGAAATGTGACCCAGACGTCCGGGTCAGTCCCACACCAACAGTCGCCAGGGGAACGCCCGGTCCCCAGGGTCCCATCGAAAGGATCACTCATGAAATTAATGCCCCTTTTCTCAGCTGGAACGTGGTTAAACACAAAGGCAGGGACTGTCGGCGAGAAATGCTTCCTGCAGTGTCTGTGGCGGGAATGTGTCTGCCTCCCGTCACGCCGTGTGCTAATGAATGGAGCGGAGGAATTCCAGCTCAGCGGCACACCCTCACAACAGGACACGGGGGAGTAGGAAGATGAAGAGTCCTTTAGCTACAGTGTAACCATGCCATGTGGCTTTTATTATGCATATAGTAAAATTGTCTTTCTTCAAAAGATTTCTAACCACAAATATGTCTAGACCTTTAGCATGCATCTTATTGTGAAAGACTCTAATGTCCCTAAAAATAACCGCTCCTATTTTGTCTCAAAGAGCAGCTACAGAGTCCAAGCAGGGAAAGAAAAGCCCTATTTCATTGTTCCTGCAGAAACCGCCTGTTACTTTCCCACCTTCCCCAGCCACCCCATGGGGCTTCCCTCCGACGGCCTACAGCCGGCCACCCACCATCACCCCCACACGGCAGGACCGAGCTGCACAAGCAACCGGAATCTGTGCCATACCTGGTGCTGGCGGCCTGACCGGCACTGTTTGTAGGAGATTCACCACCTGGGGTTGAAGGTTGCCGATCTTGGGGAGCGACTCGGCAGCCAGGATAAAGGCGGGGGACGGCACTATCAGCTCCAGCTGGGCAGGGTCTGCGTTCTTGGCCTGCAGCGCGAAAATCACCACCCCCCTCCCTTTCAGGACCCGTGCGGCCTTTTCCACGTGATCGGATGACTTTCCCGCCACCAGCAGCACCAGGAACTGAGGCACGCCCTCCTGGATCCGGCTCCCGGCCGACTCCACGAAGATGTATCTGTCTGCGTAGTCCAGGGCGTAGCCCACGTTGAGGGGCCTGCCGGTCTTGAGCTTCATCCTCTTCACCACGTTCAGGATTTCAGGCTTATTCTGGTGCTCGTCGAAACGGGACTCCATCCTGACGTCGTTGCTGTACTGAGCCACGGCCACTCGGGTCCCCTCCGGCCGCACGTCAAGCTCGTCGATTATCTTGTAGAGAAAGTCACGGACGGCTTGCAACTGGCCCACGACATTGGCTGAGCCATCAAAGAGGAAGAGAATGTCTCTCTTGCTTTCTGCAAAACAAGGAGGTTAGGACACAGTGAGGTTCAGGAGCAGGGCAGGCACCACACGGGCTTCAGCCCGGCCGCACGCGGATGTGGCCGCGGGCGTCACACAAGGCCTCTGAAGACCACCCTGCCAGCGAGGGAAGACAGAGCCCCCCCCACCAGCCATCATTCAAATGCCCATGTTGTTCCGGTCCTTCGCAGGAAGTGAGTACAGGCAAAGGACGAGAAGAAAGAGCGAGACAGGTCCACCCAAGCTAGCATCGCACTTCTCCAACAGAGCAGCCAACGGGGGCCCAGGGGTCTCGGTCTGGCCTCAGGGGGCAACCGCTCCACAACAGACAGTGTTTCCAGATTATACTCTGACCTCTCGAACACGGGGTCCTCATCGTCCTTGTGCTTAAAAGCCAAGCTACCTCTGGAGACAAAGGCGGGCGTTGTCACTAACTGAGGGTAAGTGTCGCCTGTCTGTTCTAACGGGATTACTGTTTCATTCAGTCAGAGTATATAGATCAGCACCCAAAATAGTGTCCATCACTGCTCTACGGGTCACTGCGCCCCAATCTGCTGTATTTAGACATCAAAACAAGGGTGGCGACCCCCGAGGGGGCCCCGCCGGGCCATGTGAACGCTCCCTAGGACTCTCTGGTGCGGTTCAGTGGTCTCAGTCCTGCTGCCCATCCGTGTGACGTCGGCAGCTGGACCACGCAGCACCCCTCTGCCGCTGCCGTGTTCACTTGCGGGAGGAACCCCGGGCCGGGCTGCCTCTGGGAATCCTGTTACCGTCTCAGAAAGCTGCAGCCCCTGGTCCAGATACAGCAGACTGTGCCCAAACAGTGTCACCGAGGGAAAAGGACTGAGACGTCCCACTGACCCCGAGGCATCCTCGCGTTGGGGCAGGGGGACCCGCCTCGATCTGCGGGCACCCTCTCTCTCCCACCTCTATTTGCACCCCAGAATGAAGATGGTGGGATTGGGGGAAGCAGCTTCCGAATGAAGGGTGGGGTGAGGTGCAAGGAGCACCCGCCGAATTCCCACCCTCGCTGCCACTGGGAAACGCCCTTCAGTCAGAGAGCGCACAGCCCTGTCTCCAGCCCCCACTCAAAACGCTCCGACCAAAGGGAGTCCATCGAATTTCCACAGGTCACCGCGCTCTGGAGTCCGAGCCGGCCGCTGCCTGCCAGGGAGGAGCTGGGGGAGGGAGCCCCGCACAGCGGGGGAGCTTTACCTGGCTGGGCCAGTGGGACTTCCTCCACACCCCCACTGACATACGTGGTTAGGGGCTGAATCAGCTGCTGGGGCAGAGCCGGCAGGGAGCTGAAATCGTCCATGAGATACACCAGGCTCGGGTTAAAAGCGATCTGCTCGAGCTCGGCCTTATCCACCTGCTCGGCCCCCACACAAAAGGTCAGGATGCCCTCGCGGGCCAGCGCATTGGCGGCGTGCAGGTAGGAGTCCTCGGACCGGCCGGCCGCGAGCAGGAGCAGGAGCTGCGGGACGTGCGCACGGATCCTGCTGCCGCCGGCCTCGGTGAAGTGGTGGGCGCGCACGTAGCGCAGGGCGGAGCCCGTGTTCCGGCCCGACCCCCCCTGCAGCTGCAGCCGCCGCAGGTGCGCGAGCACGTCTGACTTGGTCTGGTACGTGTTCAGGGAGAACTCCGTCACCGGAGCGTCACTAAATTGCACTACACCCACGCGAATCCTGTCGCCTCCAACATCGAGGCTGTTAACTACGTTCATTACAAAGTCCCGCACGTAGGGGAAGTTGTTCTTTCCGACGCCCAGCGATCCGTCCAAGAGGAAGATGAGATCCCTTTGGTTTGCGTGGACTGCAGTGAAGCACAGAGAACAAGGTGAGACAGACACACACGCCCACAGGGGTTTCCCATGTGTGCCCACCGGCAGGCACACATGCCGACACGCAGGACGCGGGGACACACCGGGCAGGCGAAGCACGTCCGGCTTGGGACACGTGGCGGAGGGCTGCCGCGTCCCCCGCCGGGCCGGTGTGCGAGGCAGGCGGACAGGGGCGGGAGAGGCCAAGCCGGCTCACGGACAGACGCAACGCCAAAGGCACAGTGTTTTCAGCGGACATACAGGGTCGGAGCCTTGAAGCGGAGCGCCCTCCCCCCGGAGTGGACTGTGCAATGGCGCCGTGGAGCTCGGCCTCACCCGTGTCCGGGGGCGGGGTCACAGCCAGGGTCCCCTGCCTGAGACGGGTCCTCGTGGACACGCCTCTGCGCGTGCACTGAGGCTTCCCCTCCAGGCAGGTGAAAGGCGCTGGCCCAAGTTCACCCCGGAACACGACTTCCGCAGGACTAAAGATGCTTAATGAGGTCGGTCTGTTCTCATCTGGAGCTTTCCTTGGGGCACCCACGAGTCCCTTCCTGCTGCTCTCTTTTCCTAACAGGGCGCCCACAGGAATCCCCCCGGAGCGAGAGCACAGGATCACGGGCACACGGGAGAGTGAAAAGAGTCCCTTGCGAGGCTTGGCTGAGGCTGTACCCGTGAAGGGTTGAAGGTGAGATTCTCCAACAGAAGTGTGTCGCCCTACATCCAAGTCCATGCCTTTTGAAAAAATTCTTTCCCATCTGTCTCCATTTAAACCTAGCAACTAATTTTATCCTATGTTCTGTCAAACTGTACTTTGGCTATGAGAGTGTGGACTGGAATTTTCAAGAACACGAGGGAGGTGGGAGAGGGAGAGGGAGAACCGGAGGAGAAAGGGCGCATTCACGCAACCCGGGCCAAGCACAGAACCCTCTCGCGGGGAGAGCTCCTGAGACAGAAAGCAGGCCCTGTGAAGTCCATCTTCAGTGAGGACGGCGGGCGAAGCCCCCTTGTTCATCAGCTCTCGGACAGCCTGGGTGTTGTTTAAACAACTTCCCACCGCCAGCCACACCACCTGAGGGTGCGGGACAGCCACTGGGTTTTCTGTTCACACCCACGGGCTCCCTACGCTTCCCACGGAAGGACAGCACACCCCATGGGGGTGGGGACAGCGGGTTAGCATCTGCCCTGGCCCCTGAGGAGTGGGCTGTCAGCTCAGGAGAGGAAGATCCAGGCTCCATCTCGGGGTTGGGGGCGGGGGGAGAAGGAGGCTGGGCCAGGGTCCTCAGCAGACACAGAACACTGGGGCCTGACGAGGGACAGGAACTGAGAGGGGACCGCCTCCGCTAGAAGCTTCAGAGACAGGCGGGCCCCGACCCTACAGTGTAAGCCACGGAGTTCTTCTTTGATGGCCCTGGAAGGCCCACAGGTCTCGTGTGACATCTTAGGACCTGAAGTTGTATCGTATGGCTGCCAAGTCCCACAAGTCCCAGCTCAGGGCCAACAGCAGAAACAGGACATGAATGTCATTTGTCACACCTGCCCCCCCACTTATGGATTGTCTCCTAACGGCCCTCTGCTGCGTCGCCCACAGGCTCCGCCTGGGACTCCCCACCCCAAGCCCCCCTTGCGTACCTTCGGTGGTTCCGGAGAGGGTTTTGAGTGGAGCCATCAAGCCAGGCAGCAGACCCAGCAGGGGCGTGGTCTGGAATTCGGCCGGGGTGAACACCAGCGAGGAGTCGAAGGCCATGTCCGCCAGCTCGGCCCGGTCGGCGGCCCTGCTGCCGACGGCGAAGCACAGGATGCTGGCCCTCTTCAGCTCCTCGGCCGGCCCGTGGACGTCGTCCAGCGACCTCCCGCCCGTGATCAGCACCAGCAGCTTCGGGACGCCCTCGGCCTCCCGGTGGCCGGCCCCGCTCGTGAACAGGATGTTCCGGACAAAGTCCAGAGCGGCGCCCGTGTGCAGCGCCGAGCCCCCGAGGGGCTTCATCTTCCGCATGGCCGCGACCACCTCCTTCTTGCTGGCGTGGGTGTTCAAGTAAAACTCAGGGTTCACGGTGTCTGCGTACTGAACCACCGACACCTGGATGAGATCCGGCCCGATCTCCAGCTTCTGGATGACTTTGATGACGAACTCACGGATGGCGTTGAAGTCGGCCATGGGCAGCGCCGTGGAGCCGTCCACCAGGAACACTATGTCCCGCTTGTTGACCTCGACAACTGTGGGCGGCAACGCGAGAAGGTGAGTGGGGCGGTCTTACAACCGCAGGCAACCGCGGCTCTGCTCGGCTAACAGAGCGTCCCCTCTGGCCCCGGCTAACCCGAGGTCCGTGTGGGGCTTCACGTCACCTGCACTGGAGCGGTGTCCTTCCCTGCCGGGGTGGCAGCGTGGGCTCCCCACCCGTCCCAACCCACTCGGCGCTTTATTACCAAACGGATGTAGTTTCTGTGGCCCCCGGTTAGCTAGCAAGCTGTCACTGAAAAAGTCAGCAAGCGCCACACGGGGCCACGGCTCCGGTCACTGAAGAAGCGATCAGAGTCCCTTCAGAGGGCCCTCTGTGCCACCTCTGGGCCACACGGACACCCGCGGCCAGGGGCAGTCGCTGAGAGCGTGAACACCCTGTCCCTTCCGTTCTGGCCGCCCTGCCTTGACACTGAGGCAGAGAAAGAAAAACACCAGTGACCGGGCATCATAAACAACTTGTGCAAAGGAAATCCATGTCAAAGCCGTTAAGTGGCACCGAAGCGTTTTCAGTAAGAGCTCTGTGCCGTGAAGGTTCTAAGTGACGTGGTGAGAGTGGGAAGACCCAAAGACAGACCATGAAGCAAGAGCCCCGTCGCCATGCCGTGTCCCCACGTCGGCAGCCCGCCTGAGTCCCGGGAACGGAGACTGGAAATCAGCCCCCCGGCCAGAAACTGGCAGGGACTCCGGGACCCGCAGGGACACGGGAGGTGCGGGCTGTGGCGGTGGCCTCTGCTCACTGGGCGGTTCTCTGGCCGTGAGGGGCCGCCGCCATTCCGCGTGGCCGGACGGACCACACGCAGCCCTCCGACGCCCTCGACATTCACCGTGCTGACGCTTGTCCCTCTGCACTCCCCTCCTTCAGAGGAAGCGCGGAAACGCACACGGACGCAAAGCACCCAGGACAGGCATGCGGGGGCCACAGCGTAGGCTAGAGTTGTGGTGCAAACAATCAATTCCAAGTCCTCAGCTCTGCAGAGACCTGCACACGGCCGAGATTCTCACTGCACGTGCAGCTACAACTCACCTCCTGTCCCGAACCCTGCCTTCTCCCTCCCCGCTCCTTTGCTCCGTGAAGGACAGGTATGCGGCCACTCAAACCGCCCCGTGCATGCTCTCTACACGCAGGCGAGGACAGCGGGCACGCCCGGGCCCGCACACGCAACCCCTGAACAGCAGAGACAAGAAGCTGGTGCCGACCCCCTAATGCAAAAAGAATTGGGAACGCCTCCCGGAACGGAGCTCCATCCTCCCAGGTGAGACTCCGGTGTCACGAATTCAGGACACTGGAGCACGGGAGGCCGTGTGACCGGCCCGGCACCACGCAGAGGGTTAGCGTGGGATCCAGGCCCCCGCCATGGCAGCCACAGCCCTTGGTTGGTGTTCACAAATCCTGTGGAAACTGGAAGTTTCCAAAGCGGGCAAGCCCAGGGAGACCTTAGTGGGGGGAGGCCTACCAGAGGCAGGTCTGGAATCACTGAGAGAAGCTTCGGAAGCAGTGCTACATCGGCCCTCAGGTACCGGGCCGGCGGTGTGCCCGTTACCGTGGGTGGGCTCTCCGATGGACAGAGGGCATCCCCGGTTTGTGCGGCACCGGTGTCTGCCATCCTTGCCGGCACCGCCACAGCGCCAAGCACCGCTGTTTCCTCATCTAAATTTTGAAATCCACTTCCCACCTCCCGCAGTTGTTACACGAAGATTTATGGGACTTGATTCGTTGTCTATTTTTTCAAATGACTCCAATTGGGCTTTTTGCCAAAGACCCTCATGTGACTCTACATCACAATCGCTCCACTCGAAAGAGCTGCCCCTGAACTTGACATGCGCAGGGAAGTGTTCTCCGAAATACCGCACTGAGCGAGTGCTTCCTTCTGTCCTACCTTCAGAAGCACACCTCTCCATTCCCAGCACGCAAAGGACTTTGGGGAGACGCCCTCGCATATCTGAGCACACGTCCCACGGGCTGACCTTCCCGGGTCAGTGCCATTGCCCTGGAGTGACTTTCTCAGGATGGCGATGGCCCCCAACACCCAAGTTTAGCACGACCACGTCATCAGGAGATGATGCACTGGCGTTTGACATCTTGCAGGGGCAGGCTCATTGAACCGGCCCTCGAAGCATACTTCCCGGGCCACGGGCCATCTGACGGGATGGCCCTCACAGATCTTTGGTGTTTCGGGAACCACGCCGTCTGAGACGTCATACCCAAGAGCTAGCAGCCCCCATGGCTCCCCTCAAGGACTCGGCTGTGATACTTACAGCTGCTCCCGGGGCGGATCATTCAGGGAGGCGCCCGCCTTCCTTCCACAAAACCCCACCCACCCAACACCCCGCACCCCCTCAGTGGCGAGAACGGTATACGTACCTTGTGTGACAATGGTTGGCGGTTGCAAGACAATGCGCCTTTGGGCCACGCCACCAATGTACGACAGTAAGTGCTCCTGGAGGTCCCCAAAGCTACGGAATTCCGGGACGGTAAACACCAGGTTGTCATTGGTAGCTATGTACTGCAGCTCCGCCCTGGGGGCGGCCTCGGCTCCGAGGGCGAAACAGAACACGCTAGCCTGCTTCAGCGCCACCACCCCGTCGCGGATCTCGTCACTAGACGGGCCGGCACTTATGAGGACCAGCACCTGGGGAACCCCTTCTTCCACTCGGCTGCCCCCTGCCCGGGTGAAGTGATTCTCCACCACGAAATCAAGGGCAAAGCCGACATTGGCCAGCTCCCCGCCCATGAACCCCAGGGCTTTGACCGCATCCAGAACCTGAGCCTTGGTGGGGTAGGTGTCCAAGGAGAACATGGTTCTGGGCTCATCACTATACTGGACCACCCCCACTCGGATCTGCTGAGTTCCGATTGACAGTCTCTCAAGGAGATTTACAAGGAAGTCCCGAATGACTGTGAAATTGACACTTCCGGTGTTGTCTGATCCATCAATAAGGAAAATAATATCAGCAGAGTCTTGTGCTTTAAAAGAAAGAAATGCAAAAAATGTGAAAGCGTTAGAACAAGTGACCACATGCATCGTTCAGTGTTCTGACATGTTTCTTTGGAAACCAATAAGAAACACGAAATAATGGACAAACGAAACACATGTTGGTTGATTAAGGACCGTGAATTTCTCTTTTTGTTCCGCATTCTGAATGGATAAGAGGCAACTTCTTAGAAATGACGGTGTAAAATAGGGAACTTCCTATCACATTTTCATTTTTGCCCTCTTTTTAAGGCTCATATTTGCTTTTCTGTGGGAGAAACTCATGGGGACATGTTCTAGAAATTTCTACTCAGTTTGGAGGGCAATGAGGTTTCGTGGAATTGTGGGTTACCATTCCTACGGAAGAAAGCAAAGGAGGACATTGACAAAGGCCCAACGATGCGATGGACATTTCTCGTATGATCCGCAAGCGACTGTAAGAATTTCCTTAGCGCAAACCCACGGCTTCATGAGGACCTCAGACTCGGGGCTCGGTGGCTGACCACCTCTGCACGTTAAACGCTTGATTCCTTGAGCGCCTGTGGCTTCTTTGCTTTCCTTCAAAACCAGTGTGACTGGTACATACAACTTAGTTTGTCTGAAAGGACGAACTCCAATGACACTGAAAGTTTTCATTTTAAAAACACTCTGCTAAAATTTTGGCTTCATTTTTTTGTTTCATATGATGTCTAGTTGCGTGAAACTCCCACGCAGGTCCAGGACTAGGCTATTGCCTCTTATTCAGTCACGTAATGCAGAACAAGGTCAAGCAAGGTGATGTGAAACCAGTCATGACATAATTATCCAACCTTTTTTCTATGACGCCCTACACTGCTTGCCTCCCAGGACCCCGCACTTGATGAACCCTTAACCAGAGCTCGCTCTGGGGTGCACAGACGGACAGAAAAATGGATGGCTGGCCAAGAGCTCTTCTGTCCCTCCCCATGAGGGCCATTGTGAAACTTCCATCTAACACTAGGAACTGGGATTTCAGAGCAGCACTGAGCAATTGGTAAATCTACAAACCTGAGAAGAATATTTTAAAGGCTCAGCTAGAACATTTAAATCAGACTGATTCACACTGCAGAGAAAGGAAAACTATTCTGGGGTTGGTTTAATCACTTCCATGCATGGTACAGTGGGAAAGATTTCATGTGAGCAAATGTGATACCTACACTCTGAGATTTCAGGACACTATTTCGGGTATAATTATAATATATGAGACCATTCCTTCTGATCTTTTTAATAACAGTGAACATTTTATATGTATAACTATTTTTCTTTGCGCCGACAAAATTGCTTTTATTTTCACTGCAGAAATAGGATACAAATCTAATGTCATGAAACTGGAAAGTTTGCTGCAGCGAAATCTCCCCCAAGCTCTCTCACTGCGTAAGCCGAGCTGGGATGACGAGGAGTTCTGCCTCCTCTCGTTTCTTCCTCAGACACACACGGCCCCTGACCACATCTTTGCCGACAAATTCCTCGCATAGGGAAAGATATTACCTTGGAAATATAAGGTCTAATGAGCATAATTTTTCTTGTGTTATTAATAATTGTCACACAAAAGAATTAAATGGGACTGGGTCTTTGCTAAGAATTCCGAAGCACTGGCCACTCTTTAGCCAATGGGATTCCTGAGGGATCTGCGGGAGGGCTGTACCAGCGGTGTGGCTTTATAGCCGGCCAATGAAATGGCTTGTGTCGTCACATGACTAGAGGTTCTGCCAATCACACTGCAGGATTCCTCAACGTTTCTCAGACCTGAGCCAATGACCCTGAGGGGCCAAGGAAGGTTTGCCAGCCACACACTCAGCACAGTAAGACATTTAAAAGAAGAGTTAACAATGATCCCAGGGTCAATCGTAGAAAATATCACAGGCTGACACCTTTCTTACTCATTTATTTCTTATTTTTAACTGCAACTTACAATAGTATGAATAAGCTAAATGGAACCCAAGGGAACCCCCTTGAACCTGTCTCTTCTCAAAGGCCAAACAGCTGCGGGTCATAGAAAAACGTTGGATAATTTGTCATCACTGAATGAACAGCATTGTCCTCTGATGCGCACATGATGGACACACACGGGCATGCTGGGTTATCCGGAAGAGCCGGACCCTCAGGGGGCACAAGAGCCAGGGGTCCTGTGTCCAGCGGGGCCCTCAGTGAGCTAGGGGTACTCGGAGGGCAATCGGATCCACTTAGAATGCAAACCAGGGGCCTCTTTGGTTTTCTGCCTTCAAGGTTCATGCCTCACACCCTCTGTGGCATTTTCTATGGAAAAATTGAGCAAGGTCCATGGAAAAACCGTAGGCTCCTTCGATGCCATTGGAAACGCTAGTTTCCTGAAGACTTGGGGTGGGCACCGGGCCTTCCTTAGCTCACGGAGCACTTCCTTTTTTTAAGGCGAATCTGAAAGATCGCACTTGCACGTCCTACACAAACACAAAGCGGTCGGTGGGCTGCCTGAGTTTCTGAGACCTTTAGGTTCCGCACAGCAAAGCGAGCTCGTGCTGAGACCGGCTGCAGACCGCCTCGGCTTTTGCTTTAGTCTAAAGCTTTTGTGTCTTGTGTCCACTTATGAAAGGAATTTTGAAAAACACAACTGTCAGAGGCTGATTGAGTCGAGTTCATTCAGAACAGTGGCAATCACTAACATTTTACACATGTACACATTTATTTATGTAAATATAAATATATATATTTACGGGGGAAAGCTAGGCGGTGGGCAGGTGATGGGGAGAAATTGCCCCAGCTCAGCGGAATTACTCTCCATCATGACTACCTTTCCCCAAAACCGTAAGCAGAGAATTATTTTTTTTTCCTGTGGAACATGCAGTGGACATGACTAGAAAAATTGCCAGTGAAGTTAATTAGAAAAGAGAACACAAATGCATTAATAGTCCACCCCAGTGCTGCTAGTGGCTTGGACACTAGAAGACAGAGATGTTTTCGCAGCATAAAAACAAAGGTTTTGCCGTTGGTGTGGAAACATCCTGGGCTGCTAGGCTCCTGTAACATTCGTAATCTAATTAGCTGTTCATTTACGGAAGGGTTAAACAGGAAGGCAAACTCCCACACTCTTTTTCCTGACCTGGCCAAAACTTCAATGAATAAAAGCTGTCCCGTTTGCGGCTGCCCCCGCACTGTGTTTGACGGGGATTAGTTATTGTCCCTCCGTCCAGAACAGCGATGAGCAGTGGGTCACCGATACCGAGGGCACGGCAGCACAGGGAGCAGAGAAGTGCAGGCAACCTCTGGGCCCTGCCCTTCACCTGGAGTGTGCGGCTTGGGGCGCTCTCGAGGGCCCCACGTTCTTTTCCTGCAACCCGGCAGGACCAACACTCACACGGAGATGAAGCCCACCATCTGAAGGAGGGGACTCTTTTCAATGCTGAACGTAAGTGACCCAGCCTGCCCCTCGGACCTCTCTGCTAGAAGGAGAGCATGGCCTTCTCACCCCACCGAAGCTGGAGTCACGGCGACCTTTGGGAAACCGTTTTGCGAACAACCTAATGAGACACCAGGGCTGTGCTAGCTCCGCCTGCCCGAGACCCCCAGTCCTCCTGCTCCCTCCTCCTCCCTGCCCCCCTTCTGGGAAGACAAGCGCCCATCTCTCCCTGAGGCCTCGACTCCACCTTCACTGCCGGCCCAGGCTCCTAAAACCCCCTGTTCCCCATTGGCTGCTGGCTCCCTGGGCTACTTGTCAGACAAAGGGGGCCTTCCGCCCTGCCCGCCACTGAGGAGGGAGCCCCGAGTGGGCACTGCTCAGAACCGCTGTGCGCGGTAGATTTGACCCAGGCCTCATCACGCCCCTGCCCTGTCCGCGTCTTCCATGCTCGGCACTGGGCAGGGCGTTCCCGGGTCTGGCTGGCAAAACGGCACAGCCTGCGGTTGGTCCGCCCGTGTCCCTGCAGCGCCGGGCAGGGCCGTGTCAGGCGTTCTCAGAGTGGCCGGAGCAGCGCTGTCGGCCGGTCCGGGCAGGACAGCCTCTGCGGGTGCAGCCACAGTTGCGCCAGGGACACAGGGCAAGACCGGGCCCAGACCTCCAGCTAGCGCATGGCTCTGACCCTCACTAACTGCGTGTCACTTACCTTCTAGGACTCCAACCCTTTCACAGACGTGGGCTGCGTCACATCTAGGGTGTCCTACAGTCCCGACTCCTTCAAGCCTCTGAAATGAACTAAGTTGTGCAGGCAAGGGGTGCTCGCTCCGTTTCTCCGCTGGACACCAAGGCGGGCACCTCTCCCCCCGCCCCCGTCCCGTCCACCTGCTCTCCAACACAACGTGTGCTTTCAGGAACGACCCTCCAATCCGACCACAAACAGCCACACGGGGGCTTTCCCTCCTAAGGACCCTAGAAGCACCTTTGGTGGGATGTGGGTTTTTTGAGTTAAAATTTAATGGTTTCCAAAGAACACCCTCTTGGATGTGTGTGAATGCTCTCTCTCTCAGAAGGAGACTGCAGAGAAGAAAAACCTTTGTTTTTAAACCTGTGAACGGCCATCTCTTCCCTAATCCACCCGCCGCGCGTCAGCCAGAGTGGCGCTGTAAGGCCAGCGGGTGCCAAGCTCATCTGCGAAAGGCCGCGAGGCAGGCAGGCAGCAGCGTGACGGCGTGGTCATTACCTGTGATGTCTTTAAGCGTCTCTGTGTCACCAGGCCTTTCTGGAGCCAAGGACGCGTGCACAGAGGACACTAGGTGGCCTACTATGTCATGGAGGGAGGTGGCATTCTCTAGGTGCAAAACGTGCATTTGGAACGGCTCGCTCGCTATCTCTCTCAAGGCTCCTTCGTCCGCATCCTCGACTCCGATCGCAAAGACGTTAGCGTCAGCAGACTCAAGTTCCGCTGAGGGCGGAGCGAGGCGGTGGTCCGCGCGCCCGGCGGTCAGCACTACGATAACCTGCGGGACTCCGCGCCCGGCCCGGCTGCCGGCGGCCTCAGTGAGGTGGCGCTGCACTGCGTACGCTAATCCTTTTCCGGTCTCATTGCCGCCCCCAGTGTAAGACATGTTGGAGACATGGGACAGGACCTCTTGTCCGGAGCGGTACGTGTTTAACAGGAACTCGGTACGCGGGTTACCGTCGAACTGGACCAGGGCAAAACGGAAATCATTCTGTCCCACAGCTAAAGACTTTATAGCATCATACAGAAACTCTCGGATGAGTTGGAAATGGTCCTTCCCAATGCTCCAAGAGGAATCCACTAGAAATATTATATCGGCAGCGGCACCGTTTTTGACATCTTTAAAAGAAGACACGGGTTTAGGTTTTTCTCCTGTTCAAGCAGTCACTTCCTAGCAGTGCAAAGCGTCCCTACAGTCGTTCCGAGTCCGCCCTGCTGTCTCGGAGGGACTCGCACCTCGCCGGCGGCACAGGCAGGTGGGCCGACTTACCTGAGGGGCGGGGCTTGGGCACTCGGAGCCCGGGGCGTGGCCCGAGGCCCGTCCGCAATCCAAGGGATTGCACACCCCTAGGGGGCAGGGTCCAGAATGGAGAAACACATCCTCCGGGGTGTCTTTGAACTCAAGCATGACCTCTGTGGCACTTTGAACCCCAAAACCCACCTGACCAGACCGGCAGGAGAGCCCAGCGCGGTGACCAGGCACCACTTTACAGCGCGCCCTGCGGTTTGGGGGCGGGGCCCTGCCGAGAAGGGAGCGTGGAAGCGGCTGCCGCTTGGCCCAGACTCACCTCCAAAGCTTTGGGTAATTTCAGAAAAAATAAATGGAATGACTAAGTCTTCCTTCAGTGAGGACGATTCGTGTTATGTGCAGAGAGGCAAAGTCTCATTGTTCTCAGACTTTTCGGTAGGAAGGAAGGCATCTTGACAACCTGCTAGTATTTGGGGGGCCAGAAAAGCCTTCATAGGTGTTGGCCATAACTTGTCTGCTACAGAGATGGGTCCCGTGGGCGCTCAGCGGTGGAGGCAGCAGGCTGGGGGTGTTGGGGACCGCCCTTCCGCAGCAGGGGCCAGCTGGCCCGCCACAGCGGGCTCGAGGACTCTACTTACCTGGGGCTGACCCAGTGCCCCACCAACGGTCCCCTTCCCCTGAGCTGGCACTCACCTCCTGCCATCTAACTACTAGGGCGCCGGGTGGGAGCGCCCCCACCAGGGGCCAGCTCTCTCGGCCCAGGACAGGAGGCCCTAGCCACCCTTCGAGCTCACAGTGCATGAAGCACCTCTTGGTGCCCTAAAACTCTGCAAGCAAATTCTTAATGGGGTTGATTAGGATTGGTTTTTTTAAATAGTTTGGGGAAACTGATTTCTGCAAGACTTGACGATGCTAGATGACACACATTTCTGTGTCCAGAATTGGGGTTTGCTTCCAAGGAAAATAATAATGTCTTCTCCCGGTTTTCGGCGCTCGGAGACCAACTGAGCGGCTCAGAGGCGAAATGTGTGGGGCGCACCCGTTCTGTTCGCACCCAGCGCCAAAGCCGACCACTCGCAAGCCACCTCCAAGATATCAAACCCGAGTCCTAAGACAACCGAGCCGTCCCCCCGGGGGGAGCGAGCGTCTGAGAAGGTTTGTGAACCAGGTGGACGTCCCGTGAAGATCGGCTCACTCAGCTCGCTCCCCGAAGCATCTGTAAGCGCGGCCACAGCCGCGCGCTACCTCTGGGCTGAAAGCGGAGGACGCGGTCCCTGTTACAAAGCATTGAAGGTGTTTCTGGATCTTACCTGCTTGTTGTTGACCGCGGGTCGATGAGAAGCCTGAAAGCAAAAGGCAGAAGACGGCCACCAGGGGCAAGTGCCGATGCTTCCTCATTTTGAATTTGTCTGAGCACCACGTGTGGCCCTGGAAGAGAAAACAGGGCGGAGAATGACCCTCGTTTGGCTCTGAGATGACCGCCTAGGGAATGAAGGAGTCGCCCCTTTTACGACAAATAGTTTTGACTGAACATATAAATGAGACTCTTTGAATCCAGAGGCCGTGGTACCGTGGCCATAGCTTCCAATGTTCGACGAGCGCGTCACTAAGCCGCCAGCAGCGAGGAGAAGAGTCCGGCGGGACGGTCCGCGCAGGCACGGAAGTGGCGGGATGGAGACACCCACTTGCCCAGCTTTGTGGTCCTGTTCAGAGGAAGCCCGCCGGGGAGCTCCGGGCCAGGGAGGGAGCAGACTCCGCCCAGATCGCCGTGTGAGCTGCACGGGTGCAGCCCCAGCACCGGGGCCATTTCGGACCTTCCCCTTACTCTCCGTTAACATTTGGCACTTCCCCCCAGCGGCACCTGCTGTGTGCCAGCCTCCAGGCCCAGAGCAGAACTCGCCCAGGGCTCCCGAGTGAGCAAGACTGAGAACCAGACCCGAGGGCTGGCCGCCTTGCTGCATGGCCCCCGTGACTCCCCCCACACTCGGGTTCAGAGGGGCTCACTCGCTGGTGTCCCTGCCAGCAACACACCCTCGCCCCACCCCAAACCAGAAAGCAGCCCCACCGCACCAAACTGTCCTGTCGCCTCTTCACCCTCCGGGCCCCGACCTGGAGAGGTCAGCTCCAGAGCCAGGCTCGTCCTCCAGACCCCCAGGGAGCTGGCCCAGGCCTGCTCCGTCCAGGCTCACGTCCCCTTGCCGCGACAGGACCTCTGTTCTCCTCCCCTCGTCCAAGGCTCTGGTTCCTCCCAACCTTTTCCTGGGCCATCCCATAAGACCCCATGCTCCAAGGGCCCCGGGCCTGGTTTAATACTGTCTTGAAATTCTGAGTAACTTTGGAACAAGGCCTCGGCCTCTGGTGTTATCAAATCGGTCTTCCTGATGTCTCGACGTCAAAAGTTCCTGGCACCTGCTACGTGCTGTGTACAGCTTCTCACCATTTGTCTCGTGTGCCCTTTCTCTGTCTTTCTAGGCACACGCCAACCCCCAGGCTTATCAAATCGGGGCTTGGAGAGCAACTGGCCCAAGTCGCACAGCTATTTAGGGATGACTTGCTCTTCCCACGGGCCCCCTACTCTGACAGTTAAGAAGAGGATAGGAAGAAAAACGTTTTTATACTCTGGGACAACCTGTCAATCGAACTCGATACCTGAATTTGGAGCCTTTTAGGAACAAATAAGGAGCCAGGGGGAGGAGGGAAACACAGGTGAACCTGGATCGGGGTCCGGCGCGCCCTGCCTCGGGCAGGCCCCTTAGCCGGCCCACCTCCTCATCTCCAACACGGGGCCATAGCAACGGCACGCCTCTCGCCGGCTGCCCGTGAGGACTGTGCAGCGGGCTGCTGTTACACACCCGACACGGAACACGCAGTAAGAGAATTCTAACTACCGTTCTCTTCCACGGTCGGTTTTGCCAGCGTTTCTCAAAGTGTATTCCAGGGAACCCTCATTCCACGAAAAGTTCTAGCAAAACAAGGAGGAGGTTCCAGATCTTTCCATCCTCTCATAGCTTCCTTCTCCACACTCTGCTTGACCTACTCCCGAGGGTTTGTTTATGTCTCTTTTTTGGGGGGTGGGGAGCAATGAGTGTCACGTGAGTTTATACCCCAGTAACTGAGGACATGCCCTTCAGTGCAAGCTGGGAGAACATGGTATGTGGGTGCCTCTCCATTCTTTCTACTAAAATTAAACACTGGAGTTTTTATTAGCAATGAGTATCTTACTAAAAATGGGAGAACTGTCTGCACGACCTAAATTTTACTGGATTCTTTTTGGAAATATAGCTTGTCCTTTCCAATTATTATCAGAATATGTTTTTATTCTTTGCTCATCACCTGAGGACATTTTTTCATTGCTTCTAAGAGCAGAAGGGAGAGAGAAACATCAATCAGTTGCCTCCCGTAGGCATCTAGACCAAGGATCATCTGTGCTTGGACTGGGGACCGAACCCTCAACCGAGGCGTGTGCCCTAACTGGATATCGAACCCGCAAACGTTCGGCTGCAGGACGACACTCCAGCCAATGGAGCCACACTGGCCAGGGCTGGTCAAGAACACTGTTTAATATGGAGCCCACAGATCACAAAGGATCTGACCACCCCCCACTAATGTGTGCGAAACTTCGGTTTCCGGGGTCCGCATGTGAGCCGAGCTCCCCGCTGAAGCTTTAACGCCACTTTCAGTGAAGGGTTCAGAGCAGGGCTTCTAGGGGGTCCAGACAGCTGGCTTCCCTTAAGTCTGTCCTCCCCGCACCAGCTGCAGGACTCGAAGGGGCCTTCCAACACAAGTCCGTCGTCTGTGCTGGGGCTCAACTCCGAGTGGCGCTGGGGTGAGACCCGTCACGTCTCTCCGAGACATCACGCACGGCAACCATTTTCTCAGGGACGTGAATTTCAGATTGGCTGAACAGTACATGGAACGGTCTTTATTTCCAAAGCGTTGATCTTTAGGGCAGCTACCCCCTAAGTGAATCGCTTCCCGTCGGGACACAAAGGAATGGAAAACATATATAATGCACAGGGACGGTTTTTTCCAAAATCTACACAGATGTTGGAGAGAGGGGCGGGGAGGAGGCCTTCCAACTCTGAAAAGGAGGGACAGGAGAGGTGTCTGTGAGCTCCCATGGTGTCGTCCGGGTCCCGCGGATGACCAATGAGCTCGCGTGACTGGGTTCCCGGGTGGGAAACCCGCCCTTTTGTTCTCGCTCTCGTCTGCAGTCAAATCCAGTCCATCGCCTGCCCTGCCGTGGAGCCTCGTCTTCAAAACCGAAGTCCTGGCAACTTGGAGAAATGTTCGCGTCTAGATCAGTGAAAGCTGTCGACATCCTCATCCCAAATGACCGCCTGGCTTGCCCATTTTAATTAGGGGGGATGAGGCCGTCGCCCCCCCACTCCCCTCCCCCGATTCTGCCCCTCCCCCCAGGAAATAGAGATGACACGCAAGCAGTATTTTCTGGGTTCCTGTCTCCTGGGTGAGAGCTCATGCCAACAGCCCGACGGCTGCTTCCCGCCCCCGTTTTTGCAGCGGGAACCAAAACCAGGTGAGACGAAGCGGCTCGCCCACGGCCACACAGGTGACGCAGAACCAGACCCCTGAGCAGAGCTGTAACAAAAGCCTGCGTCTCCACAGCCCATGGGAGGGCCCCAGGGACCCCTACGAGGCTGTGACAGGCTTGGCCCAGCACAAGGAAACTCCCCACGTCTCTCGGAGATAAAATAGACATCTTTGATGGTGACAACCACGGATTCTGTGTTGACAGAATCCATTTGTTCCCTGCAGCTCTTTCAAATATGCTAAAAAAATTGGCCGCTTGAGACCCTCGAGTGGGGTGGGGTGGGTGGGGTGAAGGGCCACTTTGTGTCTCCAACTCTGCCCTACAGGCAGCAGAGTTAATAATAGAACTAAAATGCATCCTCATTCTCCCCATCCAGCATTAGTAATCCCTCTTTCTGTTCATCTGCCTCCTTCTCAAAGGGGTTTGAGATGCCCCGAAACTTAAAAAGATCCCTCTTTTGTGAAGCTCGCAGTGCACGGCCATTCCCCCCGACCCTGGATTCCGTCGCGTTCCGAAGACTCTCCCAAGCTGTTCTGCAGTGCCTCGGGTTCTGTTTTCATGAGGTCTACTCAAACGCTTTTTCATTTTCCACGTCTGGAAATCTTTTTTTAAGAAAGACACACACACACACGCACACAAGGAAATAATTTGGAGACAAAGGCTTAAGTACATCCAGAGCTCCCATTTTGAAGCCGTTTCTTTGGTCTTCTCCGAGCACTGCCTTCGAAAGCCAGGCCGGCCCTCCCACCCAGGGCTGGGGCTGCCATTAACACCTCCCCGTCCCCACCGGATGCTGGAGCTGCAGAAACAGTGGGAGGCCACGGGACGGAGACTCGCCATCTGCTGTGACACGAAAAGTCACATTTCAGGAAACCCGAGGCGTCCTGAGCTTGCGGCCCCTCCTGCTCGGTCTTTTCCTGGCTCTTCTTCCCCTTCTGCCTGAGCCCCATGGAAGGAGTCCCCGTTCTCAGCCCCGGAAAGGCAGCTAAGAGGGAGGTTATTGGGTCCCCCCAGTAGGAGGGGAGTGGAGTTTAATATGTTACTGCCACTTGAAAGAGCTCTGGGGGGGGGCCTCGAAAGCACATGACTGGGGGCAGCCCTGGGGACAGCCCTTCGAAGAAACCCCCGAAAATCTGGGGCTTCCATTCCAGGAAAATTCACTAGACACAAGACACCGGCCGCAAGTCCGTGTCTGCAAACAGTGACGTACTTGACCCAGGCTCTGAACCAGGTCCCTGTGACAGCAGGCTTTCAACTCGTCCGACCCTGTGGGCGCTGGCCCAGCCTCGCTGCCACTCGCTGGGGTCCTGGCTGGACACGGAGGGGCTGCCCCGAGTCCTCCACTCTCCCTGGTAAAACCGAGTGAAACGATCCCTGTTCGGTGACTCCCCACTGGCAGAGAGCCGCACAGACGATGCGGTGGGGACGTCCCCTCGAAAGCGGCCTCCTTGCCGAACGAGGTCACCAGGGAGGATGTGCTGAGCACCTGGGGGTGGCGTCCGTCCCCCCGAGGGCCACGTAAAGAACCTCCACAGCAGCTGCCCACATACTTGGGAATTCATCCAAAGACTTCATCCCCGGGTCCGAGACAATGACCTTCAAGCAGAAAGTCCCATCTCCGTAGAGGCTGGAAAAGCTCGATGCCCCAATGCAAATGTGAAAAACATTTCACCCTCTGATGTGCCAGGCGCCTGGACAAGGCCGTCTGCGTTTATACTGCTAAGGGTAAACCTTAGACTAGTTCGGATTTTCACTGAGGGGGGGGCTGCCCTAGGAAATGCTGCAGAGCACGCCCCCACCTCTTCCCTCCCAGCCCCGAGATGCAGGGTGCCAGGGGCTCCGGGGTGGGGCTCGGTGTCTGTCCCCCTCACCTCCTTTCCCGGTCCCAGACCTGGGGGCCCCTGCCTCCCCCCACCCATGGGGTTCCATCGTAAAATCACTCAGCGTGGCTAAGCTGCTCTCCTGCTTTAAGGAAATGAAACGTGCTGGTTTGTTTTCTGGCCTGACTCGCGATTAAGTCTAGAAGAGAAACTTATTTAAAATAGAGCCTTTACAATAATTAAGTCGAAACATCTGATAAAATGTCCTCGACTCTGGACTGAGAGTGACGGCCGGTCTCCATCGGCGGGGTCCTGAGGCCACGTTCTCCGTCTGCCACCCCGGGTCCCAGCCACCGAGGGGTTTCCTGCTGCCCACTCCCCCCACCCCAGGCACAGAGCGCCCAGCTCCTCCTCGTGGGCTCAGCTGAGCTGGCTCTGGCCCTGAGCTGCTGAATCAACTGATGAAGGTTCCAGAAGAGAGACAAACTGGTTTCCTGGAACGGCTTCCCTGGAGACCTGAGTCACGTCCAGCTGTGGCTCAATTTTGAATTTTGAAATTAAACCCGTCCTCGAGCCCTTCCTTCCAGTGGCCAACCCTGCGCACTCTGGAGCCGTGAAAACAGGCTGCACAGCACAGACCCAGGGAGGGGCCGGAGCCGCGTCCCGCCACTTTCCCAGGCCTCTCCCGACTCAAGCATTTCCCTGCGCTTCCCGAGTCGTAGCTGCGCGAGAACGGCTGGATGACACTGAGCTGTACAGCCAGACCCCCTCAGAAGACCGACACTCTGCCTTTGGGAGAGGGTTTGGCAGAACTTTGCATATCTGTCTTATTTTTCTTCTCTCCTTTTCCTTTCCAGATTTTTTTAACAATTACCTCTTCACTAAATAAAATACACTCCCCCACAGAAGATGTGCCAATGCAAAGAAGGGTCTTCCTTCCCAGGATGCTCAGCCCCGTGCTCTCGGGGACGTGTGCCCCGGGGGTGCCTGGTCCCGGCCACCTGTGCATGGAACCCCAACAGGAGGGGGCGCCCAGGAAACGGCGACCTCAGGCCACTCAGCCACCTGCAGTCTCAAGGGGGCAGAGAAGGCACCCACCAAGGTAGTCGTGTTTTATTTAACATTCTGAGCAGCCAGATGGGAACCACGCTTGCCGGCCAGAATGAAGGGCCTGTGTCTTGGCCACTTTTGTCCCTCCCGGGACCCCAGGCGCCCTGCCGTGGAGCAGGAGCGCTCGCTGAGGGGAGCAAACAGCAGGCTGAGACCCCGCGGAGGGCTGGGGCTCTTCCCTCGGAGCCGGATTCCGTGACTTGGGCCCCAGGCAGGGACGTCTCCCAGCCCTAAGTCTGGGAGTCAGCCATCTACTTTGTATCAACAAATACTTTAAATGGGACGTCCATAACTGCCATGTGTGCGCACTCTTCGCAATATGTTCAAACAGGTTGCCTAGCAGGAGAAACTAGCCAAGGGCAGGCAATGAAAGGCTTGAGTCACTGCCTCAGTTCATCTTAACATCCCGCCAGTTCCCACGGGCTGTTAGCTGAGTCCCCAGGAGAAACCTCGC
>CM052541.1:1585836-1623701 GCA_028533065.1 Trachops cirrhosus | reverse complement strand
GCCTCCCTGCAAAGCATGCTCTCACCTCAGGGCACTCCCTATCTGACCTAGAGAAAACTCTCAGTTCACATCTTTGGAGGCTGCAGTCCCATTTCCTAAACACTTTGTGTGGAGACCACCTCCCGGGGGTTCCTGACGTTTCCCCCAGCTCTGCGGAATAGCTACCCACCGACGCTCTCCCGGCAGACCCGGAAACCCCACCCTAAGGACTCCCGCGCCCCTCGGAGATTCTTTTCGGGCGCTCAGGGGGACATACCGCCCTCTAGAGGAAAGAAAGCCAAACTTCACTTTCAGGAACAGGGCTCTAACTCAACATTTCACCTCCTTCCAGAAAGAGCCCACAAGACCAAAAGGCGTCCAAAGTGATGTTTCTGAGCATTGGCCTCATTAAGTTCCGAGGGAGATTAATCAGGACTTGGCGTGTGCTGAGCGGGGGGCCGTCACGACCCGGGGTTCGGAGAGGACAACGAGCATCTTTTCTGTGAAGGGTTCTCCCAAGAATTTTTTACATCGGGAGGAGAGAAACCATATCTGCGAATACCTAGTTCAAAGCTGTCTGAATGTGCAGGGACTTCTTTTAAAGCCTCCCTGCTTTAAATCGTGATGCACGGGGGGGGGGGGGTTCATTTCCTTAGCTGGAGCAACTAATAAAATGATTGAAATGTCAGATCACTCCTGGGGTCGCCCCCTGCTCCTGAAGGAGGTGCTGGGCTTCACGGCCGCCTCCCCGGCTAAGGCGCCAGGAAAAGCCCGCTTCCTCGGGTTGTGGTGGGAAAGCCCACTCATGGGGGGCACGATGCCCCGTTCAGACGGGGGCGTCCCAGGCCACGTCCGCCTCTTCTCCGAGAGACAGCAAACCCTCCGGCTCTTCCCAGGAGAACAGTGCCAAGAGCCAGCTTCCACATGGAGCTTTTGGCTGAATGACTGCCACGCCTGCGAGACAGTTGCATGCCACAGAACCCGTGACTTGCCGTGGAATCTCACATGAAAGTGGGTGCTGACACGCCCTGCTGGTGGGGACCACGCTTCGCTCGCCCGCTGCCCGAGCGCTGCAGGGGGAGATCTGAACCCCGACAGCGGCAGAGACGCTGCGGCTTTCTCAGGGGGGCAGGGCGTCTAAGCCGGCTTAGGGGGGGTGGCCGGGGCAGCCTGCACCCACCGCACCCACTGCACCCACCGCCGAGGTCCAATGGGGCACTCTGCAGGGGCCACAGGCTGATTGCCGACTGCCAGAGGCTGCTCCCCACTCTGACCCCACGGACGTGTTAGCTTCTCAGCTCAGTGTCACAAGAGCAGGGCGACAGTGACCCCTAAACATGACAGACACAGGGGGGGTGCAGACGAAGGACAATCGTTGTTCAGGAAGATGCTTTTCTGCCATCAAAAATGTCCTTAAGACCCAATGCGAACGAACATTCACCACAGACCCGATCGCCAGAGGGCCATGGGCGCCGGGAGGTGGCCACACCCTCTAGGTCCCCGGCTGGGAAAAGAGGGGACAGCCGAGGGGCGCCGCCCTGCTCGGGGACCCTTCCGCGAGTGGGCCCCCCCAGCCCACGTCCTCTCAGCGCTGCCTCACTGCCGGGCACAGGGAAGGAGACCCTAACCCTTGACAAATAACGTGCTTCTCAACCAAGGAGCCGTCAAGACCACGTGGCCACTCCTAGACCTTGCATTCCTCCCAAAGCCCCTCGCCTCCCCCAACCCCCGCCACACGGCACCCTCAGCAGCAGGCCCACGGGAGGCGCCACCCACGAGATCCCCGCGCAGGGCCAGTGCCGTCGCTGCGGCTGGCTCACCTGTCCAGCGCGGTTCCCTCCGCGCACGGGCAGGGACTCGGGGAGCCCAGCGCAGATTCCCATCACTTGTAGCAGACTGAGGGAGCGGGGCACCATCTTCTGGGGGCGCAGAGCAGACGCACGTGCAGACCCAGAGGCCGTCTGCTTTTCTGCCCCAGTCAGGGGTTTCCTGCCCTCTCGCCGCCCACGGGTCCTGTGGCCTCAGCGAGTAAGTCAGCCTCTGGGAGCACCCTATTCTTCCTCTTCAAAACTGCAGAACCACACCTCAGAGGGCCCACCAGGGACACCCCCACAACCACCCCAGAAGTCCCGACAATGTCCCACAGCCCTCTGCTCCTCGGTGGGATTTGGATTAGGAACAAAGACTGCTTGGGCTTAAGGCCAGCTCTGTGCAAGTTCCTGAAGTGTTCGGAACGGATCCCCTGGGAGGTGGGGGACCCCAGGTTGAGCACAGTCTGTCTGCATGAGCTCAGAGCACCCCAGGAGCCCTCGACCCTACAGCTCTCAAGGACCCACCTGGGAAGGGGCCCTGGCCCTGCGGTCCCACTGGGCGCAGGGCACCCCCCACACACACAGGCTCAGAGCGGTTCATTCGTGGGGTCCCGACCAGCCCCTAACCCTGCCCTTCGGGCTGGCTGTGAAGTGCTGGTTTTCGGAGTCCCCCATATTCCACGGGCCCTTCCCGGGACCCCACCCTGCTCCACCCCGCACTGATTTCTTAACACAGTAAGCCCTTGAATGAGGTCCCCAAGGCAGGCTGGCAACTGTCAGGAAACACTTTCCATCCTGGGCGAGAGGACCAAGCCCCACCCTCCCGGCCAGGGAGCAGCCCGGGCCTCCCAGCCTGGCACCAGCCCCCCATCTGGGCAGCACAGGCCGGCCCGTGGCCCCAGGGCCCCCGGCCTTATCCACCGGGCACGCCGCCGAAACACCAAATGCCTTCTCCTCATCTGACCCTGCAGCTCCTTTAAGCCGCCCCAGGGGACAAAGACTTCAACGGAGGTTCCTGAAAAGATGAAGCCCTGGCGGTCATGGCTCACTCTTGACTTGGCCCCGAACCTGGACACTAAAGTCACCGCAGTCCCCTAAAGGCCACGGATGTGCTCCGCCAGCCGGGACCGGCGCACCTGGGAGAACTCAGAGGCACCTCCCAGGGAGCAGCCCTGCAGGTAGCTCTGGGAGTCTCCCCAAGACGCGCCTGCTAACAAAGCAGGCTCCCACCGAGTGGGGGAAGGAGAAGGCGGCGTCCCCCACCTCCTGGGCCCAGAAGCACAGCCGCCCAGAGCACGGGCTGAGCTGGAAGCCCCAGGCGCCCCGCGGCGGCAGCCCAGGTACACCCGCGGGCAGCCCAGGGCCTCAACCGCGTTAGGGAAGCCCAGTGGCCAAAAACCGAGGCAGAAAACTCGGCCGAATCTTCCAGAGACCTGCAACTTGTAAAGAAAACGGACGCTGATGGAGGGACCCTGAGAGCCACCTCCCACGGTCCCCAGCTCCAACGAGTTCCCTCCTCGACGCAGCCTTGGGGCCACGAGGGGAAGCCGCACTCACCCTGAGCAGACCTGAAGAGGTGGCTTCCCTGGGCTGCTGTGCTCAGTCACGCTGGGTCTGGCCCATGGCCGTCCAGCTCCCGGCGTGTCCCTTTCTTTCTGGAGGAGAGGGGACCTGAGTGGAGGGGGAACACTCCCTGGAGGTCCCTGCAGGAGGCTGGAGCAGGGGAGAGCGCGGCGGCCTTTGGGGGAAGACCGAGCTGCACACTGGCCGGGGTCCAGGGGTACAGTTAGGGCCTCCTCCGGCCCCTCCCCCTCCTCCTCCCCCTCCGCCCGCCCCTCCGCCCCTCCCCACAGCCAGCGCCCGCACTGTAAATGAAAACCAGACTCTGCCCTGCTGCTCCTGGCCCCCGCAGCCGCTGAGGTCACCCTCTGAGGACTGTCTTCCCCCAACACGCGTGGGGCTGGGCTCCCACAGACCCCGGCTCTCGAAAAAGAAACTCACCCCTTCTCCGCGTCACCCCTTGGGCTGGGCCGCCGGCGGCAAGGAGAATAAATTTTGGAATTTTTTCGTGGGTCTCCATAGTGTTCCTGCGGTGTTTTCCAACACCAGCGGAAAGGAAAACAGGAAATGCAGTTGCCCCTCCGCCCTCACCACGCCCGCCTGCCCGTTTCTTCCTGACGTTTCTGAACAGAGACTTCTCCTAACAGCCCCCCCCAAACATTAATGCCGCAATCAAAGCCGCCCCGGCTTCCCACTCCCCGGAGCTCTGTGTGCCTGCAAAGAGAAGAGAAAGGGGGGCCGCGTTTTTCTCACAGTTCTGGAGTTAACGATTCTGAGTGTGAGGCTGGGGACCCCGTGCCGGGGCACGTCCCCGGGGAAGAGAACAGTTCCCTTGCTCAGAGTTTCAAGGACATTCTTGAGAGAGGACGTGGGTTCCTACGAGGCTTGGCGCGGTGCTGGCGCTTTGATACCGGTTCTCTCTTCGATGGCGGACAGCGACACCCCAAGCCCTTTCTGATGGATGTGCATGCCGTCCTTTGTTAGGGCCGGGGAGGGTCCCATTGCACGGACGAGGGGAACCCGGGCCGTAGCAGAGCTCCGCGCTCAGCCCTGGCCTGGGACACGCCCCAGCTTCCCGCGGCTCCCCTGGTCCCTGCCCCGGCGACAGCTCGGGCCGTGTGAAACGCAGGGGGAAGGCCTGCTTTCGTGTGGTGGGCAGGGCGGTAACGTGGGTGCGATAGTCTGTGGTTTTAATGTGAACGTCTCACCGAACGTGCCAGGTGGTATGCTCGAGGGCCATAGTTATGTAACGGAACAGCATGCTTATGACTTTGTAATAAACAGGGGCGTCGTTTGTGCTGGACCCTGTGTTAGAGACACCCCCTTTAAGTCCAAGGAATAAGGGGAGACGGCACCCGAGAGACCATGCCCGCGCCCCTCCCGCAGCCCCAGTGCACCCTGGGGTCCAGTCCCGCAGAATGTCAGGCTAGGGGACGGGGCGCATGGTGGCGAGTCCCAGCTTCTGCCCTGCTGGTGAGAAAGTGAGTGGAGGCTCTGGGGGGAGCCACATCACCCGTGTGGTGTGTGGAAATACGCTATTTAAAACAGCTGAGGAGGGCCCTTCCTTGGAATCAGGAGAACAAGAGTTACAGAGAGAAAATGATTCAGTCAGGCACTGCACTCGATGACCTTGAACTGCCCCAGGTCACCTATGACCTAACTCTCCAACACCGCCTGTGGCTCCAGAAACCCCCGAGGCCGGTGACCGTGGGTGGCGAATCTCCGGGGTCCCCGGACTGAGCGCCCGGGCTCCTGTGGTTTCCTCGCTGGCTCCTGGGACACGGGGTCCTCGCTGCGATGTCCCGCTCCTTCTGCCAGCGGGGCCCTGGGGGACTGTCCCAACTTTGGTCAGCACCGACCTCATCATCGAGGGTCCTGGGTCTGCCGGCCACCTGAGGACCCTCTGAGGGACCCCTCGGGGGCCGCAGGGCCTCCCGATGCAGCTTCCCCTTCCGCGCTGGGGCGAGAACTGGTCTGGAGACATCTCGTCTCCTCGGGCACAGCAGGGAAGTTTCCCGCCCGCCTCCCGGGCTCCCCCGGTGGGGCTGGGTCCCCCTTCGGGGCACAGCTGTGGTGTGGAGAAGGCAGATGGAGGTGCCAGCCGCTCCCCTGCTGCTCTGGCTGCTCTTCGGGCCAGACCCCTTTCCCGGCGGGGGTGCCCATGGCAGCAGCTACTGTGGCACTGCGCCCCCAGAGACATGCCCGCACCTCCAGGTGTGGTGGGCAGAGTTCTGAAGGCGGCTCCAGCCTCCATCCCAGTGCACAGGGGCAGGGGGCAGGGGGGCAGGGGGGCAGCTGGGCTCAGAACCCCCAGTAGCACCACAGCTCCCGTGGCTGAAGGGAAGCGGTGACTCCGCATCCCAGCTGAGGACGCCGCCACCCCATCTTCTTCGTTCCCGAACCCTGGACCGCCTGCCCCTCAGCACAGGCTCGGCTGTGCGCCCCCCGGTCCCCACTCCCCAGGGCCGGCCGGAGGACCGAGGCGGGACGGCGTGGCCCTGCAGCCCGCTCCCCGGGCTCCCTGGGGGCTGGCAGCAGCCGGGCGGGGCCTGCCGTCCGGCATGGAGCCCCAGCTGGTGACGGTGCACTCAGACCTCGGCGCTCGGCCTCGTGCTTCGGAAAGCCTGCGCGTGTGTGCTTCCTGTGACAGGCAGAGAGAAGGAAGGAAAGGACCCCGGGCGCCCGCGGGGTGGAGGGTGCGCTGCTGTTTGGACAGGCCTCCCGCCAGGGGGTGCGCCCGGGTGTCTCCTGGGAAGGACCCCGAAAGAGTCTCATCCGCCCCGTCGCATGACGCGGACGTGTTCGAATTCGCTTTTTAGGGGAAATGTGATTTCTCCTCAGATCTCATCTCTTCCTCCTAATTCACCAAAGGAAGTCGACGCTGATGGAGAGGGCACTGTGGGTGGCACGCCTCCCGTGGCCCTGGCTTCGTGGACGGCCTGGCAGTGGGGACGAGACCCGCTGAGCTGGTGGGAGCGGTCACCAGTGCTGCTGCTGGCGCCCTGGGGGAGGGGCGTGGGCGGTTCACAGCCAGCTTCCAGGACGGAGCTCCCGGAAGTCCACGTGGGACCCCCGCGTGGGAAGCGCCCCCCAGAACTGTTCCCCGCCCTGCTGCCCTAACAACCAGCATCCCATAATAAGCACTGGTAGCACTCACAAAGTTGATGGGCCCCAGAAGCCCACCTCCGGGGCCGTTGGCCCAGACTCACAGCCCCTGGATGGGCCAAGAGGTGCCTCAGTGGCCCCGCGCTGGGCAGGCCTTTCCGGGGTCCAGCCACACCCCAGCTTCTGGGCCCCCAGGATCCCGCTCCGGACCAGAAGGCCCTTGCCAGCAGGCGTTGGAAACGCCCAGGAATGACAAGCGGACACAAAGACTGCAGCATTATGGGTAAAGGGAAGTCCAGGTCCTACGTGACTGCGCCCCAGGCTGGAGCCATCGCCGCATTCCTGAGATACAGGGAGAGCTGCACTCAGGCTCCGAAGGGGCAGCAACTGAAGGGCCCACGGCTGTGCGCCTCCCCGGTGGGAACGGGGAGGGGTCGGTTCTGAAGTCGGGGCGCATCGCCCGGGCCAATGCGACTCGGGGGGCGGCGGCGGCGTCCTGTCCCCCAAAAGGCCGAGGTTTCGATTCTCGGTCGGGATTCGTACGGAGGCAACCGATCAGTGCCCCTCTCTCGCATGGAGGTTTCCCTCTCTCTCTCCTTTTCTCTCTAAGGCAGTGAACGTACTTTAACCAATACATAAAGCTGGGGCGCAGTGTCAGAGGGCCTGTCCGTCGGAATCACCGATCCCGTGCAGGGTCCCGGGTTCGCACAGACTTGCCAACGCCGAGGAAGCTCTGAGCGAGGAAGACCAGGGAAGTCAGGGCGCAGCTCTGCCTTTGAGATAAAAACCGAGTTCCCGGGAGAGGCTGGGCCTGGGGAGTGGGGGGGAGAGGCTGGCCTGCAGAGCCCACGGCAGGGGTCTGCGTGTGCAGGCTGGGTCACGGGGTCACGGATGACGTGCTTGTGTGAGTGAGGCTGGAGTGCCCCTTCCTGGGGGAGGGGGTGGTACGTGAGACTCCAAAGTCAGCTTACAGTGAAATGCGCCAGAGGGGCAACCTGCTACTTCAGGAGAAGGGGTGTGAGCACAGCCACGGAGGAGGAGCTGAGCTGTCCCCACCCCCGACCCCAGGACCCCGAAGTGGGGGGTGGCTGGGGCTCCTTAGTCCCCCCCCACCCCAGGCCGCTGTCAGCTTCCTTCAGCAGCACAGTGGAAAGTGGGAATGAGGCCTCCTTGCTACTAACAGACCGTGGGTCTTGGGCAAGTCGGCTGCCGGGCTCAGTTTCCTCATCTGCAGACCTCGAGGTCGCCGTCATGACCCCTGGTCCTGCTGTATCCACTGCATTGGCCTCCGCCTGACCTCCAGCCCCAGGCTGCTGGCTCTGACTGTGCCCGCAGTCCCAGCCCCAGCCTCAGGGCCGGAGCGGGAGGGTGTGAGGGGGCTCGCCACCCCCGCCCCAACCCGCACTTGGTACAAACACTCTGCTGTGACCCCCCCAGCGGGCTCGTCCGCTGCTCGAAGGACACTGTGGCAGCCATTTCCGAGAGTCTGAAGCTCAGTGACATTTCTCCTCCACCGGCCGCTGCGAAGGGGACTGGAGTGCCGTTGGGGACATCTGTTATGTCACTTGTCTAGCCCGCACCTCCCCTCTCGGGGGGACAGCCCTCCCCTACCTTCATCATGTGCTTGTAGAGCAGCCGCCAGCTTCCCGCAGAGCCTCTGGGGCGGGCACGGGACACACATGGGCCCAGCTGGCTGGCCCCAGGCTTCCCGGCGTGCGTCCGCAGCCAGCCGGTGTTGGGGCTCCCTGAGGGGACCCCAGGAGCTGCCCTAGTTGCAGCCACGTGAAGGGAGCCAGCAGAGAGAAGGGGACAGAACCATCAACCCCTGCTTCCAGATGTCCCCAGGCCCCTCCACCTATGGGGCCCCCCCACCTCCTCTCTCCCTTTGAGTGTGTGAGCCAAAAGCCACTCTTTTCTCACACCGATTCGAGTTAGGCGCCCCGACTTGCAACCCGAACAGCCTGCCTGCCACCTGAGCAGCCAGCGGCTGCTCCCAGGGCCCGTGCCGCCTCCGAGGCCGGCAGCTCATGCCCCACAGCTCCACGACCGCCCCCCTGCTCTCGTGAAAAATCTACGTCCGGGTTTTCCTCGCTTTGTCTCAAAGCCCCTTTTCCCGTCGAACAGACAGGAGGTAAAGCCCTTGTCACTGAGAGGCACGTGGACACCAAGCCTGACACGGAAACCGGTTCGAGGAAGCATCGCCCCTCCAGGCGTGGGGCGGGGCTGCGAGTCCTGAGCCGTGGACTCGCACGCAGAGCCTGGGAACAGCCTCGTAAGGACGACGCGAGTTCTTGCAAAGGAACGCCAAACCGGAGGAACTTCCTATTTGCCTCAAACCCGTCACTTTGGGGGAGCGTGTGAACCCCTCCGCTTGGGGAAAGAGAGGATGGCTGAGAGCAGAGGCCATGAGCCAGCACTGAGCTGGCGCTAGGAAACTTTGTGTCAAACGCCCGGTTAAAAATATAGCATACTTCCCAGAATTCGGTGAGCTGCAACCGTGCTCAGCTGATTAGTTTTAGGGATGGCAAACCCAGGGGGACGGTCCAAGAGGCCGTTGATCGGGATTCAAACTTTTTAGCGAGGAGATATTTGGTGTTCTAATTACCAGACTACACCAAAGTTCCAACGTGACTCATTTTCTTTTTTTTACGTTGAACTATGAATTCCCTTCGGAAAGAAATGGGCGTGTTGGTTCTTTCTTGAAGGACCGTGGCCTCAGGACTGATTTTCTCTCAGGCACGAAGTCAAACATCAGCTCATTTTCGCATCACCGCCCTCTCCCTTCCTGCGCCCGTCCAGCCACGGGCACTGAAGGGCCATTGTGTGCACAGGCTGTGCGGGGCGGGGAGGCGACCCCAGAGGACCCAGAGGTGGAGGCTGCCCTGCGGGGTGGGACTGGATCTCCTGCTGCAGACCAGGCCCAGGGGAAGAAGAGGCCTGGGCGCACCCGGGGTAAATGCCAGAGGCGGCCAGCAGAGGGCGCCCTCACTTCCCCGGGGCCAGCTCAGGCAGGTCCCGCAGGAGATGCCATTTAATTCGCAAGAGCAGGAAGGGGCAGGAAGCAGGAGGGTTGGTCGGGGGTCTAAGTGGAGAGGACGCAATGCCCGGATCCTGCCCCGGGCGGATCACGCCTCCAAACCCCAAGAGGAATGGGGAGGTGAGTTTCAAGAGGAAGGAACTCCGGGACACGGGGCACAGACTGAGGCAAGGGTGAGACCCTCAAGGGGCAGCAGAAGGGGTGGGAGTGTTCTGTAAAGTCTGGATGGAAGGGGACACGTGTCCCCCAGCCCCCCAGCACGCCGCGGAAGTCACACGCGCTCCCTGCAGCGGTGGCGGAGAACCCAGTGCCATGACCGCGGGCCGAAACCGCGGAAGTGCGGTCTCCGCTCCGGAGGCTGAACTCCAAGTCCGAGGAGTCCGCAGGGGCACGCTCCCTCCGCCGCTGCCGGGGGAGGGTCCTCGGGTTCCCCTTCCAGCTCTGGGGGCTCCGGGCGCCCCTCGGCTTGTGGCAGCATCGCTCCGATCTCTGCGTCTGTCGCCCCACCGCCTCCTCCCTGTGTGCCTCCGCCTCCTCGTGGAGAGAGGTGAAACCGGGTCAGGGGTCGCCCACCCCTGCGTGACCTCGCCTTAACTCGTCACGTCTGCAAGGACCCTGTTTCAAATAAGGACACATTCAGGGTGTGGAGGCAAAGGGGCCGCATGCTAAACCTCACACAGGCAGAGACGGCAAGCCTCCACTAGGACGGGCTGAACAGAAACCTTCCCTACGGAAAGCGTCATGGCCGGGAGTCCTGTCCTGGGCCTGTGGCTTCCTTGACAAAGGCCAGGGTTTAGGTCAGCCGAGCCCGCCCGCCCCGGGAATGTCAGGGTAATTTCCTTTCCAGGCCCCTCCGGCCCGCCCACCGCGCCGGAGCACCAGACTCTCGGAGCCCGGCTGCTGCAGGCTGGTTCCAGCACTCCACCTCCGCGGGCTGGGCGCGCTCGCCACTGACTGCCCTCCCCGCCCCCCAGGTGGAAGAGGGGTGTGCCCCTGCGTTCTAGTCTTTCTCTAATCCCAGGGGTTCTCCCGACTTACTTTCCCCTGCTCCCTTAACCTAAAGCGTGTAAAATAAGCTGCAAAACTATCATTTTCCAGAACATTTTCTCAATCCATTGAGATTTTTGCTTCCTGGCAATTGTCGTCAATTTGGCTCAAATAAATGCACAAAAATTCTCTACAGGTTCGCACGTTTCTGACAGCGGCTCCAGGTCCTGGGGGCGGGACTTGGACACGCCCTTCCGGGGAGTCGCCACCAGACCCAATGTCGCTCTGCGGCAGAAAACCGGGAAGTCCCTCGTGGAGGAGCTCGCAGGGCCGAAAGAAAAGGAGGTCAGGTGCGACACTGGGGGTCCCCCCGAAAGTAGGTGGGTCCTCAGCCAGCTGCGAAGGTCGTCACTCCACAGGCCGGTCCGTGGACACAGATGTGCAACCAGGTGTGTGCCGGTCCTTCCTAGGGACGCCGGCTGGACCTCGGTAAGGAACGGGAACTTCAGCCGGCAGGTGTCATGTAACGAACTAAGGAACTCGGGAGACCCGCAAGGCAGGGAGCAGAGAAAGCCTTGTTACTGGGGACGGTGAGTATTCCCAGGAGTCGAAGAAAGAATATTGCAGGCGGGAAACAAGGAAAGAATGGTGTTTTTCAAGTGAGGATACTTGCTGAGTATGACATCTCTCTAGAAATTAAACACACCAGAGCACAGCGCCCCCGGGTGCGGGTTCTAAAACCGTGGGGCTCACAGAAGCAGAGAGTGGACGTGGTCGCCGGGAGCCGGAGGTGGGGACGCGGGGAGACGTGGGTCACAGATCTGGGGGAGCTGCCGGCACAGACTCAGGGCCGAGCTGAGTAGGCCCTGGGAGCGCGAGTGCGGCTTGGTGAGGAGACTCAGGAAAACTCTACTGCTTCCTTAAAGTTGGACGGGAGCGTAGATATCGGACGCCCTCATCCCAAGAAAATGGGAATTATGTGAGGTGACAGGTGTGCCAATGGCCGTGCTGTCACTCCCCAGTGTCTCCGTGTCAGGACGTCACGCTGTACGCCACAAATACTGCCAGTTTTATTTGCCAGTTATACTCCCACACGTCTTGGAAAAACACCGCAGCAAAACCAAAGCATGCAAGGGGAGTTTTTGGAAGACTAACTTGAGGAGATGCCTCGGAAAACAGGACAAATGTCAGAGAGAAAACTAAACCAATAGACAAGAAAGTTGCAGGTCTATTGGAGAGGTCCACTATCTGAGAAATACAAGAAACAGAATGGAAGAACAGAAAAAAATAAGGAAAAATTATTAGATAAAGAATATGAAAAAAGGAATAGAACAGTGAAATAGGACAGGATAGAATTAGAGACAGCGGGATGGGTGGGGTGGGGTGGGATGGAATGGAATGGAATAGAATAGAACAGAAAAGAATTAGAAGAGAATGAGAACAGAAGCAGAAACGGCGGGATGGGTGGGATGGAATAGAGGAGGACAGGGCAGGGCAGGACAGGACAGGACAGGACAGAAGAACACTGATGCCGGACACCGCCACCTGAGCAGCGGGGAGGGCGGAGCAGACGAGAACAGGAGGCCTGGGCTGCAGACACGGCTGCCCCCTGCCTGGCTGTGACCGTGAGCCGGTCACCCACGCTGAGCCCCAGCATTCTCTGTGGCAAACTCGAACAACTCCCGCCTTCCTGTCCTCGCAGTGTGGTCACGGGCCGGTGAGAGGTGTGAGTGGAGAGGTTTGAAGGCCCCCGGAGGGTCTGGTGGACATCGCAGGTAAAGAGCCCCCACTTGGCCCCCTCCGCCAGGAACACCTCTGAGAGTCACAGCATCCTCAGTGTCCGATGAGGGACCCCTCCTGCCCCTGGGGCTGCCGGTGGGCTTGTGCCCTTCCCCTCTGGACCCCACGGGACCACCAGATGGGGGGGAGAGATGGGAGACCATGGCCAGTGGGGAGGGCTGCCCGGGACTGGGAGAGGATGGCAGGTGGGTGGGGTCGAGCCAGCAAGATGACATGGCAGTGAGTAAGGCTGGAAGCAAGCAAAGGGAAGCCAGCCAGCTCACCGGCTGCCCACCCACTGCAGCCACAGACCGGGAGGGGCCGCGCTCGGGGCTGGGGTCGCTGCGGCCTGGAGGGGGGCAGACGGGGCGACGGGGCGGGCACACCCACTGCAGCGCCTCCTCAGCCCGCCCTGCCCCCCGGGGCGCCGTGAATGGGGCTCTCACAGGGGAGCCGTCAGCCAGGGCGGCTACTGATTCACGGTCCACCAGCCGCAGTGAAGTCCTTTTTCCACTGGCTGCGAGCTGTAAACAGTAACGGTGACCGTGCCCGTGGGCCCACCACGCCCTCTCCTCAGCTCACCTCTGCAGCCCGGAGCCGAGGCTGGGGACCGAAAACCGCCCCATCGCTCCCCACCCACACCTCAGCGGCTGCGTGGGAGCTGCACGGGGGCAACACAGAGCCCCACTGAGAAAGTCACAAGGACTTCCGTCAGGTCTGCGGGCCACATCCTGGGTGAGGCGGGGGAGGGGCGGCCAGCCCGTTTCTTAGAGAGCCCGAGGGGGCAGATGGGGAGGCCCTGGCCTTCCCGGCAGGATCCCCAGCAGCAGCAGCCCGGGAGCCCGGGGCAGCGAGGCTGGGTGCACCGTTGCTTCACTCACCATTCATCACTGTTCATTCACTCACTCGTTCATTCCCCGGGGCGTTCACGCAGCGGGACCTGCCGGGGGCTGGGGACACTGACACAGACTCCGCACCGGGGAAGGGCTTGCACGTTCTCCGGACATCCTCTGGCCACCTTTGAATTCCCAGCAGGTGGGCCCCCTCCAGGGGCCACCGCGGAGCGTTGTCTGGTGATCAGGCCCACGGGTGGCTGCCACGGCGGAGACCCCGGAGCCCAGGAAAAGCTCCGGAGACACGGCCCTCTCAGGAGCCGCCCTGGCCGGCGTGCCCCTGTCGGGATGGGTCGCACCTGTGCGTGAGCTGTTCTCAGAGATCAGGGCTGTCACGGCCGCACCTTTGGGTGTCCCACCCAGCCCTGGGACCCGTTTCTCAACTCAGGGTGCTGCAGATGCGGCTGATGAAGGCTCACACCTGTCACCCTCTCTGTGGAACTGTCTTTGAACTCGTGAGGAGGCTCCCGTGGGCGGGCCAGGGGCCACACCGCTGCCTCGGAGTTCCTCGAAGCCCCGTGGACACCCCGAGCCTGCGGGCTGGCCGTCCTCACTGCTCTGTCCCCACATCTCCCCGGGAGGTGATGGATGCGGCCCTGAAGACCCTAACGGTGACCCTAGGGCCACTGGACCCTACCAGCGACCCAAAAGTCTCAGGGTGCCTTCTAGAAGCTTCCATCCCTCCCCAGCCGTAACCCACTGGGCCCGTCAGGGGCTGATTTTGCCGGGTGAGAAGGGGCCGGACAGAGGTGCCAGATCACACGGAGGCGTGTCCCCCAGGCCTGCTGCCCGGGGAGCTGTTCCTGTGTACGGGACGAGGGGACAGTCTGGCGTCCTTCCCCAGCCACCGCCGCTGCTGGGGTCTCTCACAAAGGACCCTCGAGAGGGGCTGCTCTTGGGGACAGCAGGACGTTGGAGCGAACTCCCTTTGAAATAAAACGCGCCCTGAAGGCCTGCGGACGTGACCTCTGTCACAGAGGGGGACCGCTGGGGTCGCGGCCTGGGGTCGGATCTCAGCCCTGTCCGGGCTGATGGGCGCGGGCTCGTCTCTCCCAGCCCCCTCAGCCCCACCCTCGGACTCCTCCCCGCTCCCCAGAGCGCCCCAACACAGCTGCCCGGCCCCCTCAGCGCAGCCGCGCGGGCGTTGCTGACTCACACACCTGTGTGTTGCAGCCCGGCCTGGCCAGCAAGCGTGTGAGCAACTATCAGATTCCCGACCGGTTTCCACTGACCCACATATTAACATAGTAGGGGCCGCTGGTCTCCTGAGGTTTCTGGACGCCGCTGCGTCCAGCAGAGTGACGCGCCGCTGTGGAACGTCGCCGGGGCAACGGGCCCCAAACAGAAAATACCAGCGTTCTGGGGGACGGTGCAGCACTCCCTGTGCACACTCCTTCCGCCCTCTGTCTGTCTGTCTGTCTTTTTTTATCCTCACCCAAGGACTTTTTTTTTTAAGGAGAGAGAGAGAGAAACATCTGTGCGAGGGAGAAACGTCAACCAGTTGCTTCCTGGATGCACCCTGACTGTGAATCGAACCCGCAGCCTGAGCATGCGCCCTGACTGGGGATCGAACCCGCAGCCCTGTGGTGCACAGGATGGCCCTCCAACCCGCTGAGCCACCTGGCCAGGGCCCACCCCCCCTCTGAACCCAGCGCCTACTATTTTGTTTCTGCCATTCCTTTTAAGTGTTCGAGTGTCATTTTACTCCCGCAATTTGAGGACCACCTCCCTCCCTCAAGTGGCCCTTTCTGAGTCGCCGCACTGTCTCCCGGGGCGTGCGGGCCCCGGTCCTCCCGTGTCAGGCTCCGCAGAGAGCGCGTTCAGCCGGGACCTGGGCTGGCGAGGGGCCGGGGTGTGCCTGCAGGGTGGGGGGTGCGGTGGGTTGAATGGTGCCCCCCAGACAACGTGCCCACGTCTTAACCCCTGGAACCTCAGAATGTGGCCTCATCAGGGAAAAGGCCTCTGCGGGTGTGAGGAAGGTACGGATTTTGAAATGAGACGCTGCTGAGTTGCTGGGGTGGACCCGGCAGGCCTCGAAAGCTGCCGAATGAGAGGCCGGAGAGGGAAGGCCCGGGGCCGGGGGCAGGCGAGGCGTGCGCCTTTCCGGAGCTTCCAGAAAAAGCACGGCTCTGCTGACACCCTTGTCCCAGACGCCGGGCCTCCAGAACCGTGAGAAAATTAATTCCAATGGTTTTGAGCCACCAGCCACAACTGTCACAGGGAGAGGCCCCTGGCACAGAAGGACGTGAGCGCATTTCGGGGGTGGGAAGGTCAGGGCGGACACTGGCAGGGGGTCCCTAACAAACCAGGCGCTGGCCTCCTGGTCACCCCGTCGAGGGGCCCGAGGTCACCAAGCCCAGGAAACCCCTCTGGCTCCCGAGGCTCCAAACTCAAGTCCCTGCCTCACAAAACAGGCGAAGACCAAGAAAATCGGCAAACGCAGGGAAAGAGGCTCTGAGTTAAAGTTCAAAGACAGCTGTGCACACCTCCAGAGTGACCACATGGGGGACTCCGAGAAATGAGGTGGGGCGACCTATTCTTAAAACGTGCACGCTGTGTTTTAAATTTTTCACTGGAATAACAATGACCACTTGGCGGCTGAACAGATGAGGATGAGAACAGGAAGGAAACGTGGCAGGAAACAGACCCGACGCGCTCTCCAAGGAAGCAGAACACAAGTGAGAGAAAGTTCCAGTGAAGGCGGAGAGAAGCCTCCGAGAGAATCAGTCCCAGGAGCCGGGAAGTGGGGCGGGAAATCGGGGCAGAAGTAACCCGAGGACACGCCCCAGAGCCGAAAGGCCGGAGTGAACAGCCCCAGGGGCCTGACAGCAGTAGCGCTGGCCTGGGGGTGACTCTGGGACCCACGTGGCGAGGGGCGCACAGGCGCCATCTCCCTCTGCCCGCCCCTTTACCCCCACCGCCCGTGAGGGAAGTGCTTACTCTTACTGGACCCTTCAAAAACTTGGTAACGTTTGCATTTCCTGACGTTCGCACCCTGAGAGAATGAGCCAAAAACTGGATCTAAAAGTGAAGCACACGCCCACAGGCAGTGTGCACGTTTCTCGCTGTAACGGGGACGGTGTGCGGAGATGAGGCTCCTTCCCCCAGCGGGGCTCCCTCCCGGGCCTGGCGCTGAGCAAGGCCAGCACCGAGAACGTGTAACGGTGCAGCCACCCGAGACTTTGGTTCCAGAGGGAAACTAACCACCCGAGTCACGCTGGACGCATCTGGCAAGGAGACGCACCCGAGTATCTATCTGCACACGTCTGCAGGGCGGGACCACGCACGGATGGGGTCCTGGGGAGATTCCCCACTTGGCACCCCACCCCGAGTGCCCTTTGCTTCTGCCGCCCTTTCCGAGTGGACGGCAGGAGCAAAGGGCACTCCCACCAGCACCAGCGACTGAGGAAACCAGAGGGGCTACCCGGGAGGGGGGTTCCTCGTTCCCAGAGGCAGGCGGGCGTGGCTAGGTGGGCACCGGGTGGGCTTTGCCCTGAGTCCCCGGGCTGCTGCGCCCTCTAGGCCCCCAGCCACCTCCCTGTGGACCAGTTCTCTTGCTGACTGTGGTCTGGCCCCTCCCACGTGGCCCTGGACCCCCACCCACCCTGATGGCAAAGTCGGAGAGGCTCATGCAGACAGAGGCTGAGAAGCAGGGGGTCACCCACAGCTGGACAGAGCTCTGTGGGTGGAGGAGCAGGTCCTGGGGGCCACCCAGCATCTGCCCTCGCCAGGCCCTCTGTCCTGCCGGTGGACTGACCACTGTGGGGACCGTGTTCTTTGGAGAAGGAAACACTGCATTTTTTTCACATGTTAAGCAACACCCAGTCCTGATTCTCCAGCTGAAATTTCCACAGATGTCCCTTTGGGCTTCGCTGTTACAGCGTCGGGAAAGCTGTTGAAAGGGAGCAGAGGTATTCGGAGCCTGTGTGTAGGGCTGGTGGTCCTGCAGAGAAAGTACCTGGGCGGAACCAGAACGTGAAGAAACCCCAGTGAGAGGGGCTCAGCAGGGGAGGGGAGGGAGGGCCCGGGGGAAGGAGAAGCAGGAGGGGGAGGGGACGTGAGGGTGTCAGCCCAAGAATAAGATGCAAAGGGGAAGCCGAGTTGTGCAACCTCGGTGTGACCTTTGGAACCGGGTAGGGGCAGCTGTCTGCCAGCTGAGGCTGGCTTTTATGTCCCCGCCGCACGCAGAGTGCAAATATTCCTCTTTCGTTCCAGCAGGCCCTGGGGGCGCAGTCCTTTCGAGAAGCGGAGTCCAGGACGAGACTGCAGGTGCAGGCCGGAGGCAGGGGCAGGAGGACGGGCCGGCCTGCAGACCCAGATGTGGGGCGGACACCCAGGGCAGGAGAAGCGGAAGGAAGAGCCTCAGGCTCTCATGACGGTTGACCGGTCCTCCATCAATGACCAGCTGTGCAGGCAGAATGAATATCTTGGGTCCTCGCCCCTAGAGGGGGACAGCTCTGGACACACCCTACGAGGTCCCCAGATGGCCCAAGGGAACCCAAGCTCTCCACACCCTGCCTGGCTGTCCCACTGCCCTGGGCCTCTCCCGGGACCCCTCCCAGCAAAGGGCGGTGCTGCAAATGCCAGCCCCAGGCTCTGTCTGCTTCTGAAGAGGCCCCGGACGAAGGTGCTCCGGACGCACAAACCAACTGCAGTCAATAGGATGACAGACGGAGGGGAACTCACACCGTAACTAAATTACATACCAATTCTCCCCACCTCGGCCACCAGGGGCTCCCTACCTGCGCCCCCAGGCTCAGAGACAGACGTGGCTAACCAATCACAGGTGGCCGAGGCCCAGCCCGGGAGAGGCCCAGCTCGGGACAGCAGCATCCCGATCACTTAGTCACGTCTGTCGCAGGTGGAGAAGCCTGGGGATAAGCCCCTGGGGGTTTGCCAGTCCCAGTGGGCAGAGCCCAAGACCCACTCAAACACTCTCCCGGTCACCCAAAACGGCTAATTCTCCTCCCTCCGTCGCCAGCCTTGCTGAGAGTCAGGTGTGTAGAAGCACTGGCTGGAAACACGCGTGCCCGGCTGCCCAGCCGCTCCGCAGAGGAAAGGGAGCTGCCAGGGCCGAGAGCAGCTGGCCAAAACCTGGCCCACCTGGGCTGCTAAAAATAGGCATGACTCACAGTGGGCTGGGAGGGCCCGCCCCGGCCGGCCAGGCCTCCCCCGCCTCACACTCCACCTCAGGCGTCCGCCGGCCAGAGCCGTGCATCCTGCATGTAGAGCTGGGCGTGTGCTCGTCACGTGGCCACAGGCCCGCCCAGCCCTGCCTGCGAGTCCCGTGGCCGGCGGTGGGGGCTGGGGGGAGCTCAGCTGCTGGACTCACAGCGCAGCCGGCCGCTCCATCGGGCCAGGCAGGAGCCCCGTCGGAGTCCCTGTGCAAACACATCCCGTCACTTAGGAAAACAGAACGACATTTTCCACAGTGATGAAACACATCCCTGGGGTGTTTCCAGAAACGGACGCTCCGCCCGGGGACCCTGTGGCTCCTGCCAGTTCTCGAGAACAGGAAGGCTTTGCACTGCGTGGGGAAGAGAGGGAAGTGAGTAAGAGACGGAACCAGAGGGGGAAAGTCCAGGGAGGCCCACGCTCCAAACAAACAGCTTTTACAGTGACAGGCGGTCCCTGATTTATGCTGGGGCTGAGCGCCAGGACTGCAGTTCCAAGTCAGTCGTTCGGGGCCCGAGTTGCACTTTCCCACAGCGACTGCGCTCCGGGGTCACGAGGTCGGCCAGAGCGGCCCTTCCTCGGACGGCGTGCAGGCGGCAGTGTGCTGTCCTCAAACGGTCCAGGGCCCCTGGACGGCGTGGCCAGCGCTGCCTCCGTGAGAAAGTGAGTCCTGACGCTCGGGGCGGGGCAGGGGAGCCCCCCTCTGTCCTGGCAGGGGCGGGGCAGGGAGGGCTTCCAGGAACATGGGTGGGGCAGCGAGACTCGGTGGGTGGCCACAGCTTTGGGTGAACCCCGGAAACCCCTCAAGTTCTGGCAAGACCCGTAACCTCACTTGGCCTCCGTCGCCTGGCCCCAGGATTCTTCCCGCCTCATGCTGTCGGCCGGGGCGGGGCGGGGGGTGGGGGGACCAGGTGGGAGGCAGCCCCAGAGTGCAGGTCGGTTCCCTCTGCAGGACGCGCCTCGTGGTGGCCGGGTGGGGGAGCTCGGGGAGAGACTGGGCCCCGGTGCTGGGCACACCCAGAGACTCCCAGGCACTGCCCGTGGGCGTGTCAGCCGGGACAGCCTGGACTGGCACCCAGCGGCACCCACCCCGCCTCTCCCTTGTGCCCCCCTGGGTGTGGAGGCCACGCCATGCACTGGGCCCTCCGGCTCTGAGACTTGGCGGGCAGGACAAGGTCATGGAAGTCAAGGGCCCAGGGATGGCACCCCAACCTCCCGAGCTCCTGCTGGAGTGTTCCGTGGCACCGGCCGGGACAGAGAAGATGGCATGGCTCTCCAGGGCACAGGCAGCTTATGTGACTCGGCCACCCTACCCCACCCGGGAAGCAGGAGGGCACTCAGCCGCCCTGCAGGAGGCACACGCGTCCACACCGGGCATGGGGACTTGTGCGGCCTTTTCAGGGCCCGGGGCCCAGTTCTGGGGGCCGTATCAGCACCCAGAGGGGCAGCTGGAGGAAACCCAAGACCAACCAAAACGCCTAACCTGTGAGCGACGGTGGAAGGGACTTGTACTAACTCACCAAAAACACAAGACTTGGCTCGGCATCGACCGCCTGGGGCCAGCACGGCACCAGAAGGGCGCACATGGGTGTCATGTGGACCAGGACTCGGGGGCCAGCTCCGTCACTTGCCAGTCGTGGGGCCTCGGGCACACTCCTTACCTCTCTAAACGTCACTCGTCACTTCCTCATCTGTCACGGGGCCAGAGTGACCCCCTGCGCAGTGTTTGTGTGACCGTGGAGTTGGATCCTGCGTGCGACGGCCCGTGGGAGCTCAGTGTATGTGGGCAGTGTCCTTGCTGCGGTCACCCACCTCCAGCTATGGGGGACTGACACAGTGACCCCGGCAGGGTGTCCGGTCACCTGAGAGGGGAGCTCGCTGAGGCTCTGTCGACCGCACAGACAGACCCACAGTGTGGCAGCATGGACTGTCCCTCCACCCGGTCTGTGTCCCCTGTGACTCTGCCGCCCCACACCACACACCGCCCTCCCAACGCAGGGCTCACAGTCGGAACAGGCCAGGGTTCTCAGGGTGTATCGGGTGAACTGCGGCAAACTCGGGGTGTGCCGAAGCCACGGGACTCGGGAAGGGCAGGAACCAGTCTCTGGGGGAGGAGACGTAGGGGGCCCTGCTGCGCACCCCAAGCTTCAGGGTCACGTGAAGGCAGCCTGAGCTGCTCCACGTGTGACGCGGGAAAGGCCCTGCGGCGCCGGGGACACCTCTAGGGGGCGGCTGCGGGCTGGAAGCCTGCCCCACGCAGAGGTGCCCGGAAGGGGGCGGCAGCCGTCTCTGTGCCAGACGCGCGCAAGTGCGCGTGGAGTGGCGTCAGGAAAGCCTGCGGAGTGCACCGACTCTTGGTCTCATGGGGAATCGTGCTTAGGAAAGGCACAAAATTGGCCTTTGCTTTGAAAGAACCCATTTTAAGGTTTTAGGCAACTAGAGGTGACCCGTGGATACGGCAAGTCACAAAAGGCTTCGAGGATGAAGCAGCTGAAGGGACGCAGCCATCACGGGAAGGTACAGCGGGGTCGCTGTAAACAGAAGTGTCCTAGTGAACCCAGGGTCCTTGGAGCCGCTGTTTCCAGGACACGACAGGAAGCCTGCATGAGCAGGCGGGCGGCTGGGAGGGGCCGGGGCCGGCGGTGGTCATGGTGACCGGAGCGTGCGCCCTCCGCCGCTCAGCTCGGCTCCGCGCAGGCGCAGGGCTGCTGGACCATCCTATTTCAAAGCGAGGTTGGACATTCGGACTTTTGAGAGACTTTTTCAGGTGTTTGAATGTGAGTGGCTAACACAAAAGTCGGAAAGCCCCGGGTGGGCCACGCCTGGGTGGCGTGGTGTGGCCTGAAGTCTGGAGTGTGCAGCCTCTGCCCCCAACCCCGACCCGGGACGGGAGAGGCACCCCGAAAGCTGTAGGCAAGGGGGTCACAGGGCCCGTCCCAGCAGGGGGAGGAAAGGCTCTAGGCAGAAACGGTTACACGACACACTGACCCTCCTCTCCCCCGAAAGATAAAAGTTTTACTTAAGGAGGGTATGTTTTTACAATATTTTATTATGAAATGCGCAGACCTACAGCAGTGTGGGAAGAGCTTTAGTGAAAACGTGCATCTCCCCCACCTGGATTCTGCCACAGATGTCTCGCCGGGCTGGTTCCATCGCGGCCGGATCCGTCTGCCCATCCCTCCGGCCGCCCACTCGCGCCCCTCGCGATGACCTTCCCCTAAGTGAGCGGGGAGGAGGTTTTGGAAGGTGTCCTGGCCACTTCCTGTCTTCTTTCAGATTCGCATCCTGGCTTGCCTTCCTCTGCTCCTCAAGGAAAGGAAATAGAAACCGGGGCCGTGGTCTCCCAGCGTCTGGGTGGGTTTAGACAAGAGCAGGGACTGGCGGAGGGACTGGAAGGGAGAAGGCAGGGTGTGTGTGTGTGTGTGTGTGTGTGTGTGTGTGTGTGTGTCTCTCCCCAACCTGACGACAAGGGACCCACCAACAGTCTGCCACTGCGGGCTCCCAGCTCCTACCAGATGTGCCTGAAATGCCCCCAGCGTCCACCAGGCGGCCGGGCTCCCAGCCCCCGCCCCGCCTCTCTTGGTCCCGTGAGGCCTAGAGCGTGGACTGACTTCCTGCCCCGGCTGGCGTCCTCATAGCTGCAGCAGCCCGCACTTAGCTTCTTACCTCTCTCCGGGACCTGCAGAGACACTTCCCTGCGCGCGCTCCCTGCAAGGAGGCTGCAGCGGCCACGCCCTGGGAGGGGGCGGGGCGGGGGGAGCAGGTGTGGGAGGAGGAAGCCTGGAGCAGAGCCCCCGAGGGAGGGGAGGGGCTGAGAACACTAGCCCCGCCCTGAGGGGGCAGAAATGGCCACACTCCAACCCCCCACCATGCCCAGGCCCTGTCCAGAGCGGCCCCCGAGCATCAGCCTCGGCTCAGGCCCGAGACCCACCCTACAGGTGCTGAATTGGGCCAGAGGCGGCCAGGAACCCCCCTGCAGCTTTCTGGCAAGTTCTTCCTTGAAGGGAAATCCCAGCGGCCAGCCCCATGTCCACCACAACAAGCCACCCGTTTGGGACAGTTGCCGAAAGGCATCTTGACCTCGTCCTGCGGGAACTCTGCGTGGGCCGAGAGCGAGGCCTCACTGCCGTGCGCGGGCCCCGCCCCCGAGTCTCCTCCCCACGGACTCAGCCGCATGGACAGTGAGTCACCGCAGTCACGGGGGACAGGGGTCGGGGTGCAGCTGGGGTGAGTTAAACTCTCTACAAAGTGCGGAGAGATGTTGCACAAGATAAACCTCACCCGGCTGCCAAAGGGAACAAGGGACCTGCGCTCGGGAACTGTGTGTGTCACCAGCTCGGCCCCACCCCCGCCCGCGCCGTTCGGTCCCCGGCTCCGCCAAACCCGGCTCAGCTGTAGCAGAGCCTCTGCTTTTGAATCAGACACAAGTTACGACGCACGGCAAAAGGCACCCGTTTTCTATGTCCATCTCGACGGGCCGCGGTGAATGCGTACGCCTACGTCTGTTACGGCGCACGTTGGTCCCGGATGGCGCGGCTCCGTGGGCTGAGCGCCGGCTGAGCACCGAAGGGTCACCAGCTCGATTCCGGGTCAGGGCACACGCCTGGGTTTCGGGCCGGTCCCCAGCTGAGGGCGTGCGAGAGGCAACTGGTCCATGTATCTCTCCCTGTCTTTCTCCCTCCCCTCCCCTCTTCTCCAAAAGGAAATAAATATTTTGTTAAAAGCGTGCATTTTGATGGGTTTCCACAAGTGCATACAACCACGTAGCCCCCCAAAACAAAGATAGACAATGCCCCTGTCCCCCAGGAAGGCCCCCCCTCCCGTGCCCCCTCCTCATCAAGCCCACCCTCAGCTCCGGACAACCACCTCCCTAAACGGAAGTACCATATTGTCAGACTGTAGGACGCACCTAGGTTTTAGAAGAGGAAAATAGGAAAAAAACTTTGAAGCAAAAAATGTGGTAAAATATTTAATAACATAAATGACATATTATTTCACCAATGTAAATGTAAACAGAACTCAACAGCAGCATTAACAACCATTGTTACTGACTTTAAGCTTTAAGTACGGAAACTCCTGTAATCATCAGGGAGCCCCAAGAACTCCTCGTCACCAAGGTCCACACTCATGAAGCTCAGCTCCTCAGAATCACTAGTGTCACTGCCATCACCCTGTTCGTAGAGGACGTCATCTTCACAGCCGTCTAAGGCATTGCTGATGCCACACTTCCCGAAGGACCTCACAACGGTTCATCCTTAACCGACCGCCGTGAGGGTTTCACCCACTCATAAACCCGGGTAACAGGAGGCCTCGTCATTCGCCCGGCCGGTGTGAGGCCACGATCTCCACCGGCCATCCGTCTGTTCCCCTCTCCTCTCATGAAAACTTTAAACGGCTTGTTGATGGAAACGCCCAAAGGTTGCAACTGGCTGGTAAGCCCCCCAGGGATTACGGCTAGGTGGGTTTTCTCTCCTTTAGATCTCCTTTCTGTGGCTTCGGTGATATGTGCCCTGAACTGGCCAAGCGCTAAGAGAGCGGGATTTTTCAGAAGCCCTCCAGGACGTTTGGACCACACTTTTCCATCCGTATCTTCATGCCATTTTTGTCCATCCATCCTTTGTCATGAACATGAACAATGACTCCCCTTGCGATTGCCTCTTTTTGCATGTTTTTTCTCTTGAAAATCAGCATTGGTGGCAGTTTGGTGACAGTTTGGTACCATCTGCACAGCAGGACAACACAACCGTGTAGTGGGTTTTATCGCGCCCTGAGGTTTTCACGGTTACGGTTTTGGCACCTTTCCCATCAACGGTCTTGTTTGATGGAACACCAAAGGTTAACGGGACTTCGTCCGTGTTCCCAGTCTGGCTTATTTCAAATCCGTTTTTCTTTCATCCAGTACAAATTTGGGAAAAGACCCAATCTTGAATTCATATTCTGTAGGCATTTTTGCACAGCTGCGCCCTCTGTGCCGCATCCCTGACCCAGCAGCCACCCATCCCCTCACCTCTATAAACTTGTCACCTCCCGATGCTTCTGAAAGGGACTCATAATTTGCGGCCTTCGGAGGGTGACTTTCTCAGGCAGCCTAGTTCCCTGAGGTCCACCCAGATGGCTGCATGGGCCAAGTCCGTGCCTTCTCGTGGCCGAGAGCCGTCTCCAGACACGGGTGAACTGCACCTCGCACCCACTGCGGGGTCGGAGATGTTTCCCGGGTAAGGCGGACATGAGTGACCTTTCTATGAATGGGCGTGTGCAGGCTTTTCGTGAGCAGAAGTTCTCAAATTCCGGGAACAGCGCACAGCGGTGCCTGGCAGAGCTGGGTGCTGAGGGCGTGCTCGGTTTTGTAGGGCACAGCCACGGCCTTTCCCAGAGGGGCCGCCCCGGCCTCCAGTCCCACCAGCAGGCACAGCGTCCCGGTCTCTCCGCGTCCTGGCCGGCAATGGGACTGGGTGTTGCCTCTGTTTCAAGTTTTAGCCAGTCTTAGCCGCGACGTCTCATGGTGCTTCCGTGTGCATTTCCCTGATGACCGAGGATGTAGAGCATCGTTTCATGTGCTTATTCACCATCTGTGGGTCCTCTTTGGTGAAAAAATTTTTTAACGAAGCCTGTTCATCATGTCCTTAGCCCACTTCCTAATTAGATGTTTGGGTTTTTTGCTTGTTTGGTTTTTAGTGTTGAGTTTGACTTCTTTGTGTGTCAATACTCCAAATGCCGGTCCCTGGCGGGGAGTGTGGTTTGGGAACACGCTTGTTCTCCCGTGCGTCGCTGTTCCTTCCCCTCTCTCCACAGACCCCGCCGCGAGCAGGAGCGTTCCGCTCCGATGCGGCTCCGTGTATCGGATTTTTCCTTTTACGAACGGTGCCTCTGATCCAATCATGCGACTCACTCCTTGGTCCAGAACATTTTCTCTGATTTTTTTCCCCGAAAGTTTGGTGCCCGTACAGTCTAAGTCCATGATCCCTCAGGAGCTGGCGCTTGTGAGATGGGGGAGGTTTGGGTCCAGGTTTGTCCCCTTGTCCACGAAGCCCAGTGGCCCCAGCACCATCTGTAGAAAAGACTCTCTCTCCTTCATTGGGCTGCTCCTCCACCCTCGCCAGGCGTCCGTGGGGCATCTGGGCGAGAACCTACCCTGGTTTCTCCACTCCGTTCCATTGGTCTGTGTGTCTGTCCATCTGCCACTACAACACAGTCTTGACTACGGAAGCTACGAGGAGGGACTCAAAAAAAACCAGTGTTACCTTCTGGAGGGTGGGCACCTTGTAGCACTGGCTTCCTCCACTAGCTAAGTGTTCCAGGAACCCATCTGCATCAGTGCACCAGCTGGCGTTGTTGTGAGAGGCTGTGTTCGGCTTCAGTGTATTTTTTTTAGGACTCTTTCAACACATTGGCCCATTTCATGATGGGTGACTTATGCACGCACCTGCCCACACCGAGCTAAGTGTTCAGCAGTGTTTTTGACTAAAATTGGCATGACCGCCGTGTCCCACCCTCCCTATTCACAGAGCACCACTTTTTCCGGGATGTAAAAAGTCCTCAGAGGCAAATGTTTTGCCAATGGGGAGGAGGTAAAACAAAAAACAGTAAAAGCACTAAAAGGCATCAAAATCGACGAGTTCAAAAACTGTTCTGAGCAGCAGAAAAAACGTCTCGATGGGTGTATCACATCAGATGGAGAGGACTTTGAAGGTGACTGATGTTTAAACGTGTAAAAATACATACACAGTTTTTTTATAAACGAATTCAGGTTTGGGGGGATCCCCCCGGGGCCCCTAACACCATAACCCATTCTTTTTTAAGAAAACAAACTAAGTCAAACCAAACATCTATGTACTTTTCCTCACATCCACTGAGGACCCTGCCATAGCCCGGACACAGATTAGAGACCAGGGCAGCACCCACGGGCCTGAGCCCAGTCCCGCCTGGGGAGCAAGGGGAGGACCCAGTCCTCGGGCAGGCGGGTGGGGAAGGCTCTGGGGACCCGCCTCCCCCTGGTGGGTGGGGTGGCGGTGGGGCGCTAGGCACAGGGAACAGCACGCTGGCACCCAGAGCCAGACGTTGCCGTAGAGGCCCGGCCAGTGGGCCCCAGGTCCACGGAGCACGCGGAGCAACTCTAGCGGAGTGGCGCGGTCCGAGCCTCGTTTATCTCTTGCTGGTGCCACTTGCTGGTGACTCAGACCCTGTACCTGAGGCACCTTTACTGCCGGCGGAAGCCTCCTTCCCGATGGACCCGAGTTGGGGCTACAATCCCAGCTCCCTCCGCCCGGCCCGGATGATCCTGAGTGTACTCGCCCTGCCAGCGGGCCAGGGCACAGTCGCCCGTGGGAAGGAGGGAGGGAGGAAGGAAAAGGAAGTTAGTTCATAGTAGAGATAAGTCTTTTTAACGCCGTAGAGCTGAGACAATGGTGGACATCTTCAGAACGGCCAGAAGCTCGGCTTTGACAACACTCGTGGGACCCGGGAAAGGAACCAAATTAAACAACGCGGTGGAATATCAGCCACGCTTCACGGAAGAGGAAATCGTAAAGAGGCATGAACGTCACCTCTTCTGTCTTTTGAAACAAACTCTCTACAAGTGAGCTTCTGCTCGGCTCAGACACGAGCCCATGAACTGTCTGGGCGCAGGGACAGCGACACCCGCCGTGGGCTGTAACCACCTGACCCGGGAGGCGTGCTTCCCAGTGGCAAATGTCCGCGCGGGGTTTGACACGAGGGGCGGACACGACTCCAGGCAGAGCTGCTGACCCCAGCATCCAGGCGTCTGAAATCCTTCCGCCTGTGCTCTTGGCCGTGGAGGTTGTAAAACCCCAGAGCCTGTCCCGCCGAAACCAGACGCCCAAAGCCGTGGAGAGCCCTCTAGCGCGGGGATAGGAACGTGAAAGCGCTTGAGCCGCCCCCTAGGGTCTACTCCAGAGAAATCTGTTATTACAGGGGCCGCAGACACTAATGGAGATCAGATGATGCGGCCTCCTGACTGCCCCCGGAGCTCCTCCTGGTGGGCGGGGGCCGGGCTGCATGGGCTCACCCCGGGCTCCTGGTCCGGGCGGTGGACAGCTCAGCAGATACAGGTCTGCGGCGTGGCTGCTCTTCCTGGTGCACTTGATCATGGAGATCCTGAGTCCCCCGGTTCCCCTGGATCCACCTGGACCGCAGGGTCAGCCGCAGTAACCCGCTCTGGCCAGTAGAGGGCACCCGAGGACAGCACAAGGGGCCGCTTGTGCCGGGAGTCCGGCTGGCCTGGTGGCCTGATCTCAGAGGAGGGCTCAGCCGGAAGCTCTCCCTGGAGCCGCGTGGGGCAGCTGGACAGAGGCGGGCAGGGTCACTGGGCTCCTGCAGACTTCGCCTTCTGGGACAATGGTCCTTTCCTCCGTTCCAGGAGGAGCCCCCAGCAGGAACACATCTCAGGGGCAGACCTGTGACCCCTGCACTCCGGGGGAGCTCCCAGGGTGGTGGGCTGCGACACCCCGTGGCGTTAGGAAGCGCGGAGGGGTGCAGAGGGTGCCCAGAGCCGGAGCCGGTGGAGAGGTGGAGGCGGGGCTCGGATCAGGGAGCCCTGGAGAGCCAGGCCCTGCAGCAGGGGCACAGGCCCCCACCCCCAACCCTGGAAGTAACAGGGAGGAGCTCCCCGGGCAGAGAGTAAGGCACGGGCTTGGAGAAAAAGAAAGGACGCGGGGGGCTGTGTAGTGTGCATTGGGGCGGGTGCTGGGGGCCTGGGGCCAGTCTGTGGGGGAGGGGCTGGACGGAGGGTCCCCAAGAGTAGAGCCTCACTGGGTTGAAGGGACAGGCACCCGTGCCTGAGCAGGGTGTCTCCCACCCGAGCGGCCTGGCTCTGCCGTCCCCGAACTGGGGGTCAGTGGGGTTGGCTGTGGAGCCTGTCCCTAACAGGCCGCAGACTGGGGCTCGGGGACCCCAGTCTCCAGTGACATTCCACTCCCCTGAGCCTGCCTGCTCATCCGTAACTCGGGGAGTGGACGGCAGAGGCTACAGGCATGCTGTGGGACTGGGTGAGGTCAGGGAAGTGGCACAGGGGGAGCCACCGGGAGCGTCCCGTGCTTGTCACTCAGCGTGCAGCGGGGCACTGTCGCTGGGCCCTGGTCACTGAGGCTGGGCTTCACCCAAAGACCGGGGAGCCCGAGGTCAGCCTCCCCGGCTGCTGAAGCCGTGGCTTTTCCCTGGGACTGAGCAGCGGAGGCCCGGGCTGCCACTTACTCACTCCACAGGTGGGGCAAACGCGGGCGCACTGAGTGCTGGGCGTGGGCCTGGGAGGAAAACTGGGTTGGGCTGTCCTCTCTGGAGCCCCTGTCCTCCTGGTCCCCGCCCCAGAAGCCCTGTGGCCAGGGTGGACAAGGGGCCTGGGTGTGGTCAGCAGCCTGCTTCATAGGGAACTCGGGAGCTGGGGCGGAAAGGGCTGGGGAAGCCAGGGGAAGTGTGGGGGCCGGCAGTCCCTCAGGAGGCCCTGCCGCCTCTGGTCTCCTATGTCCCAGACACGACCACTGAACTTGCGTGGACTGCGCCGGGTCCTCGGCCTCCCCGTGGGCTCAGCCCTGAGGGGCACCAGCCAGGCCTCGGGAGCAGGAGGGCCCAGGCTGAGGTCCTAACCCCCCTCCCTGCCTGCCTGTGGTGGCCCTGGCTGTGACATGCCCACAGCAATGGCGCACAGCCTCTCTAACAGCCCCCTGCTCCTCTGTGTTCCCCCTCATCTGCCCCTAAGGCCTAAGGGACTAGGCTGCCACAGTGGCCCGCGCTGGGACAAGCCACCCTGCCCTGCTGGTTGTCTGCAGTCTGCCCACACCTCTGGCAGGGAGGAAAGACACAGGGATGCCCGTGGGGTGCAGGGCTGGAGCCCCCATGAGGCCAGAATAGGAGCATGGGCTCTGTTCTGGGCTGGGAGCCCTTCGCTACATTGCGGGGCTAGCAGTGGCCCCCGAGTGGGCTGGAGAAAACCCGGGTGCGGGGCAGTCTCAGAGTGGCCCAGGCCTCGGTGAACCCCCTCAGGTCCTGGGCGCTGGGCGTGAACGGACCACGAGGAGCGCTTCTGGGCGTCTCTCCAGGGCCCTTGAGCCATCGTCGGGAACCCGGGACCCAGCTCCCCACCGCCGCTACCGGCCCCATGCCAGAAGCCACACACCCTCGGATGACTCAGCGGCCAGCAGACAGCCGGTTTCCCACCGTTTCCTGGGCAACGCAGACCCGGCCCCCATCCGTCTGCCTCCAAGATACCCAGCCCCTCACCCTACCCTGCCTGCCTGCCCGCCCGGCTGGCCCAGCGCCCGCTGCCCCTGCCCAGCATCTCTGGTCTGTCCCAAGGCAGGGGCTGGGGGTGCTGGGCCGTTCAGGCCCCAAAGGGAGGAACTGGGAGCCAGCCGGTCTCCCAAGCAGTAGCTGTTTGTTCAGGGTGGGGACCGAGGGCGCAGCCTGGCTGGCTGTGGGGGATCCCCAGAGGTCTCTCGCTTCTGGTCCTGGGGCTGCAAGCCAGGACCTTGACCCTGTGCTGGGTTGGAGGGAAGCCCCAGCAGTCCTGACACCGCCCCCCGGGGGGTCCCAGGGCTCTCTTCGCTGGACTCCGAGCGCAGGGCCGTGCAACCACGTGCTGGCGAGGCTCCTGGTAGGTCCTGAGTGACAGCCCAGCTGGGCAACGATTCCCCAAGGGACCCGGCGTGCGGGGACTGGGGCCACCGGCAAACCCCGCAGGGGCACCGAGAGAGGAGGCCTTTCTGTAAAATTTGCTACTAAAAACAACCCCCCCAAATGCATTCAAGTCACAACCGTGAATAAAAACTCTTCTGCAGGGGCCCGTGCTGGATCTCCATAACTCATTTCTGGCTCAGGCTGGTTTTATTTGGCGTCCCACGTGGGGAGTGAGAACAGGTCACCTGATATGGACAGAGTCCTGGGTTTAGAGGCCTTAGTTTCCACGGATTCCGGTTACAGCGGGCCCTTCCTTTCTGGTCTCCGAGGGAAGGCCAGAGCTGGGGGCTCCTGTATCCAACGAGCAGGTTAGTGCATCGAAGGCCGGGTGTCACAGGCCCCTGAGTGTCCGGGGAAGGACTGGGGCACGAGCTGAGGGCACGAATCCCGGGTCTTCCTGCAGCCGCCCCTGGTTCCTCCTGGGCAGGGGGCCCACGGCCAGCCCCACCCAGGGGACAGACGCGGGGGCAGAGCGCCTGCATGCCTGTGGGGGACTCTCCCGCCAGAAGAAACCGCATCCCTGCCTTTAATTATGCGTTTGCGTTCAGCTCTTTGGCCGCAAACGGAAAGGCTTTGAGGCCAGAGCCAGGCTCTGATGGAGGCGGTCGATAGACTTGGGGGTGGGAGGCGTCCCCCTTGGGGGGGGGGTGAAAGGCGCCCTCATCTCTGGTGCACACAGACTGCCCCCGCGCTGCCCCGAGGCTTCGCGTTGCTCGGGGATCTCCCCCGCGCTGCACTGCACTTTCGCAAACGCTCGTCTTGCCCCGGGAGCTCAGACCTCCGAGCAGCGGAAGGTACCCCGCGTTAGAAGTGGGGAAACTGAGCCCGCCCGATGGGGGCGCCTGGGCTGCAGCGTCGGTCTCAGGGCGTTAAACGCCCTGGTCCTGCTGCCCCTTTAGGGCAGGAGGTTGGGCACCACGCATCTAGCGATGACCCCCACCCCCTCAACCTCACCGTTGGCCTCTTTCGCCCCCTGTCGGTGCGGAGGAGTCATGGCAGGAAGTGACCCCGAAGAGGGCTTGGGGCTGTACCGCCTGTGCTGACCACAGGGTTTCGCCCTGCGGGGCCCACTCTGCCTAGTCTCAGGTGGGCATCCAGGGCAGGATGTCCAGAGGGACCAAGCTGTCGTCTGGAGACCAAGCGCTGGTCTCGGTGATGTCCGGAACCAGCCCCGGAGAATGCCCCTGACCTTCATCCCCTGCAGTACCCCCACAAAGGTAGACAGACATGCGATCAGGATGTAGGAGAGAATGAAGAGAGGAGAGGACGCTTCAAGCTGATGACCACGTACAGCATGCCTGTTCGGTCAGCGTCCCTCCTGCAGCAGATGGTGGACAGGAGATGCCAGGCTCACGCACGGCGCCCATGGTCCACACACACCTCTCCGGGTCCAGTCGTCCCACCCGATTCCCTCCAGTCCCTCCCTGACCAACCAGAGAAGCTTGCGTGCCGGCCAGGACCTGCCGGAGCCCTCCCTGGTCCGAGTCCCACCCCCACTAGCCAGCCCCCGAGTCTCTCGCTCAGTGGATTGGTGGCGGAGGTGTCCTCTGGGGCCCCCCAGGGAAAAGAGTCTGGTGGCATCTACAGTCTTACAGAATAAATCCATCTTTCTCACGTTTCTACCGCCTACCCCTTCGGAGCTCTTACTCGGAGCCCTAGCAAAGCAGTTTCACAGCGCCCACACCTCACTGCCCGCGAGCCCACGCCCTGCAGACCAGTGTATCGGACCATCTCCGAGTGTGCCCGCCGGGAAGTCCAGTCCCGAGCTGAGGAGACTCTGCCCCAGTCCATAAACTCCATTCAGTACCTTCGAGGTCCACCTGCACACATGTCCCCCTGCGTTTGGTGACGCACAGCAGCCAGGGCCACAGTCGTGCCAGTAAAGCTGCCACCGGTCCCCAGAGCAGGGATGTGGTCATTGTTCTGGAGGAAACGAGGAGAGATGGGGACAGGCCTTGAGGACAAGCACCTGTTGTACGGCATCAGCTCAGGTGAAGTCTTCGAGGTGTCCGGACTCCAGCACCTCCGGGAGCCTGCGTTCCCGGGCAGGTGAACTTGTGGGGCGGTGACAAGGGAGTGACGCCATTGGGCTTTGAAGAGAGAACTGTTCCTCCAACACATTCTTCCCGGATCGAGAAAACAGAGATGGTCTCAGACCAACTCAAGAAACAGGAAGAGGCCGAGCCGAGGTGGGGCCGGGTCTGGGAACTCGGTTCGGACCCAGGTCCCGTGAAGGCAGGGAGAGAGTGGGGCCCTGGAGGAGGCGGAGCTCAGGACAGGGCGGCCCAGCCCTGCCCAGCCCGTGGGAAGGCACCAGGCCTCTGTCCCCAGGCCCCTGAGGCACTGTGAGCTCAGCCGACCTGGGGGGTGCGGTGCAGAGCTCTGTATGGAAAATGGCCATGGGGCAAAGCCAAAGTCAAAGGCGTTCTCTAAATGCGTGACTATGTCTGTGAGCAATGTGCATCCAACACACGGTCAGCGAAGGCCCAATGTGGGCCAGGCCGGCGGCCGTCAGAGCGCACGTCACAGTCCCGTGCCGCCGGGCCTCCTCCGCACGGGGCCGGACGCTGACGGGCAGACCACCAGACGAAGCTGGCAGGTGAGCTAGGAGGACGGCCCCCAAGAGCGAGCAGGGACTAGCCGGCCCCCAGGGGTGCAGAGGGCGGGCCACTCAGAAGGGCCCTATTGAGGGCGGGGCCAACAGGGCGCCCCACTGGGCCAGGCGGGGGGGGGGGGGGCCGGGGGGCAACGGCAGGCAGGTGCTTCGGCAGGGCTCTGAGCCCCCCCGAGGAGCGCAGCTCGCTCAGGGTCAGCGTGGTCCTTCCCGCGGTGAAGCCAGGGGGCCCTGTGCCCTGGGGGGCCGGCGGGAACGGGGGCAGGTGCGGCCTCCGCCAGCCCTGGCTACGATTCCCCGCCCAGCTGACCCGGCTTGGCTTTGCTTTTTTCTTTTCTTTTCTTTTCTTTTGAGAACACTTCCCAGTATGGGATTTTTCTCAATTTTCTAGATCCATCCATTTTTTAAAAATTAATTAAGCCTGGTGAAAACATATTTTCTTGTAATTTACAGATAATTTACTGGACGTGGCTGGGACCGGAGGCGATGATTTTTGTGGGTTCGCCTCCCTGGATGTCCACTCAAAGACGCAGGTGCCGCGGGAGCCCAGCACCCGCTGGCCCGGAGGACTTAGGAGCCTGCGCGAGGCGCTAGGGCACCTGGACCGCAGTGGGGAGGGGTCCGCAGGCCTCTAGCACCAATCCTGGACTCGACCACCTCGGAGGAAGCTGCTGGCTCCCGACGCCAGAGGGCGCTCCCCGGTGGGCAGGGACCGCCTCTCCCCAGAGTCCCCTCTCCGTGAGCAGAGGCACTCAGCGGGACTCACGGAGCGCTCCCCGGCTGGGAAACTGGAGGCCCCTGTCCTCAGGCCTGTCTTCCACCGTGAGCTTCCCTCGCCAAGGCTGAAGCGACCCTTGCTCTGCCCCACACCCCAGCCATGGCTGGTCTCCAGACCACCTCCCCAAAACTAGGAAGGAGGCGGAGAGGACCCTCTACCGCCCCCTGGTGTCCATCCACCCACCGGACTTCTCCAGGGTCCCTGATGGCCCAGTGAGAGGCTCTGGTTGGAGGTGCAAGTCGCCTCTAACTCATTGTGTGACCAGGGGAACCACCAGCCCCTCTCTGGGCATCGGGTTCTTCATCTGTAAGACACAAGACTGGGCCACACAGTCTTGAGAAAGAGAAAGCCAGCTGCAAGCAAGTGAACAAGGCGGGACAGTCACAGGGCAAGGGCAGAAAGCGTGGGGGCCACACCACTGAGGGGTACCCTAAGAAACTGGGGGGAGGGGAGGGCAGGGCAGAGGCTCAACCGCGAGGCCAAGAATGTCAGGGCGAGGGGACACAACCGAACCCCACAATGCTGGCCAGGGGCCGCCCCGCTCCCGGCGCACCTCTTCCCTCCTCTCTCCCTGCCCCCTCCCGGTCCCCCCTGAATAGCTAAGCTAAGAAATCAGATGTTCTGAACTGATCCTTTTGACATAAAGAATATTATTGAGACAATTGACAGAATGGGAACGGATTCTCATGACGGGAGGATAGCAACATTGTATCATATCCCGACATCGAAGGTGGTCTGTGTTCCGTGGAGTGTACACATCCGGTTAGCAGCTCACTCACAGGCGGGTGAGCTGCTCTTTTCACATCACACTCGCAAATCGCTGTGATTCAAAGTGTAAGCCGCACGCACCTCCAGGGCTCACATGCACCAGTGGGCGGTGTTTGGTGAGCACCCCGGTCCGAGGGCGGCCCAGGGCCCCGAAATACCCAAACCCACCTCCGGTGCTTCAGGAGGCGCACCTGCTACCCGTGCTCTCACCGGAGTAACATTCTGTGGCTTTGAAAGCTGCTTACAAATTCTCACAGCGATCCTATCAGGCTTTGTTTCCTCGTGTAACACGGAGGTAATAATAACTGTTCACCTAAAAGCGCTCCTTATTTCTGTATTTATTTATATTCCTGTCCACATTATGCAGATATGGAACTGAGTTTCAAAAGTAGCTCCAAGAGCGAGCAGGGACTAGCCAGCCCCCAGGGGTGCAGAGGGCGGGCCACCCGGAAAGAATGTAGCGATCTCTTATTTTTAAGTGATAAGTGAGAGGGAGGAAGGGGGAGCGCTCTTGCGTGCCCAAATGCGGAGGAGAGAGGGAAGATGGGGATTGGGCAGGACGGGCCGGCGGGCGGGCTGGAGGTGGTGGCTGCGCCCGAGCTCCTCAGGGCTGGACGCGCGCCCGAGCGAAGGCGCAGCTGGGAGGAGGGCGCAGCTGGGAGGAGGGCGCTCCCGGCGCCCGCCCCGCGTCCTCCCGCGCGCCCCGCCCCGTCTGCGCGCCGATCCTGACCCCGCCCAGAGCCGCGGCGCGTGACCCACCTGCCGGACTTTTCTTGGTGGGCGTGGGCTAGGCGCCCTCCACGCGGCGGGGCTCCTGGCGCTGTGGGCTTCCCCGTCCAGGGGCGTCCAGATGCCAGGCCGGATGGAGGGTGGTGAGGGGCACGCGATCTGCGCGAAGAAACCCCGGGCTCGAAGTCCCGCTGCCCAGTTGGTGTTCCCACTTAGTGCGTGGCTTTGGCTAACTAAGCTTCTTTTCCAAGCCTCAGTTTCCCCTTCTGTAAAGCCGGGGGAAAGAGCGTCCTCCCTGCAGAGTTGGGGTGGGAATTTAACCAGGTGCCGCGCCGCGGGAGCGTTCAGGCAAGCGGGTCCCATCCACCAAGGGCAGAATCGCCGCGCAGTATCATCACCCCACAAAGTCGCGCAACTCTCCAGGTGCGGGCGCGACTCACCAGGTGCGGGCTCAACCCACCCCTCCCCGCCGCCTCCTTTCTCCCCGAAGCTGGCTTGTGACAAGGGGCGCGGGGTTCCCCCCTGCACCGGCACCTCCCGCGCGGGCACCGGGGTGCACGCCCCTCCTCCCGGCCCAGCACCCGGAGGTGCCCGAGCTCCCGGAGCTGGGCGGGGCGCAGCACATGTGACCCGGGCAGACAGCACCAGGGCCTCCCCCGCAAGCTGCTCGCCAGGAGCTCCTGCCCTGCTCCCTGTGCCCTGCACCCTGTGCCCTGCACCCTGTGCGCTGCACCCTGTGCCCTGCACCCTGCTGCCCCAGTGTGCGGTGACCAGACGCCCAGCCTCCTGCGGAGCACACCCCCAGGCCCGGGAAAGAGTCGGTGAGTGCGGGGAGCAGGGGACAGGGTGGGGCACCGGTGGGGCCCAGGACAGGAGACTCGGGCTCAGGGAGGGTCCTCGGAGATGTGGCCCCCCCGCATCGCTCGAGGCTTGTGAGGAAATCCTGTCCCGCCCCCCAGAACCCCAAACCTCAGACTTCACCTGGCTACTCTGACCAGACTGGTCCCGGTCCCCAGACAGCCCATTTTGAGGCAAACGGCGCTTTCAATCAGGAGCCCTCTGGTGGGTCTGTGAGCAGACAGAGCGGAGGCCGCTGCCCCGGAGGGGTCTCACTGGGCTGGCTGCCCGGGGCCCAAGGCTGTTGGGGCCATACTTCCTCCTGGGCCCCCTGCCCTGCAGATCTCGGGGACTGACCCCGGAGGATGTCCTGGCCTGGGAGGAGGCTCCCCGGCCTCCCTCTGGGCACGCAGAAGCCTCGGTTTCATTGGAATCCTCTCCTGTTTGCTGCCAGGCCCCCTCCTCGCCCACCCGCCTCGTTGTAGAGGCGTGGGGAGGGTCTGTGGGCAGTGCCCCAGCCCTGCCCCCCTGTGACTCCCCCCGGGTTTGTTTCACAGGCTCAGATCACACCCAAACCCCGAGGCCCCACTTCATTTCACTTATGCCTTCTCTCCTTTCGTATGTGGGTTTTTAATCTTATTTACACATTTCTTTCTGAGAGGTTGGAGTGACACGAGGGGAGGGGGGACCTGGGGGCCCACTAACCGCAAAGGGTGTCCCCGCCGTGGCGTGAAGTGCAGGGAGAGGGCCAGACCTTGCAGACCATGGGCGGCTGGGCAGCGGCCTCGGCACACGGGCCAGGCGGTGCCGGGCGCACAGGTGAGCCTCAGGGGCTGAGAAGGCACCACCCACCGGTGGAGTGGGTCTGGTGGGAGGACGGGGCAGGGGGAAGCAGGCTGATGGGAAAGGGGGCCCTGGTGGCCTTGGATGGCAGTGTGGTGACGGCTCATGTGGTGGGGTCGGCCTTCTAGGTCTGACTGTGCTGGTCCTTGCAGAGCGACTGCTGGAGGAAGAGTCCCCTGTCCCTCCCCACTCACAGCCCCCTCTTTAATTCTAACCCCCCAGCATCTTGCAGGACAGGAGAGGGCTGGGGACGGGAGGCACAGAGCCCGATCGGTCTGTGACGCCGGTGGGGAGACCCAGGGAGCCTGTCCCAGGTCACGGGGCCAGCTGGTGGTGGGAAGCCAGCTCCCGACTCGCAGCCCCACCCTCGTCCTGCAGCCTCAGCCTGGGACCGTCCTCACGGTGAACACTGGAGCTGAGTGAGGCCTTCGAGGCAGATGCAGGACCCGGGTCCGTGTGTGAACGGGGGGCCTGGCAGGGAGAATGGCAGCGGGGGCTGGCTGCAGAGCGCCCACCCAGTGGTGCACCTGGGGGCGAGGGGACTTCCTGTGGAAATGGGCTCCTCTTGCAGGGGAAGGGGGTGGGGCTGGGGGCTGGGCTCCTAGCCGGGCGGACAGCAGGCCCGGCTCTGGGGGCCGCGTGTGAGAAACGCCGCAGGGGTGAGCACCGAGCTGGCACAGGGCCTTGGCTCAGGAGCGTGCCCGCAGTCCCGTCGGCGAGGACAGCCCCGCACACCTGGGTTCTGAGTCAGCGCGCCTTCCCGCCAGGGCTAGCTGGGCCTTCGGTGACGGACTTCCCCTGCTTCCCGGTTTTATTTGCTCAGAGGGTGACCGTCACCCGCCCATCGTCATCATTGTTCCGAGGCTCAGGGGCCAGCCCGCCCAAGACGTGGTCAGGCCAAAAGTCATGGAGGAGGAGGCCCTGCCCAGATTGCTCTTTGTTTTTTAAAAAATTTTATTTATTTATTTTTAGAGAGAGGAGAAGGGAGAGAGAAAGGGAGAGAAACATCAATGTGTGACTGCCTCTCTTGCGCCCCCCACTGGGGACCTGGCCCGCAACCCAGGCTTGTGCCCTGACTGGGAATGGAACCAGCAACCCTTTGGTTCGCAGGTTGGCGCTCAGTCCACTGAGCCACACCAGCCAGGGCCCAGATTTGTCTTTAATTTGGCCAAAATATGAACTCAAATCTTTAACAATGAAGATGACACACCACTGAATTTTAGCCACCGGGGCCCAGGGTATTCATTTTATAAAACCGTTTCCGCAGTCTCTTCCCACCCGG